>CM064523.1:14361802-14453723 GCA_032716605.1 Paralithodes platypus
CTCTCTATATGCTTTCTTCTTGTCTTCAACAGCCATGTTTACCTCTTCCGTCCACCATGCTGTACCCTTCACTCCCCTCCCTCTTCTCCTTACTCCACACACCTCCTCATAATAATAATAATTAATTTTATATATACAATATAGATAATAATAATAATAACAATAATAATAACAGTAACCTATAATAACAGTAACCTATAATAATAACAATAATAATAAATATAATAATAACAGTAACCTATTTCAAATTTATCGTTTGTCTAGCTGTCAATCCTTATGCTAAAGAAATAAATATGGTTGCCAGAAAACCGGTTTCCTAACGAAATATGGCAAAAAAGCTCTTATTATTATTATTATTATTATTGTCTTGTTATACCACCATCAAACAAGCTTAACATAATACCCCTAGCCCTTGCCTTCAAGATAAATTTGTGCATTTTTTGTTGGCAGGTTATGTGAAATTATATGGAGACACAAGATATTGCATTCTCCTTGGCTTCCAATAGAGACAAGAAGATCAGAAACCCCCCTTGTCAAAAAGATATTCTGACTCATGAACGTGAAGAGAAGAGTACACTCTGACGTAAATCCCGAGCTAATAGGAAATCTCGAATAGCAAAGCGAATTTTTCCGAAATGTAAATAGTTGGTAAATATAATGTATCATGCATTTCGGGATAGTTTTGACATTTTAACCCCTTCACTACCATTACGTAATTTTCATCATATTCTGGTTACCAGTAGACAGTTTTGTTAATGATTATATAGACTATAGAATGACCATCCTACTTTACAAAAAAAAAAAAAAAAAATCATTCCTGTTCCAATTAATGCAAAATATATTCATAAACAACCATAGTAAATTTACAATATATACGGGATAACTAGGTCAATATTCCCTTTCCAAAATACGTGTGCAAAACTCGAGTCTTAACACCCGATAATGATGAGCGAATTTCCGATATGGAGGATTCTAAGTTGGCGCATCATTCCGTATCGGGAAACTCTTTGCGCTGATCGGGAGGGCAAATTTGAAGATCATTTTGTGGATTTCTTGGATATTTCTTTTGTTGTGTTTTAAGTCTGAATGCCCAAGCCTCTTATAGGATCATATAGTGTTGCACTGAGGGATCATTTGAAGGATATTTCTGGGATTTTTTAGGGTATTAATGTGTTTTTTCAGAGATGATTTTAAGGATTATTGTCAGTTTATTTAAATGAGAATTTTTAGGTGTTTTGAGGATTTAGTATGTACTATCTGAAGACATTTATCGTAGATCTGAATGAAAAATTAAAGGGTTGTTTAATTATGTTTCTAGGATATGTGTCTGGGTACTTTAAAGGTGGGGGTGCATGGGTTGAGGTAAACATGGAAAAATAATCGCCAACCTGCATATAATTATTTTGTAATATGAAATGTCACTGAAATAATTATTTACAATGGTATACAGGATTTTGCGGATCGTTTATACAGGGCCTGTGACGTCATAGTGACGTCACACCAGTATCCTTATCCTAGACTGGATGGTGGAATTACACTCTTGTGACGTCACAGGCCCGGTATAGACGATCCACAAAATCCTTTATACCATTGTTAATAATTATTTCAGTGCCATTGCATTTTGCAAGATAATTATGTACAGCAATTGGCGATTATCATTCCATGTTTATCTCAACCCATGCGCCCCCACCTTTAAGGAAGCTTTGAGGAATAATGTCAAGATTATGTTGAAAATAGTAATATAGGTTCTTCAAACTACATACTAATATGTGTAATACTATAACTCCTACTATCACTTATATTTATAATAATGGAAACAAAAATCACAATAATGAAATAACTAATAATATATATCTTGAGACAAAGATGGTAACCAAAACCTATAGTTTTTTGTGAAATTTACAGGTAGGCCAGAAATTTTGACTCTTAAAGGTGGGGGCTCAAGGGTTTAGGTAAACATGGAAAAATAATCACCAACCTGCATATAATTATCCTGTAAAATGCAATGTCACTGAAATAATTATTAACAATGGTATAAAGGATTTTGCGGATCGTCTATACCGGGCCTGTGACGTCATAGTGACGTCACACCAGTATCCTCATTCTGGACTGGATAGTGGACTTACACTCTTGTGACGTCACAGGCCCGGTATAGACGATCCACAAAATCCTTTATACCATTGTTAATAATGATTTCAGTACCATTGCATTTTGCAAGATCATTATGTACAGCTTGGCGATTATCATTCCATGTTTATCTCAACCCATGAGCCCCCACCTTTAAGGGGGGTGACCTGTTTTTGTTCTGTCCTTTTCAATCTTTCTCTGGCTTGTATCCATTTGGCCCCATTCAGCCTACTGTTTTAAGACGTTTATCCCCATCCAGGTGTCAATTTTTTACTGGTGAGCGGTAGCGAGCCAGCATATCTTTTATTTTTGTTTGACAGCAGGCTAAATTTGTACATTTTTCGATAGAAAAATTTCTCCGGCGAAGCCGGATTTCTTCATATAATGCTGGCTCGCTATCGCTCGCCAGGAAGAAATCGACACCTAGATGGGGATAAACGTCTTAAAATAGTTGGCTGAATGGGGCCGAATGGATACAAGCCAGAGAAAGAGAAAAGGACAGAAATAACAAAAAGCAGGTCACCCCCCTTAACCTCTGTAACTCAAAATTACTAGAGTGATTGAGTTCATATTTCTATCAATTGGGAAGTGTCAGCTAGGAAATGTATTTGAAATTTCGCAGCCCATTTGCTCCAACTCTTTGTGAGCTACAGGAGACAGAGGCCACGGATTTTAGCCTACGTATAATGAACAAGGTGTAGAAGATGGTGGATTCATCGGGGTACTTGGTCAAACACACACATCGGCTAAGATACAAGCGTACATAATACTGGACATAAACACACATACATACATACATACATAATATATATATATATATATATATATATATATATATATATATATATATATATATATTCACAGCACATTATTATCTAAACAGAACATAACACACACACACACACACACACACACACACACACACACACACACACACACACACACACACTCGGGATGCAACTTTTTAAAGAATACCTCTGTGGCTCTTCAGCTTTGGTATCGACACCTAGACTGAAGGTAGAATAGCCAAGGTGCGCAAAGTTTTATAAAGCCCAAATTCTGAAACATGCGAAAAAAAATACCAGGAAAAGAATTTGCATGTTTCTGCCTGAACACTAAGCCAATTTATTTAGCTTAAGAAACACCCCTCGTACGCAAGAAGTTATAAAGCAATATTGAATGGGAAAGTATGTAAAGTTAGGTTAATTAGTATTTGGAAAATATTGACACCTGGATGGGGGTAAAAGTCTTAAAACAGTAGGCTGAATGGGGCCGAATGGATACAAGCCAAAGAGAGAGGGAGAGAAAGAGAAAAATGCGAGGTGGGCTCCCTTAAAAAAGGTTATATTTTAGTGAACTAAGCTATGACAGTAGATCAAATTGAATATGTGTATTGTTAGTGATAATGATAAATAATTGGGTTCATTATCCTTTATAATTGACTCCCATTAACAAGTCATTAACTGCTAATTCTGAGAAATTGATTCCATAATTTTCAGCGATTATTTGTAGCAGATGGAAATTTTAATATTTTCAATAGTGAATTACATTTAAATACTGATACTAATTCAATAACTAATTTCAGTACATTTGATTTGTATCAATAACACAATAATTATAATTGAAGGAAATATATATAGCAATACCAAATACTAAATAACAAATATCAAAATAATGACAAATAATTTTGGTAACTTGTTTTTCAGCAAAATATATAATATACATAGCGAACTATAATAAACTCATTACTATCTATTTGAAAAGACTTTACATTGAAAATAGAGCCGAAGCTTCAGACCTTACCAAACGAATGACTTAAAAACAACTTAAGCTAGTTTAAAGTATTTGAATAAAACTCGTTTAAATCTCCGAAGAAGATAAGAATACACAACTATAATTTTTGTTTTGTTTTCCATTAATAACTTTGGACAACACTAACTAGCTTACCTAAATCAAGAATACATTAGATGCCTTAAAAACAGACCCACTCAAACTACTAAAGCAAGTTTCCTTAAAACATACCGTATGAAACCAGATAAATTTACACTTGTGAAGCATGATTGATTTCAAGGACAAAAGCAATACGCTTAAGGGGCCAGTGGCTGTTTTTTTTTGGTCTATTAATTAATTTATTCATATATTTTTTAGTATCCTCGCTAGACCTCCATCAAGCTTAGACAAACACCTCCTAGAACCCCCTTCGAGATAAACTTGTACATTTTTCGGTAGAAAAATTTCCCGGCCAAAGGACGGTTCCTCTTAAAATTTAAATCGACACCTAAATGGCACGAAAGGTCTTAACATATACAGTGAAATGGGGTGAAAGGTGTTAAAATCGCCAAACTAATGGGTCGAACGTCATAAAATCTGAAAACTAATTGGGCTAAACAAGAGGAAGAAAGGGGACCAGAAAAACGACCCATCTCCCCTTAATTTACTAAAGCAGATACAGTACATTTACAGTGAATCATGACTAATTTTAAACCCCTCCAAATCCACGAAGGAAAAGTATTCAATAACTGGAGCAAAATTATTGTATGAATGTTTCTCTTAAAAATGTCATATAACAACTGAACAAAAATAAAACATCTGAAGCCAGGAACATTAATCAATAAATTATAAACCTATCTAAAAGACTCGCTTAAAGCTTAAAGAGGAAACACTGATCAATATATAACAAGATTAATTGATGCATCAGAAACTATGACTCGCTCAAACCCTCGAATCATGACTCAATGTGATGAAACCCAAGAAGAAAGGCTTCTTTAAAGCCTGGTGATAACGCACTGAAGCATTTGAAGCAGCATCGTCTATCAAGACTCAGATTCCCACAGATACAAAAAGATAATTCAGATATTAGAAAAGTCTGTTTTTCTACAAGAGCTAAGGCCAAGCAATTAACTAATGTTAATGAGAAACTATACCTTTTCCATAATTGATTTGAAATAAAAGTGATAATTAGTACTTTTCAAAGAGCGCATATAAACATTTAAATGCTGCTACTAACAAAATAGCTTCGTACAGTCGCCTCCAGTTGAAGGTGGTACACATTTCATTGAACAATTCTGACACTCTGATGAACTATTTAGAAACATTCCCTTTAAACTATTTGACTTTATTCGGTGCTTAGTGTTTCAATGTTTAGTAAATACTGGTGTACGAGCTATTTGTAAATGCGACTGTAGAAATACATTATACTGTGCTCAAATAATACATTATACTGTGCTCAAACAATCAGGATCCTAGAATTGAGGTGGAAAGTTGTATCAATCATCTATTCAATGAGCTCTGCTTGCTCAAGAATGTGTGATATCAAGATGAAAGCTGTGGGAAAGGTGAGTTGAACTATGTTTGTATTATTAATAGTCGTAGTGCTAGTAATACAACACCAGCACTAACACCAACTACTACTACTACTACTACTGCTACTACTACTACTACTTCTACTACTACTACTAGATATAATTCAGTCATGCATTTGTATAGGAGTAATTATTTAACTATTATATATTATATTCAAAGGAAATAATTAATAACGACAAGTAGTTATCACCATTACATTATCTCAAATAAAACACATGGAGTGTGATTCACCAAAACTAATAAATCCTTTTAAGTCACATTAATTAATAATAACCCTTAACAATAATCCTTCACCAGATCACTGAATACATCATCTAGACCCTGTAATATTAATTTGGCATTCAGCAATTCAAGCGTCAACACAAATGCATTTAGTCAGTGCTAATCTCTGAGCATAACACGGGATTAAGGAAACACTGACTGTTTTTTTGGCCTATAAATTCATTCATTCACAAATTCTTAGTTTCCCTTAGTTTCCCTCAAACTTAGAAAAACATCCCCTGGGCAAATTTGTACATTTTTCGGTAGAAAAATTTCCCGGCCGAAGGCCGGTTTCCTCTTACAATTACAGGTTTGCTATCGCTCGCCAGGAAAAAATAGACACCTAAATGGCACGATAGGTCTTAACATTTATAACTAAATGGGACGAAAGGTCTTAAAATCGCCAAACAAATGGACCGAACATATACAAATCTAAACAAATAATGGGACTAAACACGAGGGAGAAAGGGGACCAGAAAAACGACTGTCTCCCCTTAATTTAGCAACTGATTCATTTATAGGCCTTCAGCATCAATCCACAATTACTCCCTCCATGCAGTAATAATTGGATGTAGCAGTAGTAATGATGATGACGATGATATTGATGATGATGATGATGATATTGATGATGATGATGATGATATTGATGATGATGATATTGATGATGATGATATTGATGATGATGATGATGATATTGATGATGATGATATTGATGATGATGATATTGATGATGATATTGATGATGATGATGATGATGATGATGATGATATTCGATGTGGTGTCGACAGTGGTGGAAATTTAATATGATATACTGTATTGGTAAGCAATATAGAGAGGGACCAATAAACATGCATATAGAATGAGAGAGAGAGAGAGAGAGAGAGAGAGAGAGAGAGAGAGAGAGAGAGAGAGAGAGAGAGAGAGAGAGAGAGAGAGAGAGAGAGAGAGAGAGAGAGAGAGAGAGAGAGAGAGAGAGAGAGAGAGAGAGAGAGAGAGAGAGAGAGAGAGAAAGGTGAAGAGAATATATACCATGCTAATGGGTCTGACACATGAGGCACTGGATAGCGTTAGCGGACTTTAGATTTAATGTTATATTTACTGAAGGTGAAATATAGAATACAACGAGAGAGAGAGACAAAAAGAAAAAAAGAAAAAGTGAGAGAGAGTTAGAGTTAGTACAATCTAAACTCAACTTTATGTAATACTAGTGTTGTACTGAACAAACAGGCCTGGTTCAAATATCTCTTCAAACACAATTTAGTTGTAATACTTAAAACCCGTATGTTCTGTCTTTAAGTAGTGTATTAAGGGTTCAAATTTGTTTTATTACTCAAAAATTGTTTCATCATTTGGTAACTTCATAATTGAGGAATTAAATTAAAGTTATTTATATATTTACTATATTTAGTAATTGTATGTTTAGTTTGCTCCCAAAACTTCCATCAAGGTTAAAACACTACCTAAAAGACATCTCTTCGAGATAAATTTGTACATTTTTCAGTAGAAAAGTGTCTCTGATTAAGGCTGGTTCCTCCTAAATTGCAGATCGCTTTTGTGACCTGCGCAAGACATGCGCCTTGCCAGAAGTAGCCCACCCATGGCACTGGCACTGGCACCTTCACCCAGACGGATAGGCCCTTGCCTACTGTAGTGCCCCACCAAAAGACGAGGCCCCTACCCCAGTCGATCCATCCTCAAGAATATTTACCTAGAAGGCAAATCCCCGCTCTCATCCCCCAAGAGAAGATAGAAGCAGCCTAGGCTGCTGATTGGCCAGAGCAAACGCCCAAGCTTGAAGGAGCCTAGGCCACTGAGTGGACAAAGTACATGCCCAGCCAAGACTGGGGTTGGCCACAGCATTCACCTTGTCCCACTCCTGAGAAAGTAAAACCTTCCAACTTTTGCTGGATCAGAAGTCTGGAAGGGGACAGAGCCAAATGCTGTGATAGGTCCAGCCGTAAAATCAAGGACCAATCAGAGAGTGAGCCTGAACCTGGAAGCTGGAACTGGACCTGGCGCTGGGCCATATAACGCCATGGAAACCAGCACAGTTTGACTGGTGCTCCCAAGAGTACAGTTCTCCCCTTAAGCTGCCCATGCCTTCTCATCTCCCTTTTCCTACCACTGCTACTTCAAAGACACTTAGGATGGTCGTGGATGAGATCGTCCAGGTTGACAGAAGCAATCATAGACCTATTAAGAAAACTACATGTTTAGACACAAAGACGATAAAGAACAATCTGGACGAAATTACCCCTTGCTTGCCGCAGCCACCTGTGGACTCGTCCCAGTTAACTAAATGTCCTGAGGTACAGGAGTTGAGGTCCTTGATCTATGGCCACACTCTAGAGGGGCCGGATAGCTACTTCAATGAGTTAACCGATCATTGGGAGAACGAAATGCTGAAAACCCTGGCGGAGTGGCAGAGAAATGCCCCTCCCAAGATACCTGATATCGAAGTAAGGAGACAACGGAAAATTATCCAGTACCTGACCCCGAACTGACCCACAGAAGAAGACGGCCAAGACGTGACCTGCCTGACGATATGAGGCTGCAGGAGTGGCAGCCAGTGACGCCCCTGATGATGACCTAAGCCTTGGACCTGTTTTGTTTGTAAATTGTATGAGTAACCTTTCAAATAATGAAGTTGTTTATGTATTAACATCTTGTGTTATCCATCTGAGTACCATAATACCCCAGGTTAAATCTATTGGCACAACACAAGCAAGAGTTCTCCTAATGATAAACAGGAAAAAACACTTTTGATATATTGCTCACACAAATTTTATAAAGTCTATTGATTATATATACACCAGGAAATTTAACCAATATCCTCTGTAACTCAAACAGTGCTATAGCAATGACCTACGTATTTCTACACCTATTCCCTTTCTGACTCTTCCCAAATGACAGAAATATTATGGGGAGGCAGACCGTTTTTCTGGACCCCTTTCTCCCTAATGTTTAGCCCCACTAGTTTTGAGATTATAAGACGTTCGGCCCTTTAGTTTGGCGATTTTAACACCTTTCCCCCCATTTCGTTGTCAATTTTAAGACCTTTCGTGCCATTTAGGTGTCGATTATTTCCTGGCGAGCGATAGCGAGCCTGCAGTTTTAAGGGAAACCAGTCTTCGGCCGGGACATTTCTCTACCGAAAAATTTAAAAATTTATCTTGAAGGGGGGTCTAGGGGGTGTTTTTCTAAGCTTGATGGAGGTCTAGGGAGGAAACTAAAACAAATATCAATAAATGAATTAATAGACCAAACAAACGGCCAGCCTCCCCTTAAGCCAATTGCTCCACTCCTTTTTAGTTATAAAGGTTGGGGGTCAAGAATAACATATAAAAACTAAAATTTATTCGAAAAACTATAATTTATTCGCCACAAAAGGACATGTCCATCAAGCATTCCAATTTCCCTTTCAAATGCATATCGGCAAAGAAAAAAACAACAACAACGAGAAAAAATTATAAAACTCGCATGTTAATTAGGAAAATCTTCAATAATACAGTTTTGCCGTTAATCCATTCATTAATTAAGGATTCTTCTCCGAGTCCAACACAAAAGGAAAAAACAAATATGGCAACTTACGCAGCGGTCACAAAGATTTATTTTTTATTTTTTTATTTTCTCTCTCGCTCCTCATATTTATTCCTGTCTTTTTTTGTTTGTGTTTTTGTGTTTTTTTTTACTAGCGGGCGACTGAAATGCGTTCCCACGTCAAATGCATTTTGTTCAATCATATATACATTTTTCTAATACAGACGTATTCTACACTGGGATTTTTCCTGTTGTGGTAAATTTGTAGTTAAATCGGATTATTCACAATACATAAAATAGATATATTGTTAATTTAATCTTTAACCTGTTCAGTACTGGTGCTGTCCTCTTAACTTTATTCTGGCTATTATCAGACTATTATATTCAGTTTATAAAGGCAATTATTAGGCTTTGAACTATTTTACCTAAACCTTTTTACTACCACATATCCTTCTTAAACTGCACAAATCATCTAAAAATAGCTTGAGTAAAATTTAAAAAAGACGTCGTCGGTACAGAAGGGGTTAATAAATCGATAACAATTACATTGTACAATGATGAACCATAATAAATACACGCTCATATATACTGCATGTGTGAACCCTTAAAGCCAAATTCTGAAGTATCTGGAATATGTCTCGTTTGGGTTTGATGCAGAGTTACACACCATAAAATTGATTCTGGGCTAGCTAATCAATGTTATGTTGGGTAATTCTGATCTCTAGCTCTCAAAAGCGACCTAGAACGATTGGAAAGTGTCCAAAATAGAGCTACACATATAATTTTGGCAATTGGCAGACTGAGCTGTGAGGAACGGATGGCAGTGCTTGATCTCTTTTCGTTAAGGGGAGATGTGTCATTTTTCTGGTCCCCCTTCTTCCTCATGTTTACCCCATTAGTTTTGAGAGTATAAGACGTTCGGCCCATCAGGTTGACGATTTTAACTCCTTTCACCCCATTTCGTTGTAAATTTTAAGACCTTTCGTGCCTTTTAAGTGTAGATTTTATCTTGGCGAGAGATAGCGAGCCTGTAATTTTAAGAGGAACCGGCCTTCGGTTGGGATATTTTTCTACGGAAAATTGTATACATTTATCTTGAAGGGGAGTCTAAGAGGTGTGTATTTAAGCTTGATGGAGGTTTAGCGAGAACAAATAAAATAAAATATGAATATATAAATGAATAGACCAAAAAACTAGCCACTATCCCCTTAAGCGAACATGGACTAAAAGGCCAACACATTGATGTTTTTGCAATACTAAATGGGTTTGACCATAACAAGATGCTTAGGTACAGTATGAGTAACTCGAGGGCCGAAGTTAGGGCTTCATTACTTAGCACTAGACCCTGTTCATATTAGGCAGGGCAGATATCTTAAACCTATAACTTCTTGTGACTCAATAAAATCTAGAACAAATGGGCTATAAATGTCCACATATATTCCATGGCTGACTCCTTCCTAATGGTAGTAGTAAGATATCGATTGCGTTAGACATTTCTGAGTTACAGAAGATTAAGAGTAAGATTTTAGGTCTACATAATTAATGAACAAATATGTGAATGGTTTATGTGGAAACTCTTTTACAAATAATATCTGTTCTCCCTGGAATAAGCTCTCCCCATAAGTGTCAAATATATCCTCAGTAGAACAGTAATAATATAGGGTAGGAAGTATTCGGCACACACTGCAATGACAGTACAAAACTACACGATATATACAGTATATTCACGTAGAGTAACTCCCTGGAATTGGCAGCAAGGGCTTTTAAGAATCTGACTACTCCTTGTGACCTCACACACACACACAGATACACAGACACACACACAGACACACACACACACACACACACACACACACACACACATACACCCTAATCATCACGGGTAATGAAGTAATAATACGCTTAAACTTTCTCCCACTCCTCTAAAATGAGTGGCAGATCTAATTCTCCGGGCTAATTCACAGTTTACGAAGCCAACTCTCTCTCTCTCTCTCTTGTCTGTCAGTCTGTCTATTCATTTATCACCTGTCGATCCATATTTGTCATTGTCTCTCACACACACAACACACAGAGTCTCTAAGTTTATTACTCTCTCTCTCTCTCTCTCTATCAAACACACACACACACTATCACTCTCTCTTTATCTCACTCACTCTCACTTTCACACGCCTATCTCTCTTTCACACACACTATCTTTCTTTCTCTCTCTCTCTCTCAAACACACACACACTATCATTCTCTCTTTAGATCACTCACTCTCACTCTCTCTCCCTCTCTCAAACACACACTCACTATCACTCTCTCTTTATCTCACTTACTCTCACTTTCACTCTCCTATCTCTCTCTCTCTCTCTCTCTCTCTCTCTCTCTCTCTCCTACACAGCTCACTAGGCCAGGCCAACTCATTAGCGGTGAGTTGACTCCATTTCACGAGTGTGGGGCGATGAGGGCTGCTGATTCTCTCTCTCTGGCTCTCTCTCTCTCTTTATGTCTGTCTGTATGCTTTGCTCTTTAGGCTGATCTATTACCATCTTCTCTCGCTTTCACTTTCTCCCTCTCTTTTTTATTATCTCTCTCTCTCTCTGGTTCTCGCTCTCCCTGTCTGGCTGTATGCTTTGTTGCTCTTTAGGCTGATCTATTACCATCTTCTCTCGCTGTCATGATCTCTCTCTCTCTCTCTCTCTCTCTCTTATTGCATCGCTTAGAAGAAAGAGCTACGAGGACCGCTTGAGAGCTCTTTGATCTCTTCCCATTGGAGACACGCAGACTACGTGGTCAGCTCATTGAAGTTTTTAAAATACTTAATGGGTTTGACAATGTGGATTGTAGTAAACATGTTAGCCTCAATATGAATACAACACGCAACCATGGCTGGAAATTAGAATTGAAAAGGTTCAGCACTAGTATTTGTGGAAACTTTTTCACATATATGATCTGTTCTACCTCCGAAGTTGTAAATAGTTCTTTAGTAGAGCAGTCCAAGAAGAGAGTAGATAGTATTTTGCACACTCTGTAAAGAGTGTAGTGCGGTAAACAGTCTCTCTCCTTCCACTTCGAGTATCTCCTCGGATTGGACCGCAAGGTCTCCGAGATACTAACGATTCCTTGTAACTCCGTGTAACTCTCTCTCTCTCTTTCCCCCTATTAAGACTGTACGTTATTCTAAGCCCCACACACGTCAAACACTCTATCTAAATATATCCCCCTTATTTCAATCACAATACCATCTCTCTACATCATAACATACACCTTAACGCACTCACAGGGCGCTCTCTCTCTCTCTCTCCACTAAATAACCCCCCCCTTCTGCACTCCACACACATATACGCACTCCAAACACAGACACACACACACACAGACACGCACACACACACGCACAATAATAGGAGAGGCTATTCGTGATTGCTGTGTGTTTAGTGTGGGATGTTACAGTTGTGAATTGTAGTGAATATGTGAGGCCGGTACCATTTGCAGCTGTTCCAGGTGAGGGTAATTTGCAGCAGTGTATTTGTGCAGCTGTAATGAACACTTAAGGGGAGACGGGTCGTTCTCTGGACCACTTTCACCCTCGTGGTAAGCCCCATTTGTTTTGAGATTAAAAGACGTTCGGCCCATTAGTTTGGCGATTTTAACACCTTATCGCCCCCATTTCTTTGTCAATATAATGACCTTTCGTGCCATTTAGGTGTCGATTTTTCCCTGGCGCGCGATAGCGAGCCTGAAATTTTAAGAGGAAGGCCGGGAAATTTTTCTTTCGAAAAATGTACAAATTTATCTTGAATGAGAGTCTATTTTTTTTCTTCTTTAAGCTTGACGGAGGTCTAGCGAGGAAACTAAGAAATAAAGGAATGAATGACCAAACAAACGGCCCGTCTCCCCTTAACTTGACTAAGCTATGTTTGTTTTGCAGCTGCTATTTTTAGTTATGTAATTGGTTGTATATATTTGTATTATTATTATACAAATCATAATAATCATCATTATTAATACTGATATTATTATTGCTACTACTATTATTGTAATGCTTTAGGTATTTATATGCTTACTTGTCACTGGTATTTATGACTCACTCCTTTCTTTTGGCACCTTAAGGGGGGTGAACTGTTTTTGTTCTGTCTTTTTCTATCTTTCTCTGGCTTGTATCCATTTGGCCCCATTCAGCCTACTGTTTTAAGACGTTTATTCCCATCCAGGTGTCAATTTTTTACTGGTGAGCGGTAGCGAGCCAGCATATTTTTTATTTTTGTTTGACAGCAGGCTAAATTTTTACATTTTCGATAGAAAAATGTCTCCGGCGAAGCCGGATTTCTTCATATAATGCTGGCTCGCTATCGCTCGCCAGGAAGAAATCGACACCTAGATGGGGATAAACGTCTTAAAATAATTGGCTGAATGGGGCCGAATGGATACAAGCCAGAGAAAGAGAAAAGGACAAAAATAACAAAAAGCAGGTCACCCCCCTAAATAATAATCACCTCTCCAATCGTTTTCCTTCGAACTATATCCTCACAACAGCCTTTCCACAACCATAATATATACATTGTCTTATAATTCGGTAGTTTTGCTTTATTTACTAGCATGGTTTGATTTTATGCTAGGATTAATGGAAGTCAATTAATACACTCGCGCACATTCTAATATATTTTTGTCACGGTTACACGATTCCTAGAGGACCTTCCTAAGCTGAATAACAGATTATGAAAGGCTTCTAAGAATGAAAGGGATACTGAATAAAATCGTCCAGGTATTGGGGTGAAATTAGTACAAAAATAGATTACGTAGCACTAATTTCTAATGACGACGTCGTATTTCTTCCTGGTGCCGGTTACGATAAAGTCTACGGTGACAGCCAGCCGCGTTTCACTTACTCGGTCATATATTCAAGCAATTGATATGTTAAGTCTATGGGTGTTGCGTAGGTCTTGTAACTTGAATGATTTATGTATGTAACTATGAGATACATATATTAGTATGTGCATTAATATATATATATATATATATATATATATATATATATATATATATACTGTATATGTATATATATATATACAGTATATATATATATATATATATATATATATATATATGTATATATATATCTATATATATCTATATATATATATAAATATATATAAAATATATATATATTATCTCTCTCTCTCTCTCCCCTTAATAAGACTATACGTTATCATTGACCCCCACAAACGCCAAGAGCACTCTATCACTCTCAATCACTATAGTATCTCTCTCTCTCTCTCTCTCTCTCTCTCTCTATAACTCTCAATCACTATACTTTCATCTTGCCCTTATATTCCCTCAGATGATATACTACAATCTTCGTTATCAGTAAACTATATAACATGCAGGATAAAACCATACTACTACTACTACTACTAAAATACTACTACTACTACTAATAATAATAATAATAGTAACAATAAGAACAACATTAACGTATTATTACAAACAAAAACATATTTATGAAACTGACAGACCAGAATAGACTACCAATCTAAAAAAAAAAAAACATAAACAATATACCAAACATACAACACATAGTTACGAAAGTACCTCTGTGAAACGCGTGTCATTTCCAGTATTGAATTTTGCAGCTGCCTTTTACCTGTCCCATCACCTGTTCTGTATATACCTGACACCTACCTGACGGCCCGGGTGTTTTATATGCAACCTTGTTCTAGCCAGTTGTACATTTGACAACACCGATGTTAAACTCAGTTGTTATTAAAATCTTCAAAGCTATTTCGTCTTTTCATTTGTATTCTTGCTAACATTACTTTATTTGTTTTCATATTTAGATAAATGTATCATAGGAAAATGGCTTAAGAGGATATGTTGCTTCTCCCTCATGCTTAGTCCCATTAGTTTTGATATTTTAAGACGTTCGCCGAATTAGTTTGGCTATTTCCAGACCTTTCACTACGTTTCTTTGTCAATTTTAAGACCTTTCGTGCGATTTACGTGTTGATTTTTTCCCGGACAGGGATAGCGATCCTGCAATTTAGGAGGAATCTGCCTACGACCAGGGCATCAGTACAATAATGAAATTATTTTAATTTGATTTTGGATAACACTATAAGATTAGTATATTTTATGTTTCTAACCCCAACAGGATTTGATCCCTATACAAAATGCTGGCGGAGTTACAAACATGTCCTCATGTAACTCATTGTGTGTTTGAGATATATACTTTACACACACACACACACACATAGGGATAGAGAGAGAGAGAGAGAGAGAGAGAGAGAGAGAGAGAGAGAGAGAGAGAGAGAGAGAGAGAGAGAAGTAGAATTGCAGATAAATACACACGTAGATGAAAATATACGTAGATGAAAATATACGTGGAGGTAACAGTTCCGAAAGGAGATCATGAACAAAGCTGACTTATGGGGCCCACCTCGCTTTGTTTATCTTTTTCTCCCTCTTTCTTTGGCTTGTATCCATTCGGCCCCATTCAGCCAACTGTTTTAAAATGTTTACCCCCATCCAGGTGTCAATATTTTCCTGGCGAGTGGTAGCGAGCCAGCATATATATATTTTTGTTTTGACAGCAAGCTAAAATTTTACATTTTTCGATTGAAAAATGTTTCCGGCAAAGCCGGCAAAGCCGAATTTCTTAATACAATGCTGGCTCGCTATCGCTCGCCAGGAAGAAATCGACACCTGGATGGGGATAAACGTCTTAATTTAAAACAGTTGGCTGAATGGGGCCGAATGCATACAAGCCAGAGAAAGAGAGAAAGGAGAGAAAAAAAAAAAAGCAGGTGACCCCCTTAACACACGGATTAACACTAACACCAAGGCAATAAACTACGGCATCCAGATTAACTTCACCGATTATCTCGACTCCCAATAGTCTTCCATCGGCAGAAGATAATAATACGCCGAAATATAAATATGAAATGTTAAACAAATGCGTAAAGGACTGGAGGGTTTAAGTTGTGAAGGCAGTATATTCGGCTGGGACTATTTGAAAATATATAATTCATGCACCTTGTGTGTGTGGGGGGGGGGGGGGGTGAGTGTGTGTGTGTGTGTGTGTGTGTGTGTGTGTGTGTGTGTGTGTGTGTGTGTGTGTGTGTGTGTGTGTGTGAGGAGAGAGAGAGAGAGAGAGAGAGAGAGAGAGAGAGAGAGAGAGAGAGAGAGAGAGAGAGAGAGAGAGAGAGAGAGAGGTGGAGGAAGGGAAGATGAAAAGGAATCGACGTTGATGTCTACTGGTTGAAATGGTCTACTGATTGGAATGGTCTACAGTACTGGTTAAAATGGTTTAATGGTTGAAATGGTCTACTGTATTAAATGGTCTACTGGTTGAAATGGTCTACTGGTTGAAATGGTCTACTGTATTAAATGGTATACTGGTTGAAATGGTATACTGGTTGAAATGGTCTACTGGTTGAAATGGTCTACTGTATTAAATGGTATACTGGTTGAAATGGTCTACTGGTTGAAATGGTCTACTGGTTGAAATGGTCTACTGTATTAAATGGTCTACTGGTTGAAATGGTCAACTGATTGAAAGTATCTACTGTTAGAAATGGTCTACTGTTAGAAATGGTCTACTGATTGAAATGGTATATTGATTGAAATAGTTCACTGAACGAAATAGTCCACAGAATGAAAAGGTCTACTGATTATTATAATCTACTGATGGAAATGGTCTACTGGTTGAAATATTCTACTGGATAAATTAACTCGACATACACAGAATTATTCACAACAACGGGTATACACAGTGTTGGATTCTGTAAAAATATGCTAGAAACTATCCCTCCAGAATTCTTCCCCTGGGAAAGAGAAGCAGGAAGGCGGGGGAGCGAAGATGGATTAAGTGACAACACATTCTCAAATATATTTTCCCCATTCCCAAGAGTTTGCTCTCCCTTGAAGCTACGTAGATACTCGCTTAGGGTTTTAGTTTTAGTTTGTCCCTCTATTAAGTTAAAAAAACAAGAAACACACACACACACACACACACACACACACACACACACACACACACACACACACACACCACACACACACACACACACACACACACACACACACACACACACACACACACACACACACACACACACACACACACACACACACACACACACAACACACACACACACACACACACACACACACACACACACACACACACACACACACACACACACACACACACACAAGACCCTCCTTCGAGATAGATTTGTACATTTGTATATTTTCTTTACTGGTGAGCGATAGCGATCTTGGCCCTCGGCCGGGACAATGTTCTGCCGAAAAATGTACAAATATATCTCGAAAGGAGGTCTTGGGGGTGTCTTCCTATGCTTGATAGAGGTCTAGGGAGCAAACGAAAAATCGTCCCTTAACCCTTTCAGCACGATCACGTCATTATGCCATTCTAGCTTTGATTCTGACTAAAATTAGACGATTTTATGAAGCTTATGAAACACCCATGAATTTCCAGAGTTTTTTTAGATCGTATTTACCCTTTTGAGTCCTAGAGGTTGATTACAAGCCAAACAAATCGTCTAATGTTAACCAGATTATGATGAGATTTTCGCCATTGTGATGAAGGGGTCAACAGGCCCATATACCTAGATACAAGCAAAAATATAAATACTATGGAATACAAAGAGATTCAGATATGGAAACCCCAGAGAGAATAAAACCTATTATGTAAAGGATGAACCCGCCAACAGAACAAAACATACATTTTTAACCCTCTCTAGGACGCATTACTTTTCAATTTTGTGGAAACTATTAGACGACTATATCCAGATTAGCAAGGGTATATGAAGGTCACAAGGTTGGTTGGGCCAGTTTTTACCCTTTTAACTGCCACAGATCCTTTCTAAACTGTATAAAATCGTCTTGTGATAGCCAGAATAAACTGTCAAAATACGGTATAATCCACAAAGGGTTAATGTGACGCCTAATACTGTCTTTACCAACCAAATCGATTATTATATTTACATTATTCCAAAATATCAATATTGTCTGCATAGTATTCTGAAAAATACGTGACATTTAGAGTACAATGTTACTATCACCTCGACAAAAATTCAGCTACACATGAAAAATAAAGAAAGGATATTTGGAAAATACGAATGCAATCAAAGAGTGATACAAATCTGTTGAAACTTCAAAGTACAGATACGATAGCAATAATACACAGAAGAAGTGTGGAACAAAACGATTACAAAACACACAAATGGTAAAATATAGATGGAATATGATAGCAAGATTGCAGAAAAGAATTGTGGAGCAAAAATATTACTAAATATACAAATAAGATTAATAAATGTAATACGATAGGAATATTAGACACAACAATTATGGAACAACACGATTAATAAACATACACATAGTAGTAATAAATGCAAACTAAGAGAGAGTGATAACAAAACTTGGAGGACAACAATAAAACAATGACAATATATATACCTAACAAGAACGAATGCAAACAATAACATATACACAACACACCTATGATGTGTAAAAGTAATCAAACAGTAAAACAAAATAAACCCAAGAAGCATGAAAACAACTTACACTTAATGCGAAATGTGTATCTAATTGTTCATGTGATATCTATTTACTATTATGCTTTAGTTTCCTCCCTCCATCAAGCTTATGAAAATACCCCAAGACCCGCCTTCAGAATAAACTTGTGCATTTTTGTTTTCGGTAGGAAAATGCCTTAAGGCAGGTTCATCCTAAGGTGCAGGCTCGCAATCGCTTGCCAGGTAAAAATCAAAAGGACTTAAAATTGCCAAGAAATAGGGCGAAAGATCTTAAAATCGCCTAACTAATGGGGCAAATGTCTTGAAATGTCCAAACTAATGACGCTAAACATGAGACAGAAGAAGGTCCAGAAACCCCTTTCCCTTAAGGGGAGATGGGCCGGTTTTCTGGACCACTTTCTCCCTCATGTTTAGCCCCATTAGTTTTCAGATGTTAAGATGTTTGCCCCATTAGTTAGTCGATTATAAGACCTTTCGCCCCATTTCTTCGTCAATATTTAGACCTTTCGTGCTGTTTAGGTGTCGGTTTTTCCCTGGCGAAGATGAGCTATAATGTTGGACCGGATACGGCCTTCGGCCGGACTTTTCTACCGAAATGTATAAATTAATCTAGAAGGGGGATCTAATGGATGTGTGAATTGATGGAGGTCTAGGGAGGAAACTAGTAACATAATGAATATATGCCCAAATCGCCCAAAAAGTGAACCATCCCCCCTTAAAATAGACCCCCTCCTAACACTAGAGTTTACTCTGGCTCGTGTAATGTTGCGTGATGATGTTAATGTGGAGAGGCAATGGGGCGAACACACACTTAGGCGCCTCCTTCCTTACTTCTTACACCTACAGTATATTACTAAAGTCGGGTATATTATTATTTTTGTTTTTCAGCAGATGGTAAATTGTCATGTCCTCTCTTTGATCCCAGCTATGACGGAAGTTTTTCCTGCGAACTATGTTGAAAGTTATGAACACCTGGGATTAATATCACGTACAGACATAGCACTTGCATATTCGTTAACTAAATATCAAGAGATCAATTGCTAAAGGAAGGATTCAACATACCATCTGATGAAGTAAAACCGACTATAACTTACATACAGCCATGCACAATTGGTCACATAAATGTGTATACACTCATTGATGTCTACATATGAAAGGAAAATTAGTTTGATTGAATTACCAGTGTATTTTCTTATGTAATAGTTAAATATACTGTAGTATAACCAATTAACCCCTACAGCACGATGACATCTTTTTACCTTCGATTTGGGCTAAATTAGATCATTGTATGCAGCTCAATAAAACACCTATGTTATTCAAAGGGTTTATTGGTATCGTATTTTCCCCTTTCAGCCCTAGAGGCAGATTATAAGGTAAATCAAATCGTCTGAAGGTAACCATAATATGATGAAAGTTATGTAATCGTGTTGAAAGGGTTAACGGTTGTATATACAATTATTCCTGTAAATCAATCATACTAGGTTACTTTCCATACATATAATCACCGAGTGGAAACAAATGGATGTAGCCAACTGTACAGCTGTCCATACTGTCAACAATTCAGGTCATCAAAAGGGTAATTATGTTTCAGTGTTCGAGGAGGCATTATTACTCTTTAATATTACTCTTTATTATTACTCTTTATTACTCTTTATTATTACTCTTTATTACTCTTTATTCTGCTTATATATTTGTTGGTTTTATGCAATTTAGGAATGACCTCTATGAATCAAAGGGGTAGAAACTATCTCAACCAACTCTCCAGCTCCCAACATTTTTTTTGTTTAACCCCTTGAGTACCAGGGGTGTCCTTTTCATCACATTCTGGCAACTATTAGACAATGTTATTCAGCTTAGGAAGGACGTCTAGCAATAATATGACTTCAAACTATCTCAACTAACCCTTTAAACTGCCACAGATCCTTTCTAAACTGCACAAAATCGTCTACATATAGCCAGAATACAATATAACACGTCGCTGGTACGCAAAGGGTTAATTGACCGATAATAGCTGTAATAAACTGTCAAACCGCGTCATTATCCTCAAGGTCTTTAAGGGGAGATTTTTAGTTTGGTCCCTGGATATCCTTCAAGCTTAAGATTACACCCCCTTGAGCCCCTTTCAAGGTAAATTTGTAAGTTTTTCGGTAGAAAAATTTCCCGGCTGAAAGCCGGTTCCTCTTAAATTACAGGCTCGTTATCGCTCGCCAGGATAAAATAGACACCTAAATGGCACGAAAGGTCTTAAAATTGACAGAAATGGGTTGAAAGTTCTTAAAATCGTCAAAACTACTAGGGCGAACGTTTTAAAATTAAAAAAACAATGGGGCTAAACATGAGGGAGAAAGGGGTCCAGAAAAAAATGTCTCAAGTAGAAACCTCCCCTTTAAAGTGTTTGTCAATAAATATACCTTGTTTTACCCCTTCAGTACCGATGGCGTCCTTTAACTTTATTCTGGCTACTTGGGAACGATTGTATTCAGTATAAAAAGGACCTCTAGTAAAAAACAGGCTTCCAACTATCTCCCTTATCCCATTTTAGTACCACATATATACTTCCTAAGACCACTTCCTAAGTAGAATACAATCAATTAAGGAGGATTGAAATATTAGGGTAATTAGCGTTATCACATACTGAAAGGGTAACTTTATTTCAGAATCTGGGCAAATACGAAACAGCCAGCATTGTAATCCGGCTTTGCCGGAGACACTTTTCTATCGAAAAATATACAAATTTAGCTTGATGTCAAATTAAAAATATATATATGGTGGCTCGCTACCGCTCGCCAGGAAAATATTGACACCTAGATGGGGGTAAACGTCTTAAAACAGTTGGCTAAATGGGGCCGAATAGATACAAGCCAGGAAAAGAGAGAGAGGGAGAGAAAGAGAAAAAAGCGAAGTGGGCTCCCTTGAAAGGCTCCGAACATACAAAGTCCCTGCAGGAAAGTCAGGGGAAAAGCCTTCAGTAATAATATATTTCCTGGCCCTTTGAGTTCTGAGCAAGAGAAAATTATATATCGTTAGGGTACAGGCAAAACTTTTCAGGCGCACACACACGCACACACACACACACACACACGCACGCACGCACGCACGCACGCACACACACACACACACACTCTGTCTCACTATCACTCACTTGTTCTATCTTTTTTTCATTTGTCTTTCATTGTTTGTTGTCTCACACTAACTCTCTCTCTCTCTCTCTCTCAGCGCATATAATGACATTTAAAAGTTATTGACACTTGAATATGCTCTCCAATTTCTGTACGCGCGCTCTCTCTCTCTCTCTCTCTCTCTCTCTCTCTCTCTCTCTCTCTCTCTCTCTCTCTCTCTCTCTCTCTCTCTCTCTCTCTCTCTCTCTCTCTCTCTCTCTCCAAATGGTAAGAGGGCCTTCTGCTATGTTGATCTTTTTCTTCATATTCCTACAGTATATTTGGGGTTCTGTTAATACTACATTAATTAAATTCTGACCACCCGGCTTGGATCATAAGGTCCGTCTGGCCAGTGTGTCTAGTATAGCTACAATGCACACACACACACACACACACACACACACACACACACACACACACAGAGACAGACACACACACACACACTCACTCACTCTTTCAAACTCACTCTCACACACACACACACACACACACACACACACACACACACACACACACATACACACACACACTCACTCTTTCAAACTCACTCTCACACACACACACACTCTGTCTGTCTCTCTCTCTCTCTCTCTCTGATGCAGTGAATATAATTGCATTTAAAAGTTACTGAAGCCTGGATATTCTATTATCTCTAATGTCTTCACTACTCCACTCCAGTGCCCCCAGCCCCACCTCTCTCTCTCTCTCTCTCTCTCTCTCTCTCTCTCTCTCTCTCTCTCTCTCTCTCTCTCTCTCTCTCTCTCTCTCTCTCTTCACCTTAACCCTTTACCTCCTTAGTTCAATATTTCTCTTCCCCTTCCTAACTCCCGCTCAGCACACACACACACACACACGGGTTGCTGTGTTCCTGTGCTCTAAGACACTGTACTGTGGTCTCGCGCTGACTGCGGAGCGAGGGTTCCAATCTATCAGCATCCTAAAGTCTTTTTTCTTTCGGCCATAGCGAAGGAGATAATTGTATCGTATTTCCTCCCTAACCAAGCTGCTCATCAGCCTGTGTTAGCCTACACATCTTCCCACCAATACAAAAGTGCATCTGCGTATGTACTTGGTGGGAAGCCAGGCACCTCACGGTCGCCAAAGGTCGCATGTGACCTCATAGCTAAAGTAGAATAAGTATTGTACTGTACCTAGGTTTAAGAAAAACTCTGTAGATTTTCAGCCTCAGGGCTGCAATGAACAATAAACCGACAATTATTATTATTATTATTATTTAGTATCACACACACACACACACACACACACACACACACACACACACACACACACACACACCCGAGCGGTTGGCGTTTATCGGTACATATCAATTTGGTGCATGCTTACGAGTACATTTTTCGATTTTTAAACCTAAATTACACTAACCTAACCTAACCTAACCTAACTTACCTATCCTAACCGAAAACACTCCATTTCAACGTATTTTAAAGAGGTGTGTACCAATTAAGTGTCGCCCCAAACCTCATGTACCTGTAAACCTACAAATATCCAGAGATTTGTACCAATAAACCTACAACCGCTCGTCCACACACATCTCCCCTCTTCACTTTTTCTAAAGCCTCTCTCTCTCTCTTTATATATATATATACTGTATATACAGTATATATATTACTCCATTTTCATCTATTTCCCAACATCGCTAAAACATATACCTTCACCTTTTTTATTATGTTCTCCAGTACAAATAATTTTAGTTATTTTATCTAAGGGCTTGTGTAATTTTCCTTTCCATTCTTCTATGTTGTGTTATTGTTAGTGAAGCTGTAAAGGCTGGACTCCATTTGTTTCAATCGCCAGGGGTTCATTTATCTCTTTCCTGGTTTTGTTTCGTGCGTGTGTGTGTGTGTGTGTGTAAGTGTGTATGTGTGTGTGTAAGTGGGTGTAGTATATGTGTTGTGTGTGTGTGTGTGTGTGTGTGTGTGTGTGTGTGTGTGTGTGTGTGTGTGTGTGTGTGTGTGAGTACGGTGTACATGTATTCTTGTGTGAGAGAGAGAGAGAGAGAGAGAGAGAGAGAGAGAGAGAGAGAGAGAGAGAGAGAGAGAGAGAGAGAGAGAGAGAGATGATTAAATATTTTGTAAGAGCAAACTGGGATCTACTCGATATTTTACCGAGTCCAGATGTACTGTATGTTGTGTGGATGTTTTTTTTTTTTTTTTGGACCCCCTTCTCCTTCATGCTTAGCCTTATTTGTTTTGTGCTTTGTAGACGTTTGCCCCATTATAGTTGGGTGGATTTAAGATTTTTCGCCCTAATTCTTTGTCACTCAGAATACTTTTATTATCACCTACACACACACACACACACACACACACACACACACACACACACACACACACACACACAGCCCGTAGCCTAGTAGGTAGAGCTCTCGTCTCACACACGAGGGGTCGGGGGTTCAATCCCCGGCCGGGCGGAGACAAATTGGGCTTGTCTCCTTTCATGTGTTAGCCTCAGTTCACCTAGCTGTAAATAGGTACCTGGAATAAGTGGACGACGTTGTGACGTCCCATCTGGGGTTGGCAAAAATGGTACAAGGCGAGATGGGTATCATATGGTTCACCTAAGCTGATGGCTACCTAAGCCTTCGGGCGAGACGGTACCGTCTATAGTGAGAATGGTACCATACAGATCCACCCTAAGCCTTCGTTTCCGATGTCGCCAATTGGCTAAATACAGACTACACACACATCCACAGCCATTCCAACAGTACATAAAACACTTAACATGCATTTCACGCAATACATTTCCAGTTAAGGAGGCGCGATAATAATGAGCTTAGCTCGCATTGCGTGGATTCCCCTTGACGAACAAGTAACTGAGAACACGCACACGCACACGCACACACACACACGTTAGCAATGGAGCATTTATCAGTATAAAAGAAAAATATGAATACCTACAAGAACATTTGTCTTTATTAAGCCTAATTAAAACCATAAAGACCACACCGAGGGGTTCGCTGTCTGTTTGTCTTAAGGGGGCCCACCTCGTTTTGTTTTCTGTCTCCCTCTCTCTCTGGGTTGTATCCATTCGGCCCCATTCTACCTACTGTTTTAAGATGTTTAGCCCCCTCCAGGTGTCTATTTTTTCCTGATGAGTGGTAGCGAGCCAGCATAAATTGTTTAATGTTTTTGACAGCAGGCTAAATGGGTACATTTTTCGATAGAATCATTTATCCGGCAAAGCCAGATTTCTAAAACAATGCTGGCTCGTTATCGCTCGCCAGGATAAAATCGACACCTGTATATGGATAACAGTCTTAAAACAGTAGGTTGAATGGGACCGAATGGATACAAGCCAAAGAAAGAGAGACAAAGATAGAAAAAAGAGCAGGTCACCCCCCCCTTAACCTAATTTAAAGTAACTTAAGGGGAGGTTTTTAGTTTGGTTTCTAGATATCCATCAAGCTTAAGATTACACCCCCTTTAGCCCCTTTCAAGATAAATTTGTACATTTTTCGGTAGAAAAATTTCCCGGCTGAAAGCCGGTTCCTCTTAAATTACAGGCTCGCTATCGCTCGCCAGGATAAAATCAACACCTAAATGGCACGAAAGGTCTTAAAATTGACAGAAATGGGTTGAAAGTTTTTAAATCGTCAAAATAATGGGGCGAACGTTTTAAAATTAGAAAAGTAATGGGGCTAAACATGAGGGACAAAGGAGTAAAAAAAAAAAAAATCCCTCAAGTGGAAATCTCCCCTTAACGTAAAACACTCTGTTTCTAAGCATTTTATGTATGTGTGTACAGTTATATTGTTGTTTCAATATACTCTTACACTTAAACTAATATATGTAAAGAATTATGCTCCCACGAACCCACCAATCTTTGTACACACACACACCAACACACACATATACACACACATACACACACCAACACACTCACTTACTCACACTCACAACACACACACACGCTCCACTTATTCCAGTCTATTGGGTATTGGAAGTAAACAACAACACTCATGTTTTCAATACCTCACAGGTAAACACTCGGTCAACATTATCCAGGTGTAATATTGTCAGGTAAATATGATAAGTCCATTTAACCACTTCAGTATTTGAAGACGTATTAATTTCCTTTTATGGCTACGTTGAGGCGATAATATTTTGTTTTTCTTCTTTTTCTTCTTTCTTTTTATTATTATTATTATTATTATTATTATTAGTAGTAGTAGTAGTATTTATTAATTACACGATATTTGGAAGGAATTATGGAAGCCAAGGAGTTAATCGAGATATTTTATACCCTTTGATTCCCAGAGGGCCTTCCAAAACTGAGCCAAATCGTCTAATGGTAGCCAGAAGTGCGTCCTAACAGTGAAAGAGTTAATTCATGTGCATAATTTACAGATAATTGTTATATCTCTGTAAAATTCGAGTGCATATTTGTCACATTGCTGGACACATTATGTTAGAAGCATTGCTAAGAATGCCTCTAAAAAACTGGGACTCCTGTACAGAGTTCGAGAATTCTTCACTGACGAGCAGTTGGCCGTGATATATAAAAGTCATGTGCGTTCTCAGATGGCTTACTGTTCACCTCTGTGGGGTGGAAGTGGAGTGGTTGCATTGAGGCAGTTGGACAAAATTCAAAATAAAGCTATTAGATTAATCAATAACCCTGCAATCACACAGGACCTTCCTACATTGTCCATACGAAGAAGCGTTGCATCCCTTGCATTATTCTACAGATATTTTCACAGCAATTGTTCCGAGGAACTTGCTTCAATTGTGCCGCCTCTCCACATCTTTCCCCGTAGAACTAGGGCAGCTGAGAGCGCCCATGAATTTACACTTTCTCCTCCACAATGCAGAACTTCTGCTTATCAGAATTCATTTATCCCCAGAGCTACTCTCTTTGGAATTCACTTCCCTCGAATTGCTTTCCACAAACTAACAATCTACAAATGTTTAAATCCAGTTGTTACAAACATTTTATGAATGGAGGATGCCTTTAGGCACATGGACCTGTTTGTTTTATCTGTGTTTTTCCTTCCTCCGTTCATTGTCTCTTTAAAAAAAAAAAAAAAAAAAAAAAAAAAAAAATCATTAAAAGTTGCAGTAATTATATAGTAATTCAAATTAAGAGCTAAATACTGATGATCAATACAATACAATACACGTCCAAATACTATGAACTTATAATTACGAAGCACTGTACAACCAGATTCCAAGGATCGTCGAAAATTCTGATGATTAATGTTGTGTACATTTCAAAGAAATAATTACATTCCATATGAATGTACACTGTATATAAATTATACACGCACACACACACACTAGTATCTATCTATCTATCTTACTATCTATCTATCTATCTATCTATCTATATATATATATATATATATATATATATATATATATATATATATATGTGGTATATTAATCATTAATGGGTGATTGGAACATAACGTTCTAAAGAACAATTTACATAGCAGAACTTCAGAATTTTTAGGTTAACTTCCATGACTTCACTTCAAATGTCTTATATGTAGTGAAATACTCTGCATGTTCACATTTCCTTTCTATTTAATTTTTCTCACTCTCTTCCGACATCTCCCCTCTGTTCTCTCGCTTAATTGATCTCTGGTTGATTATTCTCACTTTTAATTAGTTGTGTTGATTTGTTTGTTTCTCTTCTCCTGCGGTCTCTCTCTCTCTCTCTGACCCACATACATACGCATGTTAATATTGTTATTCACACTAAAAAAAACACGCTTATTATGAACGCATGCTGTACATATTGCGGGCTCTCATAAATGAACTCGCTCGCTCTCTCTCTCTCTCTCTCTCTCTCTCTCTCTCTCTCTCTCTCTCTCTCTCTCTCTCTCTCTCTCTCTCTCTCTCTCTCTCTCTCTCTCTCTCTCTCTCTCTCTCTCTCTCTCTCTCTCTCTCTCTCTCTCTTAAAACTGGCCACAAAAATGAAGCACATACCATATTTACTGCCCCAACCCAACTCACTCACACGCACACACACACACACATATTCTCTCTATCTCTCTTTTTCTCTCTCTATCTCTCTCCGTCTCTCTCTCTATCTCTCTCACTCACTCACTCACTCACTCGATCACTCACTCACTCTCACTCCCTCTCTCTCCAACCAGACAGATAAAAATAAATGAACAAACAGGGCTTCAGGGAAAATAGTAGGGTGAACTTTTTTAATAATGAGATGCAGGTATCATTTTTTAATCAGGCAAGCGATCCTGCATATTAAAGTAATGAAGCGGTCGACGGTATTTCCTGAACTCGGGTATTGGCTACGCGCGCGCGCGCGCGTGTGTGTGTGTGTGTGTGTGTGTGTGTGTGTGTGTGTGTGTGTGTGTGTGTGTGTGTGTGTGTGTGTGTGTGTTTGTGTGTGTGTATGTGTGTGTGTGAGCGAGAGTGAGAGTGAGTGTGTGAGAGAGCGAGAGAGTGTAAGCGAGTGTGCTTGCATGTGTGTGTGCTTGTGTGTTTCAGAGAGGGAGAGAGTGTATATATATATATGTGTGTGTGTGTGTGTGTGTGTGTGTGTGTGTGTGTGTGTGTATACATATTGTATACGTGTTCATGTTATTCTAATGCATATCTTTCCTTCTTCCGCAGGCGTGTGTGGTCGTCATATGGGTGTTAGCTTTGCCAGGTGAGTCTAATATATATTTAAAATTATACTTAGAAAAATAGACAGAGAAAATATAGACAGAATGACGAAAGTTCGACACCTAAATGGCACAACAGGTCTCAATATTGGCAAAGAAATTGAGTGAAAGGTCTTCAAATCGCCAAACTAATAGGACAAAAGTTTAAAACAAAAAAAGTTATGGGACTAAAGATGAGGGAGAAGAAGTCCAGAAAGAAACAAAAAAGTTGCGTAAAATCGTCTAACAGTAAAATCATTTGCTAATACAAAAATCGTCGTCTGATTAATAAAGGGCCTATAATGGCGAAACGGAAGTACATTATCCCCGTTGGGGAGATTGTAGACCCCAATCGAGCAGGGCAATACCCAGGGAAGGCCTCATAGTCTTGTGATAAGGAGTTGCTGGAACTCCTGTTTCATTTGTCTGGCCTCCCTCACTGTTTCTGTTTGTGTCTCACCTACACAGAGAGTAGTCCAGCTAGCTCTCACAAAGCCCTTCTGCTCCTATTCATTTCAATACACTAAACAAGCATACCACACTTATTTCCAATTCACATAAAAAAACAAAAAAACATAGCAACTATCGATCTTTCACCTTTGTGAGAGACACTTGTTGCAGGCAGCTTTGACATTTGTCTCCTTTATACTCATAGGAATAAAAAATTGAACAACTTTTAAGTGCTTCCATAACCCTATACCAAATGAAGATAAAGTTGATGAGTGCTAATTTGTGATAATAAGCTGATTTAGAAAGATCATTACCTAGTTTATCATTATATAGGCCTAGATGCACATATTCTAGATCACAGTAATCATTCTTCACTTTATATATATAAATTATTTCACTTGTAAAAATCAATCATCAGTCTAGTTGCCAATAACAGTGCAAAAAGAGTCTTCAGTGTATGTATATATTCTGTCAGTTATACTAATACCATCAGTGTAAAGGATTCTACAATATATATATGAATTGTGTCACTTATAATAAACAGTTTTCAGTTCAGTTGTCAATACAGTGCAAAGTATTTGTCACTTATGATAGTTAACCTTAATTCTAGCTGCCAATGGAGAGCAACATATTTCTTCAATTGTCTTATCATTTGTGTCACTTAAAATAATCAAACTTCATTTAAGTTGCCGATACGAGTGCAAAAGACGTTTTAATGTGTATAAGAATGATATAACTTAAAATGTTTAACCTACAGTCTAGTTCAAGTGCAATGGCGTCTCAAAATGATGTCAGAATGATGAATCGGATCAAACATTAACCCATTTATTACCGGTGACGTGTTTTTCATTTCATGCTGGCAGCAAATCGACGATGTTATTAAGTTTTAAGAGGGCTTCCGCAATTAACAGGCTATAAACTATCTCACATAACCATTTTTACTACGACAGATCCTTCTTCAACTGCACAAAATCGTCTAAATATAGCTAGAATAAAACTTAAAAGATGTCGCCGGTATAGAAGGGGTTAACCCCTTCTGCACCGGCGACGTTTTTAAGTTTGATTCTAGTTATATTTAGACGATTTAGTGCAGTTTAAGAAGGATCTGTGGTAGTAAAAACGGTTAAGTGAGATAGTCCGAAGCCTTAACATTGTTAGAGATCTTTCCTTAATTGCACAAAATCGTCTAAATATAGCTAAAATACAATTAAAAAGAGGTCGCCGGTACAGAAGGGGTTAAGGGAAAAAGAACGTTCGTATTATGCTGGTTTACTCTCGGCCTATATGAAGAGTCTCCAGGCAAGACAACTCCTAATGGGCAAGATACCAGTGTCCAATTATAATGGATATCCTCGTTGTGTGTGAGAGAGAGAGAGAGAGAGAGAGAGAGAGAGAGAGAGAGAGAGAGAGAGAGAGAGAGAGAGAGAGAGAGAGAGAGAGAGTGTGTGGAGGGGGGGGGGGGGCGCAATGCACAGTGCCATGAATACAGATCTACATAAATGAATCTATAAATTGAAAATACATTATATATAAATTATCTGACAGCTTCAGAGCATTATTCAGAAGTCTCAAGATGATCCGATGATGATCAAATATTTACAATACAGTGGTAGATACTGTATATATATTTGTATCAATATGTGGATTTAGTTCTCCAGAAAATTATTTGATATATTGAATTATGTTTTATTTCTCTCTGCTGCATTCTTCTCAATCTAATAGTAAACAAAATTAAACATTTCTACTACGAATACTACTGCTACTACTACTACTACTAATAATAATAATAATAATAATAGTATGAATAATAATAACACTAATAATAATAATAATAATAATAATAATAATACCATTAACAATATATCCACAAACATATAATAAATATATAAAATGTCTATCCATTATCATTTTCGTACCTAATTCCATAACCCAAAATATAACCACAAACTAGATATTTCTTCCGCACATTTTCATAATATTTTCCCAAGGGGGGGGGGGGAAGAGAGAGAGAGAGAGAGAGAGAGAGAGAGAGAGAGAGAGAGAGAGAGAGAGAGAGAGAGAGAGAGAGAGAGAGAGAGAGAGAGAGAGAGAGAGAGAGAGAGAGAGAGAGAGAGAGAGAGAGAGAGAGAGAGAGAGAGAGAGCGAGAGCGAGAGAGAGAGAAAGAGAGATGTAGTGTTCCTGTTTCCTCTCTAATATGCATCCCACGTTGGAGGAATTGCACTCCTCGTCCCACAAACACGATAAAATCTTCGGGGACCTCTTTTGCTCCCGGAGTTTATTTGCCCAGTTGCTGTCACAGACGATCGGAAGCGCGACATATTTTACATTTCCTCTCGCGCAACACCTGGAATGTCAACAAAGATTCACGTTGCAAATAAGACGCAAATCAGGGGACGGTTTTTGCTTTGTGTTCTGCTTTTCTTTATGTTATATGTTTATTTATATATTGTTTGGGAACGAAATGTTGTAGTTACAGGTTGAAACAACTATAAGGAATCTTGAAACAAATCCTTTTAGTACCTCAAATGTCAACACATATTAACGTTGGATATATGAAGCATATCTGTGGAAGACTATTGCTTTGTGTTCTGCCTAACTGCATTTGATTTGTGTTTGTGTTATACGGCTTGGGAATGAAATTTTGCACTATATATTAAAGAACCTTTGTCAACACCTTCAATGTCAACAAAGATCCACGTTGGAAAATTAATAAGATGCAAATCAGACGACCGTTTTTACTTTGAGTTCTTCCTAGTTTATGCATTTTTTTTAAAGTTTTTATTATTTTTTGCTTTAAGGGTTGGGAAAGAAATCTTGTTAAATATATTGAATACCATCTATCAACACCTCGAATATCAACAAAGATTCACATTGGATACAAGAAGCAAATCAGACGATGATGTAATTTTTTTGTATTTTGTGTACCTTTGTCTGATCATGTCCAGCTTATGACAAAAATCTTGTAGTTATAGGGTTAAAATATATCTTGAATAACCCCTTTCAATACCTCCAATGAAAACCAAGATTCACGGTGGTTTTTGCTTCACAACTTTTCGTTGATTATGCGATTATATACATAACTTATTTATCTTTTAGTGATCGGCTAGAAGACCTTAAACATCTCGAGAAGTCTTACTGTTAACATCGATTACTCTTTTGTGATTAGTGAATGCTTAGCGAGGTTTATTCAGATTAGCAAGAGTCTATAAATAATGGAAAGACCTGTCTGGCATACAAAGCTCCACATTCGAAGACATAAATAAGTAAATAAGTAAAAAAAAAAAAAAAAAAAAAAAAAATAGATAAATAATGGGCCCTGCTGCTTACCTGATATGCTACTTATATTTATACGATAAATATTCGCAGATAAAGTATCTCTTGCAGTGATAGGGGTTTAGATTCGCTTAGATTAGATACAGGCTTCTAACACATTGACTGGTAACAAACTTTCACAATGGAAAACATGTGAATCAGAAAATTAGTGTTATCTTACATTCTGCCTTCTATTGCGCGTTATTATCAAGATTTTACGAACATCGAAGTAAGTTTTCATGACAAAAGAAATAACGGAAATATATAAGACAACTGTTTTATGGGTAGTGTTTTGTTATTTATGTGCCCCATTCTCCCTCATGTTTAGCCCCAATAGTTTTGAAATTGCAAACGTTCACCCCATTAGTTTGGCGATTCTACGAACTGTCGCCCTATTTCTTTGCCAATATTCAGCCCTTTCGTGCCATTAAGGTGTCAATTTCTTCCTGGCGAGCAATAGCGAGCCTAAAACTTAGGAGAAACTAGCATTCGGCCAGGACATTTTTCTAACAGAAAATTAACAAATATTTCTTGAAGGAGGCCGGGTCTTAAGGGTGTTTTTCTAGCAAGCTAACCTACCCCGTCCCCTCTTTAAGAAAATGAGATAGAGGTCTTTGAAACACAGGAATAAATATTATCCTAGGTAACTAGGTAATACTCAAGTGTTATCAAAGACTCGTAATGTTATAAGAAAAACATCAACGATTTTCCTTCTATTTGTCCTTTAATTGTCCTTTAATTGTGCGATTTTATTAAACTGAATAAGGGCCTATACCCAAGTCAAACAATAAGGGCCTATACCCAAGTCAAACAATAAGGGCCTATACCCAAGTCAAACAATAAAAGCCTATACCCAAGTCAAACAATAAGGGCCTATACCCAAGTCAAACAATAAGGGCCTATACCCAAGTCAAACAATAAGGGCCTATACCCAAGTCAAACAATAAGGGCCTATACCCAAGTCAAACAATTATGAATGCTTACCAATTCAGGCAAATATTTCTTAAATAAGTTCATTCATCTTTACAAATACATCTAGTAATTAGTTGGTTATTTCAAACACAAAATGGAGTATCTTTTAAAACATATACTAAGAGAGAAACAAAAACTAGTCTGGCTACGGAGTTTACAGTTTGCCCTACCGTTAGATGATTTAAAGAATATTATAGGAGACTCATGCAGTCAGATGAATAGAAAACATTATTAATTTACCATGTCAATAAAGCATCATCCAGGAAGCGAACCCAAGCCTAGCAACGGAAATTGACCTACTCTACCTAATAGGACCTCTTGTAAATTAAGGTTTAAAACATATTTTAGCAAAACATTTGGTTTATTAATGGTTCACAATAACATGGGTTATGATTTATTTTACTTTATAACATTGGCTCAATGATTTCGTAGAATAGCAGACGTTCTGCGAACATTTAGGATACAAAAGATGATAAACAAACTCCCACTTTTGAAAAACTGCATGACGAAGATTACAAAATTGAGAGAAAGTAACTCATGTAATGAAGAAAAAGTGTAATCCCCATTCAGATAGGCACATCTCACTACCAATAGGTAAACAGCATAAGTAATCAATACAGGCAATTACTAATAATCCACATAATTGCTTCTACAGGTACCTTGGGCAACCCCGAATGGCCAGGCCCTAACTTGGGCAGCGCTGAGTGGACCGGATCTAGCAAGGAGCAAGGAGGTGGATCAGCCATTAGCAGTTCAGAATGGTCCAGAACACACCCAAGTGGATCCGATTGGTCCAGGTCTCACACGGACAGTTCAATGTGGTCCAAATCTCACCCAGACGTATCGGATTGGTCTAGAACTCATCCAAGCAGCTCCAAATGGCCACCATCTGAACCGAATCAACCTAACTGGCCTCAAGCGAGCAGGTCTGACCGGAGCCAAGTGAACCTGTCCCCGTGGGTTCAGGTCCCGAGGTTCTCGGTCCCTCGCTACGTGGCTGTGGGAGTCAACATGAGTCTAGAGTGTGACTACCTGGTACAGCCTCACGCTACACTATACTCCCTCAAGTGGTACAAGAGTAACTCACAGTTCTACCAGTATATTCCCTCCAATGCCCAGCCCCATGCTGTCTTTGATGTACCAGGCCTGCAGCGTACCCAGTTGGTTAGTTCATTGTTGTTATACCGTTATATTACCAGTATATTGCTACTAATACAAGAACACCTTACCGTTTTACAAGTACATTCCCACATACAACCCCATGTTGTCTCTAATATATTGTGTCTGCAACGTTGCCACTTGCTTAATTTACTATTGCTGTTGTATATCAGTAAAGTTTAACAATTAACCTGACTATGACCAGACAATAACTATGACCTGACCTTAGCCTCTCCTGGTCTCATCATCACAAATTATATAGTTGATAGGGACGGCAGGTGACAACGGTGGCGATGTCGGTTGAAGCATCCCAATTTGTATGATCGTGAACTGACCACGACCAGACAGCAACTTGACTGAAAATGACCTGACTACATCCATGACTCGAAAACTTCAATCTGACTGAACATGACCTGATTAAATCCATGACTCGAAACTGTAAAATAATTGAAGATGAAGTGACTACATTCATGATTCGAAATATGCAACCTAAGTTGATATGATCTTACTACATCAATGACTCGAAAACTGCAACCTGATCTAGCCATCCCATCACAAGGTGTAGGCCTATGGGAAGAGGGATGTCAAATGATGGTGATGGAGATGGGATTGGAAGCTTTCAAATGCCGTGAAGAACCAGCGTAGGCTGAAACAGTAACATAGTAAGGATCCAAGTTTATTCAACGTTTCGCCGTGAAGGCTTCTTCAGGAATTCCTGAAGAAGCCTTAACGGCAAAATGTTGAATAAACTTGGGTCCTTACTCTGTTTCTGTGTATTTAATTTCGGACGTGTATGGCTGAACACTGATTGAGACCTGACTATGGCTATGACCTAGCCCCTAACCTGATCCAATCATTCTCCCTAACCACCAGGTCTACGGTCGAGAAGGACGGAAGGTGACGGTGGTGGGGATCGGGGTGGCGGCCTCTGACGTGTACCGCTGTGAACTGGTGGCTGAGGGGCCGCCCTTCCACACCACGCAGAGGTCCGCTAACATGACCGTCGTTGGTGAGTTAACATTGTTCTTTTCTCATTTATTTTGTTATGCTTCCCTCACCTCTCTCTCTCTCACTCTCACACACTCTCTCTCTCTCTCTAAAAAAGGAAAAAAAACAAAACAAATAGCTTGTAAGGCCGGACTGCCTACTATGGACCTCGGGGGTATGTGTGGTCTGTGTATCTATGTAACTCTGTGTAACTATATATATCTCTCCCATACCATACAGAGGACCCCTATTATGATCGTCTTTGGTGACTTACTTATGTATATTTTACTCTTCTCTCTCAGCATGAGTGTCCATATGTTTGCCTCTTCATCTTTTCCTTTATCTCACCCATTTTCCCCCTTTTTATATTGATCAGAATTAACTAAAACTAGGGACGTCAGTTGTAACAAGGTCGCTGTATGTGGCCGCTTGAGACATTTATTGGGACATTTGGTCAACACAACAAATTACTTTTGTTTTTAGTATACGGTCCAAGCAAAAATTGTATGGGATGAGAACTGAAAAATGAATCGGCTTGGGAATCAATCTCACGAAATCACTCTCATTATGTTACTTTTCCTATAATCGCTAGTATACAGACCCAGGTGATGTAATAGATTAGTTTTCTTAGGTTCGAGTATCTCTGGCGTGTCAGATTGGACCTACACGAAGCGTGTTATTAGCCGCTAGTATAGGCAACTTAGCAACTAACATTTTCACTAACATTTTTGTATTTGGCTAAGCTAGCTATGAGTATTTTCGTTACCTCTGACTTACTTGAGGCTAGAGTACTTATTTCTATGAGGCCTGTAAACAAATTATGTATTAGTTCTTCACTACTCGGAGCTAGTAAAACGTGTCATTTAAATCTTCCCTTCCTGTCAAGGAAGGTAATCAAGGGGAGGTTTTTAGTTTACTTCTTAGACCTCCATCAATCTTAATAAAAAAAAAACTCCCCCCTAGACTCCCCTTCAAGATAAATGTGTACATTTTTCGGTAGCCGAAGGCCGGTTCCTCCTAAATTTCAGGCTCGCTATCGCTCGCCAGAAATAAATCGACACCTAAATGGCATGAAAGGTCTTAACATTGACAGAATTGTGGCAAAAGGTCTTAACATCGCCAAACTAATGGAGCAAACGTCTTAAAATCTCAAACTAATGAGGCTAAACATGAGGGAGATGGGGTCTAGGAAAAAAAACTTGTGTGAAAATCTCCCCTTAATGTCCTTTCTTCCACAGTTGTGCCTCGGGGTTCACCAGTCATCCAGGGGAGTCAGGGTCAGTACCAGGTAGATCAGTGGCTGGACCTCAACTGTACCTCACCCCCAGCCCAGCCACCACCAACCATCCTGTGGACGCTCAATGGTCGTCAGGTGAGAGGGTGTGAGCTCAAGCCTAGAAGAGGATATTTGAAACTAATGCCTTATGCCTTTGGAAATGTTGATGTTTTAGCTATTTATCGTAGTGCATCAAGAATTGATTTTGATAAGCATAATATGAGAATTCCAGCACTGGGATAGGTCGGGGGGCTCTGATTTACGCTGAGAGAGGACTTAAAACAAATAAGAAAAGAAAAAACCTACTTTGTATCCAAATTATCGTAACGTGAAGTGAGTAAAAAGGGTCAGGTGAAAGGGATATGTTAGCCTTGGTAGCAACCTGACTAGGGGAAGGAAAACCCCAAAGAAGGAACTGTCCCCAGAAAGTTTCCAGCAATCTTTGCGACAAAGCCTTGACAAAAACAACATAGCCACCAAAAATATAAGGAAATAGGGAGGGACCAGGAGTCCAGAAAACAATCCTCGCTTATGCTTGCTCCAGTATCCATCACCCTGACATCAAGGTCTGGTGAGCAACAATTGGTTAGCGCAGCCAATCAGTGCACATCGTGTAGGCCAATCGTCTAGGACACCTGCTCACTGAACTTTGCTATGTTCCTTAACCAAACTTCTATATCTATGTGTACCAGAGGGTTGACTCATAACACTATAGACTCACTTTCGGGTTTAATTTTACAAAATGCATTGGGGTTGAGACTTGGAACATCTGAACCTTCTCAGATGATGATCAATTTCCCTTTCTGCATGGAGAGCTTTGTAGACTGAAGTTCAACATAGTGGTACATCGCTAGCCTTGATGTACTGTCTTCGTGGTGCAATGCATAAGTGTGTTGATTTTCGGTGTGAGCATCCTGGGTTCGAATCCCTGGACTGCCACATGTGTTTGTTAATTTTATTAATCGAATTTAGAAGTAAAGTTGGTTGGTGGAGAGAACATAATAATTACCCTACTGGCGTTCTGTGAAAGAATATTGATCACATCTTTAATGTACTTATTTATGAAACTTTCACAACAGATTAGTATAGGTCAAATTTTAGTCTTTGCTACTGGTTACAAGCCAGTTGTAGCTTACCTAAAACTTTGCCCATAGATGAGAAAAATGCCAAAATATGGAATGTACTGGGGATAGTGACAATATAAAATCGGCTTTAGGTGCTTGGTTTTCCAGATTACACTGTGGATCTAAGGGACAACTTTGAAAGTCATATTCATGCAACATCTGTTGAATCATAGATTTGTTTTTGTTTTTGGATATCTCGTTTTTTGCAGGCTAGCTTGATTCATATGGAAAATGGCCAACTTATATATGACTACAACTACTGTAGAACTCGCGGTGCTAAGTAGTTTGAGAAGTTGTATCAGTCTGATTCCCACGGAATGCAGCACAACAAATGAATGACCAGTTCAAATAACCCATGAATAAACTGATGTTAATGATGCAAACGTTCTTTTTTCAACTGATAAAAGTGTTCAAGTGAGCTAACCAGTGCTACCTTCATACAACATTTCTTCACAACAGATAGGTGAGAGCAGTGGTAAAGTGAGCCAGCTGGTACTAACTTCTGATAATTTCTCTTCACACCAGATTTATACAGTAGGTGACAGCAACGTTAATGTGAGCTAGCTATATATCTATCTATACTCTATACTCAGGCTCAATCCCCACTTTTCCTATTTTTATTTTTTATTTTCTATTTAATTCTATTTCATTATTTTTTTTCTTGGGGGTGGCCGCCTCAAGACAGAGCAAGAACAGGGAAAACACAAGACACAACATAAAACAACGAACAAACACAGACAAAACACAAATTCACACACATCTAGGTCACCCAGGAGAAGACCCAGAGACCAGGGTCACCAAGGTCGCTCCAGCGCTCCCCTGGCCCCCGACTACCCGCTAGCTGGTTCTATTTTTATTAAACTTTTCTACACAAAACATAGTTGGCAGCAGCATTAATGTCAGCTAGCTGGTGCTAACTTTATACGAAATTTCTTCACAACAGGTAGATGGCAGCAGTGTCCACACGAGCAATCCAGTTTCGACACTCTCAGGATTGGAGCGGGTAACGTCCCACCTCGGGTTCCAGGTTTCCCACCATGACTTCCAGGGAGGCGCCATGACCATTGTGTGTGAGGCTCGTCTGGCTGACCTTTACTTCAGGTCACACCAGGTCATCATATCAGGGCCTTCTGCTACCTGGTTTTCTACGCTCAACCTTTATAGCTCAGGTCAGTCTTATTTGGGGTCATCAGATTATCGCCAGGTCAGTCAGATTTGGGATTATTGATTTAGTTTTTACCTAGGTCACACCAGGTCATCAAACCATGAAATTCCACTACCTGATGCTCAACCTTCAACCTCTATCGCTCAGGTCAGTATTGTTTGGGGTCATCAGGTCAAAGCCAGGTCAGTCAGGTTTGAGATTATTGATTTAGTTTTTACCTAGGTCGCACCAGGTCATCAAACAATGGAATTCCACTACCTGATGCTCAACCTTCAACCTCTATAGCTCAGGTAAGTCTAATATGGGGTTACATCTGGTTTTAATTTTGTTTTGTTTGAGGTAAAAAATATCATCATATCAGTGTTACTTCAGTGCTACCAGGGTCAACCACCACCAGCATCTTCGCTCTTTGTCTTCACAGGTCAGTTGATTCTTGCTTGAGATACTGTTCTGTTTAGTCTTACTGGAGGTCATAGCAGGTCATCTTGCTTAATTAAATATCACGGTTCAAATTGTCATCCTAGAGCTCAGCAATGTGGCTCGAAAAAGTAAGCTTGTTCAAATGTTATCCATAAAGTGCTGCTCTTCAATTGGTGCTTAACCCCTTCTGAACCGGCGACGTCATTTCGATTTTTATTCTAGTTATATTTATGCGATTTTATGCACTTTATGAAGGATTTGTGGTAGTGAAAAGGGTTAAGTGAGATTGTTTGAAGCCTGCTAATTGCCGGAGGCCCAATTTTAACTGGATATTATCGTCTAATAGTAACCAAAATAAAGTATTAGGAACGGCGCCGGTACAGAAGGGGTTAAATCCATTGAACACCGTGCCTTAAAATCTAAATATCATGTTCTCAACCTACGAATATTGAATGCAATCCCATACTCCCATAACCATTCAAGATCAGCTATAATACTTCTTTCATTGCATATTGGTTTTGTACACTATTTGCAAGTACACATTTCTAATCTCTGAACTTTTGTATGTGATTAGTGTTATTTCGACACTCTAGTAACTGAACAAACTAGAATATAATTAACTCGAAATTCGTTTAAGTTAGATGCTATGAAATGAAAAATATGATGTTGTAAAATGTCCCTAGGTTCTAAGACTCCAAATTATTGTCTACTCAGTCACCAGCATCCTTCCGTGTTTACTTTCCCCGCTCGAAGTAAATTGTTCGGTGTCTTGCTTGCACAGACAATTGTTTAGACAAATCTTCTTGAATTGCGAAATTTGCAGTCTGGCGCTAGTGTAATGAATTTGTGATATACTCGGGAAAATTGTGTGATTGTAGGACGTTTGTGTTGTGTTACAATTGTCTGATGAACAAGTAAATGTCTTATAATTTAGTTCGCTTTAAGAAAATAATAGAATTTTCTATTTTAATATGTATTATGATTTTCACTAATTTTGCCTGGTTAACATTCCAACTTTTTCACATCTTACGAGTGACCCTGTAGAATTAACCCTAAGAACATCTCTGCAATACTTTGTACTATGCCAATTATATGTTAGTTAAGATTAAGCACAGCATATTTTACTCGGCTTAAGATTGACTTTTCGTAGTCAAGAGGCCAATAAGAAGATTACGTTTTGGTAGTTGTATATACTTTTTAGTTGTCCGGAGAAACTCTTTAGACTATATAACGTTAACTGAATTATCACTTTGATAAATAATTAGATAGATATCCAGAATTCGATAAATGGATGTTAATCGTAGTCATGTCCTGAACCTTTAACTGTGTTGACGGTGTAATGGTTAGATTGTTTAAGTTCAGTATGTGATATCCCAGGTTCAAATCCCGGGAGGATCACAAACTTTTATTAATTTAATTTGAGGGTGCATGGTGTTGGGAGTTAAATCAATTACTAAAGATTACTTCCTGATACTAATTCTATGTCTTTTTTACTGCCACATTTACTCTCGATTAAGCCATAAGAGAGACGTCCAAAATTGTCGGGCACCAGCCAAAATTGGTTAACAAGTGTTCGAATCGACATGAAATAGTGGGATACCCGAAGACCGCTTGTGAGGCAGCGAAAAACATCTTTAACCCCTTTAGGATTATTACGCGTTTTAGCAGTTCACTTTAGCTATCATTAGACGATTTTATTCAGCTTAGGAAGGATCTGTGTGAGTTAAGAGGGTAAAGAGGGCCTAATCAGTCCTCTGACTTCATTTACGCTTCATAAACTAAATACAACCGTCTAATAATATCCATTAAATAGAAAAAACAATGCGTCCTAAGATACTGAGAGGGTTAATCTGTATTCTCTAAATTATACGACATGCAAATCATATAAAATACTCGACAATTGCCGACTTGCGAGTTTCGTTCCATAAGGAAGTTGGAGCTGTGGCCATCAGTATTTATCAGAATTATCAGCTAAAATACGGTCATAATACATATATACATACATAAAACCAAAATTATCATACTTTTTATACATCAGAAACCCACATTATTATTGCATTTCCCTTTAATATCGATGTTCACGGCTCCAACTTCCTTAAAGCCTGAAACTCGCAAGTGGACAATTTACGCTGTCAACTCGTCATAATGGCCAAGGTGACCCGAATGTCATTAACCCTTTCACGTTCATATGACGCAGAGGTTGCCAGATTAGCAATAAGAAATAGAGTTCTCTCACTCTTATAAATACCTCTCCAAAATTAGTGTTCTGCCCACAGCTAACTCAAAGACAACTGCAGAGGTTGAAGTAACTAAACTAAAGGTTTCTAAATACCCCTGATGGTAACAAAGGCTTTAAAGTCTCCCTAATAGGCTCAACATCGCGTCATAAGTCGGAGAGGGTTAAGGGAGCCCACCTCGCTTTTTGTATCTTTCTCTCCCTCTCTCTTTGGCTTGTAACCATTCGGCCCCATTCAGCCTACTGTTTTAAGACGTTTATCTCCATCCAGGTGTCAATATTTTCCTGGTGAGTGGTAGCGAGCCAGCATATATATATTTTTGTTTTGACAGCAAGCTAAATTTGTAATTTTTTCGATAGAAAAATGTCTCCGGCGAACCCGGATTTCTCCATACAATGCTGGCTCGCTTTTTCTCGCCAGAAAGAAATCGACACCTGGGTGGGGATAAACGTCTTCAAACATTTGGCTGAATGGGGCCGAATTTATACAAGCCAGGGAAAGAGAGAAAAGGAGAGAAAGATAACAAAAATAGCCGGTGACCCCCCATAAGGCTTGGATTAAAAGAGATACCAATCTCATCAGGGATGGGGTCGCTCCTCTGAACTTAATTACCTAAATTTAATTTCAGCTCTCAGGAATATATCAGATGTAATTACTGGCCCGTGCAATGGAAAATAATTTGAATGGTAATGGGTAGCTTCATCATCATATATCGAAGGGCAATGAACTTTTAATTGGAGCGATTATTTGGGATGAGTCTTTGATAAACACATTAAGGGGACATGGTCGTGTTTTTTGTTTGTTTTTCATATATTTATTATTTGTTTAGTTTTCTCCTTAGACCTCCATCAAACTTAAAACAACATCCATTAGATCCCTCTTCTAGATTAATTTGTAAATTTTTCGGTAGAAAAATGTCCTGGCCGAAGGCTGCCTCACTATCGTGTTCGCCAGGAAAAAAGTTGACACCTACATAGCACGAAACATCTCAATGTTGACAAAGAAATGGGGTGAAATATCTTAAATCAACAAACTAATGGGGCAAATATCTTGAAATCTGGAAACTAATGGGGCTAAACATGAGGGTGAAGGGGGTCTAGACAAACGACCCATCTCCCCTTAAGCTAGTGTCACACGAGCGTTTTTTCCGTCAATTTTTGTTGAGCAAGCTTTTTCTCGCGATATTGTGTGGGTTTTTGGCACTGGAATCGAAACTAAACATAAGGTAGATTTATTATAAGGTGGCTGAATTTAGATATAACCGAGAATTTAAAGCTGTCAGACTACAATTGCTCGTAAAAAATGTTGAAAAAAACAAAACCAAAAAACGCTCATGTGACACCACCTTACATAGTGGATACATAACATATTGTACAGCTGCTCACAAGTATAGTTGTCATATAGCGATTTTAATTATATTGTTTATGGGGGGAGGGATTTTTTTTGTTTGTTCATGGCTACCCTTCTCCCTCATGTTTAACCCCATTAGTTTTGAGATGTTAAGATGTTCGGTCCATAAGTTTGACGATTTTAAGACCTTTCGCCCCCTTTCTTTGTCACTATTAAGACCTTTCGTGCCATTTAGGTGCCAATTTTTTGCCTTCGGCCAGGATGTTTTTCTACCGAAAAAATATGTACACATTTATCTTGAAGACGTTTCTTAACCTTGATGGAGGTCTAGGGAGGTAACTAAAGCAAAAATTAATTGAAAACAAATAATATATATATATAGTATTAATATGTTTCCTCCACCAACCGACTTTATTCCTAAACTCAATTAATATATGAACACATCGACCAAAAAATATATCCTTCCCTCATTAATGTATACAGACATTTCTATGAGAAACAGATTATGTCTCTATAATTTGATCCTCATTATATACTTGTAAATATTCAAACAATATAATATCATATTATATGCAGCTCTTAAAGGGGGCAGTGACTTTTTTTTTGTTTTTTTTTTGTTTTTTGGCATATTAATTCCTATATTCCTATAATGTTTTGTTTCCTCGCTAGACCTCTATCAAGCTTAGTAAAAACTCCCCCTAGACCCCCCTTCAAGATAAATGTGTACATTTTTCGGCAGAAAAATGTCATGGCCGAAGGCCGGTTTCTCTTAAAATTACAGGCTCGCTTTTGCTCGCCAGGAAAAAAATCGACACCTAAATGGCACGAAAGGTCTTAACATTGACAACAGAATAGGGCGAAAAGGGGTTCAAATCGCCAAACTAATGAGCCAAACGTCTTAAAATGTGAAAACTAATGGAGCTAAACACGAGTGAGAAAGGGGTCCAGCAAAACAACCCATCTCCCCTTAAAGGCAAACTGAAAATATCTCATAATAAAATGATAATTTATAAAATGAAGTGACGTTAACCCCTTCAGCACGATGGGGTATTTTTTCAGCATATTCTGGCTAACATTAGAAGATTCTTTGTTAGCTTATAATCTACCTCTGTGACTCCAAGGGTAAACACGATCTCATTAAACCCTTTAAATATCACCAGTTCTTCTTAAGGGGAGATATCCACTTGAGGGATTTGTTTCTGGACTCCTTTCTCCCTCATGCTTAGCCCCATTGTTTTTCTAATTTTAAGACATTCGCCCCATTATTTTGACGATTTTAAGAACTTTCGACCCATGTATGTCAATTTTAAGACCTTTCGTGCCATTTAAGAGTAACCGGCCTTCGGCCGGGACATTTTTCTACCGAAAAATGTACAAATTTATCTTGAAAAGGGGTCAAGGGGGTGAATTTTTAAGATTGCTGGAGGAGTAGGAAACAAACTAGAAACCTCCCCTTAAGCCGCATAAAATCTTCTAATTGTAGCCAGATTCCAAGGTAAAGAGTGTCATCGTGCTGAAGGGGTTAATAGAGTTGACAGCGAGCAGAACACTAACCCAGTTTTTATAAGATTCACTGAACCTCTTACAAATGCAAATGTATACAGTATATTTATGAATAAAACTAAATTAAATTGAATGCATGATTACAATGAGTAGTATTGAACTAACGTAACAATATTAAGTTTACTTGGAATACAGTGAAGTTTAGATGAAGTACAGCGTAATATAGTCTTTTTCAGGTTTATAGGATAAGTTAATATGTGTACATGGTATATATATACTGAACATATATACAACACAAAATCCAAAACAAATAATATTAATGAACATTTTAAATGTTTCAGTGAAATCATTAACTTGAACACAGTCGGTGATTTCAAAGGATATGACAGAATGAAGCAACTAACATTGTTTTCCGCTTTCGAAAAATATAATGGATATTCCTTGCTATTGAAAATTAATAATTTTAATGAAGAGAACATGTTTATACAGTATAAATAAAAGGTCCAAATCAGTTGACAATGTGAACAAATGTTTTCCTAATAATCTTCTGTATATCCAATGGTGTTATTGTGTATTTCTTCATTTGCAACACTAGTTTATTCTCTCTCTCTCTCTCTCTCTCTCTCTCTCTCTCTCTCTCTCAATATACCAAGCAATTTATGTTATCCCCCGTCAATAAATATATATGTATATATATATATATATATATATATATATATATATATATATATATATATATACAGTATAATGCATACACTTGCTTGTATGTATTATATATTCCTCTATCTGTCTAAATAACTAATCATTCTCTTTGGATAAAAAAACAAAAACAAAACAAATAATCTCCCAGTCATTTGACCCATATGCAGTTATTGTTTATTTATGGGTTTACGAAATAACACATCGATATTATACATTGAGATTTTAAATTGTATATACTATAGAATAGTTATGTCAACAAAATTATCCATAATTATCTCCCTATCTAATATCGTTTCCATTCTACAGGAGCTGGGAAACAAAGAATAGGCCTGGATACATCGTCGGCGTGGGCATCCTGGGCCCTAGGGACGCTCTGGGCACTAAGTCTCACATGTCTCCTGTTACCATAGGCCCACCCTTGCCTAGGCCTATATAATACAGATACTAGACATTTCGCTACATGATCATCTCACTACCAAAATCTAAAATGCATTACATTACCTAATAGACTTTAATTAACACAAAGTACCCACTTAGAACCTAAATTTAGTTTTGGATATATTTTCAGGCTCTTTAACCCACTCAGTATGTGATGACGCATTTTTTCATTTTATTCTAGATAACTTTAGGCGATTTTATGGATCTTAGTATCTCTAGGTATCAGAGGAGGACAATCTCAAGAAACCACCAGACTTGAATAATTTCGTCTTAACCTAAATGCAATCGTCTAATGATAGCCACAATGAAATAAGAAAGACGTCGTTGGATCCTGGAAGGGTTATAGTAGCCTCTTGGTTACATGCGGCTCAAAGCGACGAACCTAAATTAGTTAATTATCGGTACGCTAGCTTCACTGACGTATATTCGAGATTGGTAGTAATGTGTTCAGGTAGCTATTATATTGTGATGTAGTAGGTGGCGAGATAGATAGATAGATATATTGGTAGATAGATAGATATATAGATAGATACAGAGAGAGAGAGAGAGAGAGAGAGAGAGAGAGAGAGAGAGAGAGAGAGAGATATAATAGGTGAATGTAATTGAGAGATTGAGAAGATGAAATAACTGTAAGTAATAACAAGCGTATTATTTGTAATTATGAGTGATACATGGACAAGCTCTCTCAATAAAAAGGGAGTCTAAATACCATACCGTTTTAGCATTTCAGACTGCACAGAACCCCCCCCCCCCTCCCCAAGAAAACATATATATGATAATAATAATCTAAAGACCAGGTCCCAAAATTATACGAATAGGTACCAAATTGAGGTGGTTTATCTGTTGTATAAATTCCTAAAAAAAAAAAAAAAAAAAAAACGAAAAACGGTTATTTAGTGATATGGATAACCAATAACAAATGTTGGTCTACCGATTTATAATTATAACAATTTGAATATATATATATATATATATATATATGCCAAACACAAGCTGGTAGTTAAGTTGAAGCCACTGACACACCTGTTCTGGGACTAAAGCAGATCGCCATAAAGGTTCCACTGGGGTCATTATCCCATACAATACCAGTGACGTTTTTTACATTGTATTCTTTATATATTTAAGCAATTTTATGAAGCTTAGGAACGATCTGGGGTAGTTGAAGGGTTTGATGGAGATAATTTGAAGCCCTATATTTGCTAGAGATCCTTCCTGAACTGAACAAAATTGATTAATATTAGCCAGAATAAAACATATATATAGGATGTCGGAGGTATAGTAGGGGTTATAGCCTCTCTTTATACTCCAGTATCTCCACACCTAGGATAATAATTCGGTGATAATGGACTAAGAAAAATAGTTGGGTCTTGGATCTAATTGCTACATACTCAAACATAAAACACACACACACACACACACACACACACACACACACACACACACACACACACACACACACACACACACACACACACACACACACACACACATATATATTGTACCAGAATGACTGACTCTTCTGCTTTATGATGTATTATATTCCTTTCTATGTTTGTTTGTCCTTGCTATTCTTCATTTAACCATTCCTTTATTAGTATGCATTCACTCACTACAATCTCACTCACATTCACACACAATCACTCTCTCCCTCCCCCTCTCTCTCTCACACACACACACACACACACACACACACACACACACGATAAAGTAAAGGAAGGCCATATTTGATGCATTACTCATAATTATTGACAAACAAAATACTTATTACGATTTAATGTTAAATCATATCCTTATTCTATCAATGATATACTGTATATATATATACTTTATTCTCTCTCTCTCTTTCCCTCTCTCTCATATATATATATATAGGAACAGTAGGACCAGGGTTATGAAAAACATCTTGGGAAGTGTTTTTATTCAGTACTACGTTTCGGACTCTCTGCGTCCATCATCAGGTCTATAAACAGAAATGAATACAATATTTACAAACATGTATATTATTGCCTACATGTTTGTAAATATTGTGTTCATTTCTGTTTATAGACCTGATGATGGACGCAGACAGTCCGAAACGTAGTACTGAATAAAAACACTTCCCAAGATGTTTTTCATAACCCTGGTCCTACTGTTCCTATGTAGACTGCGCTTTCCATGCAACCAGTCGATATCGCATATATATATATAATATATATATATTATATATACAGGTATATATCACCACCACACAATCATTTGTATTATATCTAGAATTACTTTATATCCTTTCAAGTACACCATCACCACATTTAATATGCTCATTACCGCTTTATATGTTGATGTAAATGTTTATGATGTTAATATTGAAACGGATATATAAAACATACCCATATTCTGATGCCCAGATGTAGATAAATGCGAATGTCATAATACATAAAACGTAGTACTGAGTATAATATAACATTTTGGAATGCCATACAAACTCTTAAGGGACCCCACCTCGCTTTTGTTTTGTATCTTTCTCTCCTTTTCTCTCTTTCCCTGGCTTGTACCCATTCGGCCTCATTCAGCCTACTGTTTAAAGACGTTTATCCCCATCCAGGTGTTGATTTCTTCCTGGCAAGCGATAGCGAGCCAGCATTGTATGAAGAGATCCGGCATCGCCGGATTTTTTTTTTATCGAAAAATTTACAAATTTAGCTTGCTGTCAAAAACAAATTTATATATATGCTGGCTTGCTACCGGTCGCCAGGAAAATATTGACACCTGGATGGAGATAAACGTCTTAAAACAGTAGCTGAATGGGGCCGAATGGATACAAGCCAAAGAGAGAGGGAGAGAACGAGAAAAAAGCGAGGTGGGCTCTCTAAAATGACGCCATCCTAAGGAAAGATTATAAATTAAAATTAAAATATCCAGAATATCATGTAGTTTAGCAAAATAATATTATAATTGCTTATATCATTTTCTGTATGTGTTTCTTCAATTGTTTTACATAAGGAGACTTTGCATTTTTACTTAGGCATTATTTTTACAAGCTGTTAACTAATGTGTATAAATGTTATATATGAAGCTTTTAAATGTATCTTTCTTAATAAAATCATCTAAGAAAATTATTGTCTACCTTTTTTCCATAACCCACAACAAATTGACACTTCTGAATTGGTGGCCATATATGGTGACTACTTATCCATTGCGCTCTCCGCTGGAATCGAACTCGAGTTATCTTGGTTGTTGAACTGAACCTGCTGACCAATGCAATGTAGATGATAACGGTCATCTAGATAATTATATCCTTCAGTCATAATCGAACGTCGTGTCCCATATATACAACTTCAGCTATACATTATCTTAGTATTATCTTTCTGGAACGGAAGCCCTTCAGTCGATGGTTGTGGCATTCTTTTTTTTTTTTTTGTAAAATAGTCTTATAAGGACCATTAAGGGGATATTTCCACTTGAGGGATTTTTTTTTCTTTACCCCCTTCTCCCTCATGTTTAGCCCCATTGCTTCTGAGATTTTAAGACGTTCGCCCCATTAGTTTGGCAATTTTAAGAACTTTCACCCCATTTATGTCACTTTTAAGACCTTTCGTCCCATTTAGGTGTCATTTTTTTCCTGGCGAGCGATAGCGAGCCTGTAATTTAAGAGGAACCGGCTTTCAGCCGGGACATTTTTCTACCGAAAAATGTACAAATTTATCTTGAAAGGGGCTCAAGGGGGTGTAATCTTAAAGTTTGAAGGATATCTACGGACCAAACTAAAAACCTCCCCTTAAGTTTGTGTTTGCTTGTCGATTTTCGTATTCCTTTGCATTTCCCTACAAGGAAGCAGGATACAGCCTGAACATAAACTACTTAAATCAACCATTGGCGCCTACGCTACAATGGCAGGTAGTTTTACTCACTCCTCAAGTCCACTCCTGTGGGTCTCTACAAGTGAGGCTTCAGGCCATAGACATTTCCTTCCGATGGATCTGTTTACCTCAGAACTGAGTGGTCTACCATTAGGTCTTCCATTAAGGGGAGATGAATCGTTTTTATGGTCCTCCTTCTCCTTCGTGCTTAGCCTCATTAGTTTTCAGATGTTATGACGTGTGGCTCATTAGTTTGACTATTATAATAATGTTGTCTCATTTCTTTGTCAATATTAATACTTTTCGTGTCACTTAGGAATCGATTCTTTCCTGGCGAGCGATAGTGAACCTGTAATGTAAGAGGAACCGGCCTTCGGCCCGGACATTTTTCTATCGAAAAATGTACACATTTATCTTGAAGGAGGGTATTGGGGGGTGTTTTTTTAAGTTTGATGGCGGTCTAGGGAAGAAACTAATCAAATTATAAAATGATATACAAATGAGCAAATAAATACGGCAATCTCCCCTTAAAGGTATTTACCCACGAAAACCAGCTAATCAGCAGGGTCAACATCAGGGAGACGAGCAACGTGCCCTATAATCAAAACTGGCAGGCAAGAACACAGTCTCGAACATGTCTCGCTGGTTTAACTGACTGCTTCTTTGGTCAATAAATGCATTCATTCATAAATTCTTAGTTTCCTCGCTAGACATCCCTCAAACTTAGAAAAACATCCCCTAGCCCCCCCCCCCCCCCTTCAAGATAAATTTGTACATTTTTCGGTAGAAAAATTTCCCGGCCAAAGGCCGGTTCCTCTTACAATTACAAGCTCGCTATCGCTCGCCAGGAAAAAAATCGACACCTAAATGGCACGATTGGTCTTAAAATTTATAACGAAATGGGACGAAAGGTCTTAAAATTGCCAAACAAATGGGCCGAACGTCTAAAAATCTCAAAACTAATGGGACTAAAACACGAGGGAGAAAGGGGACCAGAAAAACGACCGTCTCCCCTTCATATGTGGTCATATAAGCGGTAGCCAAAGCTTCTGCGGACACATTTGGTATATACTAAAAGAGTATAAATGAGTCACTGTTTAGTGTCCATGTCCCACAACCACATATAGAGACAGGACGCACCAATATCTTGTAGATCTGTAGCTTTCTCCTTCTGAATATATATCGACAATGCCATATACATTTGGTGAGAGAGTTGTTAGCACCATATGCGAGACCGAGACAGCAATTTACATGTTGACCCATTTCACCACTGCTATGGATGATACGTAATTCAAGGTGGGTGAACGTTCTTGCCACATGCATGAACATCTTGTATAGTACTATATTGCATTCAACATGCCACCAAATGATTGAACTTTGGAAAACCTTTAGGCCAACATTGCTCAAGCCTCTGACTATTAGCAGTTGATTTCGAATTCGCAGCACCTGAATATTAGCAAAACACCATTTAAGGACGAGTCTTTATTATGCTAAGGTTTTGCTATACAGCTTCTTCAGGTAATTGTCAGTTTGAGATAAAAAACGAAACGTTGTTATAATTAAGGTTTATTTATAAATGGTGTTTTTCTAAACATTTTGTCAGATTGTAATCTGCATATAGAATAGTAACAACATTATTTCTGGCACGCTGAGCATTGTGACACCAAAGTAGTTGTAATAGATATGTTGATCCCCACTTCTCTTATAATATATGACTGACAACCATTATTTTCCAGCCAAACAGCAGGCGGATATCATCAGATATCAGATATCATCTAGAAAGTCACTAGATACAAGATGCGTGCATGCCCTTTAAGGGGGTAGTACTCGCTTTTTATGGACCCCCTTCTCCCTCATGTATAGCATAATAGTTTTGAGGTTTTAAGACGTTCTTTCCATTAGTTTGGTGATCTTGAGACCTTTCGCCCCATTTCTTTGTCAATATTTAGACCTGTCGTGCCACTTAGGTGTCAATTTTTTCCTGGCGAGCGATAGCAAGCCTGTAATTTCAAAAGAAACCGACATATTTCTACCGAAATTGTACACATTTATCTTGAAAAGGGGTCTAGGGGGTATTTTATTAACCTTGATGGAGGTCTAACGAGGAAACTCAAAAATAATTATATAAAAAATATATAACCCAAAAACCAAGCACTACCCCCTTAAACAAACCTGGTGGCTCGTTATTCTATGATTCAAGCTATCCGCCGGCGGGAGATCAGTCGTGCACAAATGCTCAAGTTAAGAGATATATATATATATAAGTGTGTGTGTGTGTTTCCCTCGGAATTAAGTAATAAATATATATATATATATACATTATATTAAATATAATAGAAATAAAAAATCGTCCCTAGTTACTGCTCTCCACAACACCAATCAACTAACACTCAACAACATGCTAGCTTACACAGCAAAGAACTCGTCATGTCAAGCTCCTCAACAAGTGCTTGCTGCTCGGGTCATTTATCAACAATGAGACGTGGGGGAGTTGTAGTGTCGAGTTTGCCTCCTCCCCCCATCCCCCCTCTCTCTCTCGCTCTCGCTCTCGCTCGCTCTCTCTCTCTCTCTCTCTCTCTCTCTCACTACAAAAACATACACACTCATTTAAACACAAACTATTTTATTCATACTGAGAACACACCCTAGAACATTTGCAGCCTATATTGACGAAGAAAGATTGTAGCATGCTCCTTCCCTATTCTAATATAAGTAGCTGGTACACTACAATATGATATACAGTACTTGATGCAGTGAACAATGATATGACGGACAATTCTGACTTGGGCACAAAATAAATGGACTCCACTACTCCCCCATGTCTCACTATTGACATGAGTAGTTCTCTGGCAGGGACCGTGTGCTCTTCTCCCTGTTGTTATGTTGCTGAGTGTCTGAGGGTTGCTATTGTGGCAAGCAGTGTGTAGGGAGTTAGCATAACAAAGAACACAAGTGCGTGAGTGTGTTTCTGCTTGTGGCTGGTTGGATTTGGGTTGAGAGAGAGAGAGAGAGAGAGAGAGCATATCTTTGTCTGTCTGTCTCTCTTTATATATTTATATATATATATATATATATATATATATATATATATATATATATATAATTACATGCAACAACAATATCAACAATAATATATTTATGTTTACACACCTCTAGCTAAATTTTACCCTTCTTAAATTCGCCTCGACGAACAGTTGGCCAAATAATTCGTTTTGCTGCTGTCATTACGTTTTGATCACTGTATGCTGTATTAATGTCTGTCAGAGGTTGAATAGGGTGTCTCAAGATAGGAACATGTTTGTATATCTCACTCGAAACGATGGAGGAATGCTTAGATAGTGCTGATATCAATTATTGATAGAAATATACTTGGTGCCTTAACATCACTTATTTGGCCAACTGTACCATGAATGATGAACGTTAATAAATACAGTATAAACGTTAATAAATACAGTATAATCGTTAATAAATACAGTATAACGTTAATAAATACAGTATAACGTTAATAAATACAGTATAACGTTAATAAATACAGTATAATCGTTAATAAATATAGTATAACGTTAATAAATACAGTATAACGTTAATAAATGCAGTATAATCGTTAATAAATACAGTATAACGTTAATAAATACAGTATAACGTTAATAAATACAGTATAATCGTTAATAAATACAGTATAACGTTAATAAATACAGTATAATCGTTAATAAATACAGTATAACGTTAATAAATACAGTATAATCGTTAATAAATATAGTATAACGTTAATAAATACAGTATAATCGTTAATAATGCAGTATAATCGTTAATAAATACAGTATAATCGTTAATAAATACAGTATAATCGTTAATAAATACAGTATAACGTTAATAAATACAGTATAATCGTTAATAAATACAGTATAACGTTAATAAATACAGTATAATCGTTAATAAATATAGTATAACGTTAATAAATACAGTATAATCGTTAATAATACAGTATAATCGTTAATAAATACAGTATAATCGTTAATAAATACAGTATAATCGTTAATAAATACAGTATAACGTTAATAAATACAGTATAACGTTAATAAATACAGTATAACGTTAATAAATACAGTATAACGTTAATAAATACAGTATAATCGTTAACTTTATAGCGATAGACAGGTCATAGTTTAACACCTTATTGGCGGCCTAGGCGGTCTATTTGACCGTACCGCACAGTGTTTTTTTTTTACCCTAAATAGGGTTGTTTACGTGATTATTTTCATGCCTAAATAAGACCCAGAGTGTAAAACAAGTATCTATCCCTGAAAGGGCGTAAACAGAGCTTTCCAATGACACCTGAACCATCCTTGTACGACCACTGGTTCTCTTGCAACGATCGTGCAACACGAGTGCAAAAACCATGAAATAAGGTAATTTCCTTACATAATTCCCTGTGTAGCGAGTGAGAAAGGCGGGAGGAAAGTAGAATCCAGTTCAGTATGTCCACCGCAGTGGTGGGGAGCGGTCATAGGGTTGCTACGCTCGTCCCACCGCTCAGCTCTCTCTCTCAGCAACATTACGTGCTGAAAATGGCGTCGACAGATGTCGTGCACCGCCACATAGTCCAAATTTATTTCACTCGACATAGGTCGCGCGCCGCCAGTTAAGGGTTAAACTTTACCAATGGCGAGGAAGAACAGCTCGAAACAATTAGGGGGTATATATAATTGTTCAACCCTTTAACTCCGTCTTTACCGGCGACATCCTTTATATTTTATTCTGGCTACTACTAACTGATTTTATTCAGTTCAGGAAGGATGTCTGGTAATTATAAGGCTTCGAACTCTCTCACCTAACCATTTTTACTACCACAGATCCTTTGTAAACTGCAAAAAATCGTCTAAATATGGCTCGAACAAACTTAATATATGTCGCCGGTACGGAAGGGGTTAATCAGTGTCATGAAATTTATAATCAACTTCGTCTGCTTAAGGGGAGATTTCCACTTGAGAGATTTTTTTCTTTACCCCTTTCTCCCTCATGTTTAGCCCCATTGCTTTTGATATTTTAAGACGTTCGCCCCATTAGTTTGACGATTTTAAAAACTTTCACCCCATTTATGTCACTTTTAAGACATTTCGTTCCATTTAGGTGTAGTTTTTTTCCTGGCGAGCGATAGCGAGCCTGTAATTTAAGAGGAACCGGCCTTTGGCCGGGAAATTTTTCTACCGAAAAATTTACAAATTTATCTTGAAAGGGGGTCATGGGGGTGTAATTTCAAGCTTGATGGAAGTCTAGGAAACACACTAAAAACCTCCCCTCAAATCTACTGAATGATACGTCTGCTTTAATTTCATCAAGCTATAGTGGGCGCCCGGTCCTAAAATTATTGTTATTACCACAGAAGAATACGGGTTTTTCATTAACGTTGGAATGCATTACTGACTCTTTTCACGTGTATAGTTTTTTCATTGATATTATTGTCATTGTTATTTTTGTAGCTTACTTTGCACATTAATTGTGTTAATATTTTGATTTTTGTTGTATTGTATCACAGTCAATGATTCTGTTTGCCATTGCCATTATATATAAATATATATATATATACTGTATATATATATCCTCATTTTATATACAACTATACATCCATCATGTATTTCCGTTTTAATCTCGATTATGTAATAGTAATGACATCTTTAATTTTGCATCATGGCAATTATTAGATTATTTTAGTCATCATTGCAGGGAATTATAGGAGGGCAAGTGAATAAAACCGTCTCAACTAATTAACTGACTCGCAAAATTCCTTTATCAGTACAATAATAACGTCAACTGATAATCATAGAAAAAGAAGGCAAACATCATCGCATTGAAGGGCTGGAATCATATGAACGCTTTTTCCAGGTTCCAGTTTTTCTTTCCAAAGCTCCGATCTGACGGTTTGTTGTTTGATAAGTAAATGTGTTCTTGCAAGCTCGAAGCCAAACCACAACACCACTCTGTCAGTCAGCCCAACCAATCACCCAAACCCTCCGACTCAATTAGTGCTGGCTGATCGAATGTGTTGTGTGGTTGTCGTGGTGACTTGTTAAGGGGTGATGTTTTTTTTGTTTTCTTCTGGTCCCCTTTTTTCTTCATTGTGCGTAATCCCATTGTTTTTTATATTTTAAGGAGACGTTCGACTCTTTAGTTTGGCGATTTTATTACTTTACACCCCATTTCTTTGTAAATGTTAAGACCTTTCGTGCCATATAGGTGTCCATTTGTTCCTGGCAAGCGACAGAGAGCCCATCATTTTAAGAAGAACCAGCCTTCGGCCGGGACATTTGTCTACCGAAAAATATACAAACTTGTCTTGAAGGGGGTTCTAGGGGGTGTTTTTTTTTTACTAAAACAAATATGTATATAAATATACAAAACAATATGCAAATGAATTGGCCAATATCCCCTTAGCGAGTTTTTAAGGTTTTGCTTAGGGATATTCAAGTTCGATCATTGTCGCTTATTAATTTGCCCGTCTTGTCCGATGTCAATCCAAAACTCGGAAACCCATGCTCTTATTCTAACTAATATAATACTAAATATATAAAAACTCCCTCCCGGTGCCCCCTTTAAGAATAATACACATTTTTCGGTAGTCCGGTTTCTATTAAATTGTAGGCTCACTATCGCTTGCCACGAATAATATCGACATCTACAATGAAGAACAGTGTTCTAATTTTCATTTAATGGGACGAAACGTCTTAAATTCACCAAACTTCGAAGGCGAAGATGACGAAAGTGAACAAAAGATCACCCTCGGCGTAGATACACTTAAGGGGGGGTCACCGTCTTTTGTTTAATCTTTATCTCCTCTTCTCTCTTTCCCTGGCTTGTATCCATTCGGAACCATTCAGCCAACTGTTTTAAGACGTTTATCCCCATCCAGGAGTCGAGATCTTCCTGGCGAGCGATAGCAAGCCAGCATTGTATGGAGAAATCCGGCTTCGCCGAAGACACTTTCTGTCGAAAAATGTACAAATTTAGCTTGCTGTCAAAACAAAAATATATACTGTATATGCTGGCTTGCTACCGCTCACGAGGAAAATGTTGACACCTGGATGGGGGTAAACGTCTTAAACGTCTTAAAACATTAGGCTGAATGGGGCCGAAGGGATAAAAGCCAAAGAGAGAGGGAGAGAAAGAGAGAAAACGCGAGGTGGGCTCCCTTAATGGTTAAAGGGGAGATATCCACTTGAGGGATTTTTTTCTTGACCCCTTTCTCCCTCATGTTTAGCCCCATTGCTTTTTATATTATAAAACGTTTGCCCCATTAGTTTATCGATTTTAAGAACTTTCACCCCATATTAAGACCTTTCGTGCCATTTAGGTGTCGATTTTATCCTGGCGAGCGATAGCGAGCCTGTAATTTAAGAGGAACCGGCCTTCGGCCGGGAATTTTTTTTACCGAAAAATGTAAAAATTTATCTTGAAAGGGACTCAAGGGGATGTCATTTTAAGCTTGATGGAGGTCTAGGGAACAAACTAAATACCTCCCCTTAAAGCTTCATGAGAGCAGGATCACTTTAATAACGTGTTCGAAGGCATAGTCCTCCACGAGACTAAAAACATGGTTCCTCAAATAAGAACTAAGGTTGCTGTCCTTATATCCGCTCATGGCCGAGTGGTTACGGTGCCCGACTCTCCCAAATATACCTGGAGCGAGTGCGTTCGAATCCTGGTGAGGATACCTCTTACCCAACCTGTCGTACTTAATCGTACATAATTGATATTTGTCATTTTCAGAGGTTCCAAAATAGTACCAGGACGATTAAAAATCGTATATCACTTAACCGAGTTGGCGGGGGGGAAGCGTAAAAATAGTCATGGTCGAAGTCTAATAAACTCACCACATGTTCGAAGGCATAGTCCTCCACGAGACTAAAAACCTGGTTCCTCAAATAAGAACTAAGGTTGCTTTCCTTATATCCGCTCATGGCCGAGTGGTTACGGTGCCCGACTCTACCAAATATACCTGGAGTGAGTGGGTTCGAATCCTGGTGAGGATACCTCTTACCCAACCTGTCGTACTTAATCGTACATAATTGATACACAATAGTCTCTCCCCTCCCCTACACTCATGCACACAATCCTACCACTAAAACATACCCCTCCCATTACAGGCACACATACATAATATACTCCGCTCCAATCCTCCCCCTCTCCTCTCTCAAACACACAGTGCCTGATGGTCAAGCGATGCCACAACTTTAAAAAACCATCAGGGCCTAGTGCCAGAGTGCCACACCGAGCTTTATGGCACCCCCAGGCCTTGAAAAGGGGGCTTCGGGGGTGAGATGGGATAAGGGTGAGATGGGGTGGGTTGATAGGGTAGGGTGGAGAACGATGGTGGGGACAGGAGGGAATCTCGAAGGGCGGTGTGATGGTGGGGGGCGGTGGGCCGAGGTCTAGGGTGGCATGAGGTGAGGGGGCAGGGATCGACGATGATGGGGGAGAGGATGGGAGCAGGATAAGAACGGGAGTGATGGTAGAAGACGGACGCGGGTGGGTATAAGGGGGCGAGGGAGGGATGGAGGGTGGGGTCGTGGTTTGGGAGGGGTGGGGGTGGGGGGGTGGGGGGGGGGAGAGAGGAAGCGAGCATGGTGGATTCTCTCGTAACCTATATGGGACAATTTGTACAGTCGTTGGACCATATTATCAGCCATATTTTCGTTTAGTGATAATAAAAAGGTATTTCAAATTAAGCCTGTTCTTGCTTTAGGTAATTCATGGACAGTTGAAATTCGGCTAATTATACACACATACTTCTAATGTAATTAATAATGCATTCCAAACAATATATAGGATACCTGAATTTTATCTGCAAGACCTTTTTCGATAATACCTGATTGAGGAAATGGGCTGTAGACGGTGACTGGCCAATTAAATCAAAATGGCTCAACCAGTGACATACATAATTACAGACAAGAAAATTAAACCCGTAATCAACTCTGCGTAAGCAGAGTTTGGTATCGCCCCCCGTATAGTGGGTACCACCAACAAAATTTGTCGTCGTCGTCGTCCGTCTGTCCCGAAACTCCTCCTAGACCGTTGGACGGATTTTCACCAAATTTCACACGAACATTTGTTGCGTGAATGCGAACGTCAGTCAAAAAATATTTTTTCAATTTATGCAATAGTTATGATGTTAGGTCTAAAATATAGTTTCCATCGTCGACGAGAGTTCTAGGTTCGCGCTTCGACGATAATTCCGGTCGACGAGAGTTCCATAATTCAGAGCGAGAGAGAGAGAGAAGAGGCAAGAGCGAGAGAGAGATCGAGGCAAGAGCGAGAGAGAGATCGAGGCAAGAGCGAGAGAGAGATAGAGGCGAGAGAGAGATAGAGGCGAGAGAGAGATAGAGGCAAAAGCTAGAGCGAGTGAGAGTGAGAGCAAGAGAGATAGAGGCAAGAGCGAGAGAGAGACAACATTTATTGCCGAGCTCTCACCTGGTCCTTGGAAGTAATGCTGTGCCGGAAGAGGTTGGAGAAATCAAATCAACAGCTCCCGAGGTCTTCAGTGTCTTCTCCCCACAAGAGCATCACTAGTTTGCACCGATATCTGAAAGGAAAAAAAAAAAAACTCATTAACTAGGTAGCCATGCATGATCGGCCGGTCGCTAATATTTGCACCAATGGTCTGTGGCAGGGTTAATTGGGCCTGCCCACAGAACCCTCAAATCTACAGACAAGACATATTTGCACCACCACTACATGATTTTAACTCGGGCATGTGGAACGTATGGGGAGTGAAAAACGACTAAAAGAGTGTACGTGAGGGAGGTGGAAGGGCAGACCGACAGTGAGGTAGATTCAGGATGGAGTTAAGTGATACGGAATATGCAAGTAGTGTTGGGTAGGAGGAGGGACACCGGCTAACAAAGGTGCATGGAGGCGATTCATTCATTCGTGGCCACTCCTTTTTGGGCATCATGACGTCTGGGTATAGATAAATAGGTCTATTGTACAATAATGGGATGCGGACGGAGGGCTGACCATAAAGAACCACGAACGGAAACACTCTAACAAACCTTAATTGGGAAGCCACAGCATCTTGGCCAGTCACTTTTCAGTCCGCACAGAAAGTCCTAAGTTCACCGCCGTAACAGAAGTCCAAATATCCAAGTTCTTCACAAAATACACGCACAAACACAAAGAAATAGTATACCATCCCCAGCAGCTTCCTCCCGCCGCGTGTGAGCCCTGGGCGATGACTAAGGAACTTCTGCTGTGGTCACGTGGCTAAGAACACCAATCAAATATTATCCACAATGCTTAGATCAAACATTAGCAGTGGGCATGCAGGAATTTGGAATGTTTTGACACGGAAACTAAGTACTGAGCAATAATCTGGTGGCGACTGGCGAGGGACCAGGCTGACCACCGCCAACCAATCACAGGCCGCCTAGCCGTGGGTGAGTTTCTCAGGTATGGGTGAGTTTCCCAAGCGTAATTTATGTTTTAATTAATCTATGTAACATGTTTTAATTAAATACATTAGTCGTTTACAATACATTAATCGCGGTGTATTAATCGATGTATTGATGAAAAGTGGCCATCAGCTGATATATTAGGCGGTATACTACGTAGATGTCAAGTAGCAACAGGGGGGGGGGGGGAACAGATTACCAGTTACGTAATAGTATGCCTTGTCTTTTGCGGCTAGCCAGACACTCCCGTTATATGCACATCGTCTGCATTGATCACATAATGTAGTATACAGTATTGCTTGATTTATCTGATGACCCCATATGTTGTTTATAACACTAAAGCTAGCCGGTTGTATTTAACTTTGCACACAAACTTTGAGGTACAGCTTAACACTGTATATTGCACGTGTGACGTTAACACTCGAGACAAACAATAGTACTACCGGTCTACTCGTTTTCAAATAGTACTACCGGTCTACTCGTTTTCAAATAGTACTACCGGTCTACTCGTTTTCAAATAGTACTACCGGTCTACTCATTTTCAAATAGTACTACCGGTCTACTCGTTTTCAAATAGTACTACCGGTCTACTCGTTTTCAGCCACTCTCAAAAGTAACGGGCCACCTACAGTATATGTCAATAATTCCAGCTGGTAGGCTTCTGCGATCGTGTCCAATGTCTCGTCATGTAGTTATCATTAATTCTTAACAAAGGTTTTAAGGATCACGGTAGCACTAGTCAATCAGCTGGAACTGTTGCCATATAAATGGGCCGTGAATTTCTAAGAGTCGCTAACACCATGTATAACATAGATTGGCAACCGCTAGTCTGCTGGTTACTATGCTGCTCATCTCTGTGACTAACCCGATGGTGGGGGAGACACCGACTAACCAGGTACAGTCACTCATCAAAGTTGCACACCGATATATTCTTTAGGTTTTACTTTTATTTTTTCTAAACGGAAATACAACTAGTGGAAACAACATTGGTGTCATTTGTCTAGCATAAAATCATACATGTGGTTTATAGCGAAGATATATACAATTACATTTACAGGTAAATGCTTATAGATATACTTGGATATCATAGTTACGATAATACATATTTACAATAATCCAGGCCTATGGCCGAAAAATACAAATATTTAACTTGAATAGGGTTCTTGGGGTGCGTTTTGTTTTAACTTATAATCGGAGTAGGGGACAGCAATAGAATCCAGATGCTAAAACATTGCTAAATCAGTCAAAACCTTCAATAATAATAATAAAAACAACAACACACATTTTTTTATCAACTCTGCGTAAGCAGAGTGGTATCGCACCCCGTATAGTGGTACATGTTAATCGAAATGTCTGTCTGTCTGTCTGTCCGTCCGAGAACTCCTAGACCGTTTAACGGATTTTCACCAAACTTCACACAACCTTCGGTGCGTGAATGCGACGGTAATTAAAATAATATTTTTTGAATTCGTGCAATAGTTATGATTTTAGGTCCAAAAAATGGTTCTCCCCCCCCCCTGTACCTATTCCCTGTGTGTTTTCCAGGCTTGTAGTCAGAACATTGTGATGTTATGCTTCACTATGTACAGTTAGGTTAGTTTAATTAGGTTGAAGTTCGGACTTCAGCTTTGACATTGGTAAAGATGGTATTGACTGACTTGGCACTGGTTGAGATCAATAGGTGGTAATTATTTAGTGGTTGAGTTGTACGGGAATCATTATAGACAATTGAAGTAGATAGACGTGCTTGGGACGGGAGATATATTATATTTTGCAATATTCATAAATAATTGTATTGTATTATGGATTGGTAAAATTTACCTAATTTTCAAAATATTTATATACATGAATATCAAACTAACAGCGAATTAGTGAAAACAACTTATTAATTCACATTTGTATTTGTTTCATTCTTCTACAGATGTACAACCACACGTAAATGGTACACAACAGAATGATTGACTGAGACAGTGAACATTGATTGAAGAAAAATTCAGGATACATGTGCTGAAAGGCAATGTGCAAAGCAATTCATCAGCGTGTCGGAATTGCGCAATAAAATGTACACTACCTTTCATTGCAGGCTATTGAATGTACACTACCTTTCATTGCAGGCTATTGAATGTACACAATCTTTCATTGCAGGCTATTGAATGTACACTACCTTTCATTGCAGGCTATTGTACACTACCTTTCATTGCAGGCTATTGTTCACTACCTTTCATTGCAGGCTATTGAATGTACACTACCTTTCATTGCAGGCTATTGAATGTACACTACCTTTCATTGCAGGCTATTGTACACTACCTTTCATTGCAGGCTATTGAATGTACACTACCTTTCATTGCAGGCTATTGAATGTACACTACCTTTCATTGCAGGCTATTGAATGTACACTACCTTTCATTGCAGGCTATTGAATGTACACTACCTTTCATTGCAGGCTATTGAATGTACACTACCTTTCATTGCAGGCTATTGAATGTACACTACCTTTCATTGCAGGCTATTGAATGTACACTACCTTTCATTGCAGGCTATTGTACACTACCTTTCATTGCAGGTTATTGTACACTACCTTTCATTGCAGGTTATTAAATGTACACTACCTTTCATTGCAAGTTATTAAATGTACACTACCTTTCATTGCAGGTTATTGTACACTACCTTTCATTGCAGGTATTGTACACTACCTTTCATTGCAGGCTATTGTACACTACCTTTCATTGCAGGCTATTGTACACTACCTTTCATTGCAGGCTATTGTACACTACCTTTCATTCCAGGCTATTGAATGTACACTACCTTTCATTGCAGGCTATTGTACACTACCTTTCATTCCAGGCTATTGTACACTACCTTTCATTGCAGGTTATTGTACACTACCTTTCATTGCAGGCTATTGTACACTACCTTTCATTGCAGGCTATTGTACACTACCTTTCATTGCAGGCTATTGTACACTACCTTTCATTGCAGGTTATTGTACACTACCTTTCATTGCAGGCTATTGTACACTACCTTTCATTGCAGGCTATTGTACACTACCTTTCATTCCAGGCTATTGTACACTACCTTTAATTGCAGGTTATTGTACACTACCTTTCATTGCAGGCTATTGTACACTACCTTTCATTGCAGGCTATTGTACACTACCTTTCATTGCAGGCTATTGTACACTACCTTTCATTGCAGGCTATTGTACACTACCTTTTATTGCAGGCTATTGAATGTGCACTACCTTTCATTGCAGGTTATTGTACACTACCTTTCATTGCAGGTTATTGTACACTACCTTTCATTGCAGGCTATTGAATGTACACTACCTGTCATTGCAGGCTATTGTACACTACCTTTCATTGCAGGCTATTGTACACTACCTTTCATTGCAGGCTATTGTACAATCGGCCTAATAAGTGATATCTCGGCACCAAGTATATTTGGATCCATAATTGGTATCAGCAATATCTAAACTTGCTTTATTCATTACGAGTGGAATATACAAACCTATGCCTACACTTACCCACCTTATTCAACATCTGACAGACATCAATACATCACAGAGCGAGCCAAACGTAACGACAGCTGAGACATGACTTAATAGCGCGACCGTACAAGCTGCCTAAACCCGACTGGAAGAAAAAAATCACACAATGAAAATGAATCGTGAGTTGGGTGGTATCTCTGTCGTAAAGTCGAAGGTTTTATCTAATAATTGTGATTGAAAAAGCTACCAGATGGGCCATCGTTTACACCAGTGGAGTGGAAAATAGAACGACGCGCAATTTTGATACACCGACTGATAGCATTGATAGGGTGCAAAAATGTGATACTCATAAAAATTGAATAAAGTTAATAGTGGCTGATGGCTATGGCAAATCCTAGCCTGAGGGCAATATATACAAAGGGAAAATGTATATAGTTTTGAAATCGTGGACTGATAATAAAAATATATATAGTTCATATACTGATAAAAATAATATGACGACAACCCGAGAGATAATATTAATATAGTGTATGAATGTGATTACAATATATCTGTGATAAAAGGGCTAATGCCATATATATATATATATATATATATTATAAACTTTCATTTATATTTAAATTGAAGGCTACTGCAATATGCCATGACATGAATATAGAAAATGACGAGATACACAATCAGGTTTACCCTGGAACACTGATAAGTCACATACATTTACATCACAGGTCCTCATTAACATCTGAGTGAGACGGAAGACCAAGGGCTTTGTCAATTAAGGGGGCCCACCTCGCTTTTTTTATCTTTGTCTCCCTCTCTCTTTGGCTTGTATCCATTCGGCCCCATTCAGCCTACTTTTTTAAGACGCTTACCCCCATACAGGTGTCAATATTTTCCTAAGCTGAAAAAATAAGTATACCTGCCCAAATCATAATTAAAAATGCACTATATACGATATATTAGACACATTTAGACTCTATTGTATAATGTGAATAGATAATAGAATTTGTGAGCCAACGAAATCATACAAAGTATTTGAAATATTATGGAACTTTATAAAAGAAATGGAATTTTAATTGGATCGTAAATCTTAATCTCTTGTCATAAATCTCCTCTATTTCACTCAATTGCTCTCTCTCTCTCTCTCTCTCTCTAGATAAATTTAACGCACACACAATAAATAAATATATATATATATATATATATATATATATATATACTGTATATATATATATATATATATATACCGTATATATATATATATATATATAACCTTATTTTATTTATGTACTCTCAGCGGGGCTCGAACCACCGATAGTCAGAACGTTTGTCCATGCTATAACTAACTCTACCACGGCGTGATGAAGGATACTTAACCTCTTCCTATTCATATTCAGAAGAAGGGATATCCTACGTGGAGAATGTATTTGTGGGATATACTAATATATATAACTGCTCGCTTTCTCCCTGTCTATGTATATATATGTATCCCATTCGTCCATTTACCCCCCCCCCCCCCTCAACACTATCCCTCTCTCTCTCTCTTTCTCTGTCTCCTACATTTTTTATAGGGACAACTGTATCCCACTAATGCACTATTTGTTTATTTACAGTAACCTGACCCCTCCCTTTTCCGTGTAGTATTAGGCCTCAGGTAGCAACATAAATTATTCAGTGTCTGTTTCGCTTACAAGACAAATCGGCCAGAAGAAGTCGCCCATCATTGAATTATATATATATATATATATATATATACACACACGCACAGAGAGAGAGAGAGAGAGAGAGAGAGAGAGAGAGAGAGAGAGAGAGAGAGAGAGAGAGAGAGAGAGAGAGAGAAATATAATTATATGTTTTTCTTCTTTTGAGGGGGACAAGTGGGGGAGGGGTTCTACACATATACCTGTATGTGTGCCCAGTTGAAGTGGGCTTACGTTAGGTTACGGTAATCTGTTAGATTATAGCATGTTTGGATACAGCATAATAGACTATGTTACGTTTGCTGAAGTTAGCAATTCATCAAACCGTCAAGGAGTTAATTAAACTCATTGACGATGATGTGCTTCATATTTTAATTTTAAATTTAGATTGTATTCACTTTTGGAAGGATATACAGAAGTCAGAGGGTTAATTAATATAGTTCTTACCCTATGAATCCCACAAATTATTTCAAAACTGCATAAACACGTCTTCTCATAGAACTAATAGATTTATAAGACCATCGTCATATACTGAAAGAATTAAGGGGGTGACTTGCTTTATTATCTCCTTTTCTCTCTTTCTCTGGCTTGTATCCATTTGGCCCCATTCAACCTACTGGTTTAAGATGTTTATCCCCATCCAGGTGTTGATTTCTTCCTGGCGAGCGATAGCAAGCCAGCATTGTATAAAGAAATCCGGCTTCACCGGAGACATTTTTCTTGCGAAAAATGTACACATTTAACCTGCTATCAAATTTGTTTTGAAAAAATATGCTATCTCGCTACCGCTCGCCGAGAACAAATCGACACCTGGATGGGGATAAACGTCTTAAAACAGTAGGCTGAATGGGGCCGAATGGATACAACCCAGAGAGAAAGGGAGAGAGAAAAAAGAAACGAGGTGGGGCCCCCTTAATTAAGTTACTTTTTATTTTGCTAAGACGCAGTGGATTATAATGCTAAGGTTTAGTTATGTTAGGTAAGTTGGGTTAATGACATATATATTCCTTTTGAGCAGATCATTTTAGGTAAAGCTTGGTAAAATTAGATTAAGGTAAGTTTAGATACGACGGAGCTAGATTACCTTAGCATACGTCATATTATGTTGGATTTGGTTACAAGTATATGAAGTGAATTACTGTGTTGTAAAATTATGCTAGGAGATATTAGGCATGTCTAAGGATAACTAGGATACTGTAGAACTGCATGATCGCCAGGGTAACTTCCTTAAAACTCCTGAGGTTTTCCGTATACTCGAACCCACGCTTTTCATGCATTGACGCCACCCCCAAATATATAAGATATATCCGATATGATGATAAGGACTTGGGTGATCATAAGGTCTCAGGAAATATGTCTGATAAAATATTTCCTATGATGGGGGTCGGAAAAACAGACAAGCAATTTTCTTTAGTGAGTGAATTATTGAACTTTACTCAACTTGAAGGAGACGTGTTCTGAAAGGGTTTGTAAGGAATGGGGACAATTTATCTAGAGTTATTTATCTATCCAAATTTTTATCCATAGGAATATGATTTGGATTATTACTATGACTATTAATACCATTATTTACAATACTATTATTATTATTGTTGTTATTATTATTATAATTATTATTAGTAGTAGTAGTATTGTCATTATTATTATTATTATTGCTATTATTATACTTAGCTTATAACCTGCACATTGTTTAAGACGATGAAGATGATAATGATAACAAATAATGATGACGTGATAACGATAACAACGAAAATGCTATGGTACCAAAATGCAGTAAAAAAGAAAGCACAATCCCTTTCTATCCAGGAATGAAAACAACATCTGCCACGCGTAATGAAATGAAATGAGGCGATTATCTCGGGCTTATCACTTATTAATTTCCTCGTTGACGTGCCTAAATTAGTTAGCTGAAGCATATATTATATTCCTGACTTGATTGCCTATAATGAATATGTAATACGGCCAAACTTTTTATGGGGGGTCACCTGTTTTGTTCTTTTTCTCTCCCTCTCTCTTTGGGTTGTATCCATTTGGCCCCATTTAGCCAACTGTTTTAAGACATTTCCCCCATCCAGGTGTCAATATTTTCCTGGTGAGCGGTAGCGAGCCAGCATATATATATTTTTGTTTTGACAGCAAGCTAAGTTTGTACATTTTTCGATAGAAAATTTCTCCGGCGAAGCCGGATTTCTTAATACAATGCTGCCTCGCTATCACTCGCCAGGAAGAAATCGACACCTGGATGGGGATAAACGTCTTAAAGCAGTTGGCTGAATGGGGCCGAATGGATACAAGCCAGGGAAAGAGAGAAAAGGACAGAAAGATAAATAAAAGCCGGTGAGCCCCCTTAATACGCATTATGTAGGACTCCGCGTAAAGAACGTAATTCTCCTTTGATTGTGTTATGGTTTTAAGTACATAATAAAAGGCTTTGTGAAGGCTAATGAGCGCCGGCAGGTCAATGAATACACACAACAAATGAGAAATGATATACTAATAGCATGGTCTTTAGCACGGAAATAATACCTGCATGTCAATGGCTGGGATTATATAAGAAATTATATACTAATAGCATGGTCTTTAGCACGGAAATAATACCTGCATGTCAATGGCTGGGATTATATAAGAAATGATATACTAATAGCATGGTCTTTAGCACGGAAATAATACCTGCATGTCAATGGCTGGGATTATATAAGAAATGATATACTAATAGCATGGTCTTTAGCACGGAAATAATACCTGCATGTCAATGGCTGGGATTATATAAGAAATGATATACTAATAGCTTGGTCTTTAGCACGGAAATAATACCTGCATGTCAATGGCTGGGCTTATATAAGAAATGATATACTAATAGCTTGGTCTTTAGCACGGAAATAATACCTGCATGTCAATGGCTGGGATTATATAAGAAATGATATACTAATAGCTTGGTCTTTAGCACGGAAATAATACCTGCATGTCAATGGCTGGGATTATATAAGAAATGATATACTAATAGCTTGGTCTTTAGCACGGAAATAATACCTGCATGTCAATGGCTGGGATTATATAAGAAATGATATACTAATAGCTTGGTCTTTAGCACGGAAATAATACCTGCATGTCAATGGCTGGGATTATATAAGAAATTATATACTAATAGCTTGGTCTTTAGCACGGAAATAATACTTGCATGTCAATGGCTGGGATTATATAAGAAATGATATACTAATAGCTTGGTCTTTAGCACGGAAATAATACCTGCATGTCAATGGCTGGGATTATATAAGAAATGAACTAATAGCTTGGGGCTTAGCACGGAAATAATACCTGCATGTCAATGGCTGGGATTATATAAGAAATGATATACTAATAGCTTGGTCTTTAGCACGGAAATAATACTTGCATGTCAATGGCTGGGATTATCAGAAATGATACTATAGCTTGGTCTAGCTCGGAAATAATACCTGCATGTCAATGGCTGGGATTATATAAGAAATTATATACTAATAGCTTGGTCTTTAGCACGGAAATAATACTTGCATGTCAATGGCTGGGATTATATAAGAAATGATATACTAATAGCTTGGTCTTTAGCACGGAAATAATACCTGCATGTCAATGGCTGGGATTATATAAGAAACGAATACTAATAGCTTGGTCTTTAGCACGGAAATAATACTTGCATGTCAATGGCTGGGATTATATAAGAAATGATATACTAATAGCTTGGTCTTTAGCACGGAAATAATACCTGCATGTCAATGGCTGGGATTATATAAGAAATGATATACTAATAGCTTGGTCTTTAGCACGGAAATAATACCTGCATGTCAATGGCTGGGATTATATAAGAAATGTTATACTAATAGCTTGTTCTTTAGCACGGAAATAATACTTGCATGTCAATGGCTGGGATTATATAAGAAATGATATACTAATAGCTTGGTCTTTAGCACGGAAATAATACCTGCATGTCAATGGCTGGGATTATATAAGAAATGTTATACTAATAGCTTGGTCTTTAGCACGGAAATAATACTTGCATGTCAATGGCTGGGATTATATAAGAAATGATATACTAATAGCTTGGTCTTTAGCACGGAATAATCTGCATGTCAATGGCTGGGAAATAAGAAATGATACTAATAGCTTGGTCTTTAGCACGGAATAATACCTGCATGTCAATGGCTGGGATTATATAAGAATGTTATACTAATAGCTGGTCTTTTAGCACGGAAATAATACTTGCATGTCAATGGCTGGATTATATAAAATGATATACTAATAGCTTGGTCTTTAGCACGGAAATAATACCTGCATGTCATGGCTGGATTATATAAGAAATGATATCAGGTAGCACGGAAATAATACTTGCATGTCAACTGGGATTATATAAGAAATGATATACTAATAGCTTGGTCTTTAGCACGGAATAATACCTGCATGTCAATGGCTGGGATTAGAGAGATCTAGCTTTAGCACGGAAATAATACCTGCATGTCAATGGCTGGGATTATATAAGAAATGTTATACTAATAGCTTGGTCTTTAGCACGGAAATAATACCTGCATGTCAATGGCTGGGATTATAAGACTATTCTTAGCTTTGTCTTTAGCACGGAGACTTGCTGTCAATGGAGAGAGAGAGAGAGAGAGATGAGAGAGAGATAGCGAGAGAGAGAGAGAGAGAGAGAGAGAGAGAGAGAGAGAGAGAGAGAGAGAGAGAGAGAGAGAGAGAGAGAGAGAGATAGATAGAGAGAGAGAGAGAGAGATAGTATATACGTTTGTGTACGCATTTAACAAATATATGTACTGTATATATTTACCAATCTCGCGCATTCTGTCTACCATTGTGTGTGAATGTCAATGTACGTGTTGTTTTGTTTTTCTCTTTTTGTTTCGTCCGAATATGAAAGAGGCTCAACCAAAACGTTGAAAAATATGGGTCCCTCTCTTTTAATTAAGGGAAGCCCCACCACTACACCCTCTGTCGCCTACACACACACACACACACACACACACACACACACACACACACACACACACCTTTTTAAAAATAGCGAGCACTGGGGAATATGCACTGGAGGGAAAATATGTGGAAATAAATGTAAAAGATAGGAGAGAGAGAAAGAGAGAGAGAGAGAGAGAAAGAGAGAGAGAGAGAGAGAGAGAGAGAGAGAGAGAGAGAGAGAGAGAGAGAGAGAGAGAGAGAGAGAGAGTTAGAGTTGGAGTAAGTGTTAGACTTCGGTACAAGGCATTACAAAGAATAGTTAGTATTTCAAAGATCTTGCAGTCCATTCCGGGGAGATAGTCAATGAGCCTCACTAGTTTGGCGATGTTAATATATCTTGTGCCGTTTAGGTGTCTTTTATTTTCCTGGCTAGCATAGCGAACCTGTAATTAAGGAGACATCGTCGTTGACCAGAGGGTTTATCTCCCGAATAGTGGAATTTTGTTTAAGAGGAGGCAGACCGTTTTTCTGGATCCCCTTCTCCCTAATGTTTAGCCCCACTAGTTTTGAGATTATAAGACGTTCGGCCCATTACTTTAGCGACTTTAACACCTTTCGCCCCATTTCGTTGTCAATTTTAAGAAATTTCGTGCCATTTAGGTGTCGATTATTTCCAGGCGAGTGATAGCGAGCCTGCATTTTTAAGAGGAACCGGCCTTCGGCCGGGAAATTTGTCTACCGAAAAATGTACAAATTTATCTTGAAAGGGGGTCTAGGGGGTGTTTTTCTAAGCTTGATGGAGGTCTAGGGAGGAAACTAAAAAAAAAAATGAATAAATGAATTAATAGGCCAAACAAACGGTCAGCCTCCCCTTAAAATTGATAGAGGTTCAGGGAGCAAAATCACCCCCCCCCCCCCTCCCCACACACACCACTTAATTAGGCTCTCATTAACCCTCTAAATCAATAGACACCCTTTTGTTTATTCTACCTGCCTACTGTTGTCTGTGTTCTATTTAGGAGAAGCGTGTTAAAGTTAAAGGGTTAATTCGCATAGTTTATCCACATATAATACCCTGCAGTAAGTTGACAATTTTTTTTGTTTTTTTGATCCCATGCCGAATATTATAAAGTAGTCTATCGTTAGCCAGAAAATAGCAAAATGACCCCCTCGTCCTGAAGGAGTGACGTGGATGGTTTTTTTCTGGACCCGCTTCTCCCTCATGTTTAGCCCGAATTGCTTTGAAATGTTAAAACGTTCTCCCAATTGGTTTGGTTATTTTAAGTCCTTTCACCCCATTATTTGTCAATATTAAGACCTTTCGTGCCAATTAGGTGTAATTTATTTTCTGGCGAGTGACAGCGAGCTTGCCCGAGAAATTGGCCTTCGGCCGTGACAGTTTTCCACTGATAAATTCACAAATTTATTTCGAAATGGGTTCTCCCTGAATCCATCTTTCCCGCATCCTATTACTTAGATTGCTTCAAACTCTGTGTGTCTAGGCATTTTGGCTCGAACGTTCCTTGATTTTTGGCCCTGTCACTCTTTCAACTCTGGGGGAGGCACTCGTTGCAGGCAGTTTTGCCGTGTGTCTCCCTCATCTACATAGACAAAAAAATGCCTCTTACCGATGGGGAAGCGAACCCCGATCGTCACGGGACATTCTATTGATAGAAATTTGGTTGAAGTGAAATATATTAGTTTACTTCCTGCTAAATATCTTGAACTTCCTTGCGGAAGTCACTGAACCAATTCCCAAACTCTCAAACGATTAAATCTGACGATAGAGACTTAAAAAATAGTTCTCAAGTCATTAACCTTCTTTCAGGAGTTGTGAGGTTAATGATCAAGGAAGATTGAGGTGAATCATAAAATTGTCCTAAATGTAATAGGATATTCGTATTCAGGGTTATGCAATAGCTGTATCTAATATTCATGAATATAGCAGTAAACTCATATTTTGAGTAGTGAACCTGTTATGAATTATTTATTTGTTTTGAAACCATTTGTGAAAATACAAAAACAAAACAAAAACCTTGGGATGAAAAAGTTGTATGTTAATATTCAGCTCTTAATAAAAAATTCTAATGGCCGTGACATTTAAAATTAATATATATTATCTCTCTCTCTCTATATATATATATATATATATATATATATATATATATATCTCTCTCTCTCTCTCTCTCTCTCTCTCTCTCTTACAAACACTTTCGAGGTGAGGTTAGCCCGTCTTTATTTGAGGTCACGTCCCTACGAATCCAAGCTACATTTACTCCGACTATTTCTATAGGCCTGTACTGGAACTATGGGAGGTTCTAGGAAACTCCTAAAGCCCACCTCGCTTTTTTTTCTCTTTCTCTCCCTCTATTTTTGGCTTGTATCGATTTGGCCCCATTCACCCTACTGTGTTAAGACGTTTAACCCCATCTATGTGTCAATATTTTCCTGGTGAGCGGTAGCGAGCCAGCATATATGCATTTTTTTTTTGAGAGCAAGTTAAATTTGTAAATTTTTCGATAGAAAAATGTCTCCAGCGAAGCCGGATTTCTCCATACAATGCTGGCTCGCTACCGCCCGCCACGAAGATATCGAAACCTGGATGGGGATAAACGTCTTAAAACAGTTGGCTGAATGGGGCCAAAGGGATACAAGCCAGAGAAAGGGAGAAAAGGGGAGAAAGAGAAAACAAAAACAGGTGACCCCCCCCCCCCTTTAACCCCATCCAGGTGGTGGTAGTATTCTTTGGCCAGTCAATTTGGAACACATTTTCCGAACTTTGGGCATTGTTGACTACAGAGCGCTGCTGCGATGAAGTGGCTATACTACTTAAGGGGAGATTTCCACTTGAGGGATTTATTTCTGGACCCCTTTATCGCTCATGTTTAGCCCCCATTGTTTTTCTAATTTTAAGACGTTTGCCCCATTATTTTGACGATTTTAAGAACGTTCAACCCATTTCTGTCAATTTTAAGACCTTTCGTGCCATTTAGGTGTATTTTATCCTGGCGAGCGATAGCGACCCTGTATTTTAAGAGGAACTGGCTTTCAGCCGGGAAATTTTTCTACCGAAAAATGTACACATTTATCTTGAAAGGGGCTCATGGAAGTGTAATCTTAAGCTTGAAGGATATCTAGAGACCAAACTAAAAACCTCCCCTTAAAGGGACACAGACTGCTTTTTTGGCCTATAAATTCATTCATTCATAAATTCTTAGTTTCCTCGCTAGACATCCCTCAAACTTAGAAAAACATCCCCTAGACCCCCCTCAAGATAAATTTGTACATTTTTCGGTAGAAAAATTTCCCGTCCAAAGGCCGGTTGCTCTTAAAATTGCAAGCTCGCTATCGGTCGCCAGGAAATAATCGCCACCTAAATGGCACGAAAGGTCTTAAAATTGACAACGAAATGGGGCGAAAGGTGTTAAAATCGCCAAACTAATGGGCCGAACGTCTTATAATCTCAAAACTAGGGGGGCTAAACATTAGGGAGAAGGGGATCCAGAAAAACGGTCTGCCTCCTCTTAAACAAAATTCCCCAATGGGCACTATTCGGGAGATAAACCCTCTGGTCAACGACGATGTCTCCTTAATTACAGGTTCGCTATGCTAGCCAGGAAAATAAAAGACACCTAAACGGCGCAAGATATATTAACATCGCCAAACTAGTGAGGCGAATGTCTTAAAATCTCAAAATTAATGGGGCTAAAAATAAGGGTGAAGGGGGTCCAGAAACCTTCCTCTTCACACATATATATATATACACTATACAGTATATATACTGTATATATATATATATTCTTCATTGTGATACGGCGCCACCAACATCCTACAATTTCATCACCACCACCACCTAAAAAAAACGTTGCCATACTCTTGGTGTAAAGATCAAGCGACGGAGTCCTTTGAAGCCCCAGCCAGCACTAAAAGCCCAGCCTAACCCAATACCCGGAGTTTTTCTCTACCGGGGATGAGTGATAACAGGAATTACATAGTTTTGGTATTGTTATTTTGAGAAGTAGTAGTATTTCTTAAGGGATTATTTTTTTCAGCTTACTCCCGAGATCTCCACCAAGCTTAAACAAAATATATACATGACCCCATTTAAGATAAATGTGTACATATTTCGGTAGAAGATGTCTCAGATGAATTCCTAAATTGCAGATTCAGTATCGCAGTAGACATCTATCTACTGCTGATAGAGTTTGGTAGTTTGAATATTTGTATAGTCTGTGTATTCGCTATCTGACAGGGTGAGTACGTGATAGACCGATGATAGGTGAACTAGAGTATACATTTTTGTCATTACCGTCATTATAATTTATAGCTTTTTTGTAACCTTTGTATTGTCTTTTTGTAGCACTGTTATTAAGGGGAGATTTCCACTTGAGGGACTTTTTTCTTGACCCCTTTCTCCCTCATGTCTAGCCCCATTGCATTTGATATTTTAAGACGTTTGCCCCATTAGTTTGGTGATTTTTAAGAATTTCCGCCCCATTCTTGTCAATTTTAAGACCTTTCGTGCCATTTAGGTGTCGATTTTATCCTGGCGAGCGATAGCGAGCCTGTAATTTAAGAGTAATCGGCCTTCGGCCGGGACATTTTTCTACCGAAAAATGTACAAATTTATCTTGAAAGGGGGTCAAGGAGGTGACATTTTAAGATTGCTGGAGGAGTAGGAAACAAACTAGAAACCTCCCCTTAAGGTTGGATGTGGTTTGCAGAAACTGCAAGTGCAGGTGCTGCAGTGGGACTTCAATAAGTCTTGCTGAGAAATGGTTAGCATTATGCCAACATCAGTCATAGTGATGACATGATTGGGGCAGTGTTAATGGCGGGACTGTATTGTGTTACACTCCAACTGCGAAAAAAGGCATCCTCGTCTAAGCCGTTAACAATTTCAGTACCGGTGTTATCCTTTTAACTTTAGTCTGGCTACTATGAGACGACTTCCTTCAGCTTAAAAAGGGCCTCCAGTAATTAACAGGCATTGCACTATCTCACTTAACCCTTCTTACTACCACAGATCCTTCCTGTACTGCAAAAATAGACTAAATAGCGCTAGAATACAAATCAAAAGACGTCGCAGGTCCATTAGGGGTTAATGCACGTAGCGGAAAACGAGGCCAAACCAAACCAACTTACCTACCCACCTACCTCTACAAATCTGGTTAATATTATATGCTTTTATTGAACCAAGCCACTTAATTCAACTCAGGCAGGATCTCGCGCAGTGTTTTAAGGGGAGGTTTTTAGTTGATTCCCTAGACTTCCATCAAACTTAAAATTACGCCCTCTAGACCCCCTTTCAAGATAAATTTGTACATTCCGGCCGAAGGCCGATTCCCCTTAAATTACAGGCTCGCTGTCGCTCGCCAGGAAAAAATCGACACCTAAATGGCACGAATGGTCTTAAAATTGACAGAAATGGGGCGAGGGTTCTTAAAATCGCCAAACTAATGGGGCGAACGTCTTAAAATCTCAAAAGCAATGGGGCTAAACATGAGGGAGAAAGGGGTCCGGAAAAAAATCCTCCAGGTGGAAATCTCCCCTTAAGAGTGATAAAGGCCCATTCAAATTGTGTTATAATAGGATTGACTCATGCCAAAACTGGTACAATGGTGCTTTTCCTATTTTAACCCCTACAAGGATACAACTGAGGAACCGAAATATTCTAAATTTTGACTTCATAAGCTGCCAGACCAGTATTGAGGATAAATGTTGAGGGAAAAAGCGCTCGTGTGATACCGGCTTAAGGAAGGATATAATGGTAGCTTAAAGGATTATTTGAGATATCACCTGTGCCAATAAGGAATAGACAGGTAGGAATGGAAGCAAAGAGGTCATTGCATAATAGACAGGTAGGAATGGAAGCAAAGAGGTCATTGCATAATATTGTTGCAGTCCCCCACCTTGACATATATGGCAGTGAAGTTTGGACGTTGCTAGAGGGACACAAGTCGAGAGTGAGAACCGTCGAAATAAGTTATCCAAGAGGAGCTTGTGAAGTCACGTGGATGAACAGACTGACTAACCAGGAAGTATGTGAGAGATGTGGTGTTGAGGTGGATTTAGTGGAGAATGTCGGGAGAAATTTATTGAGGTGGTATGATCACATGGAGCGAATGGAGAGCGTGGGGATGGTAAATAGGGTGCATGATAGTGAGGTGGAAGGTTTTAAAGGAAGTGGTAGACCGAGGAAGAGGTGGAGGGATGGAGTGGGAGAGATAGGGATGAACTAGGAGGAGGAACGAGTGTTGTTGGGAGACAGGGGCGGGCTAACGCTTCTTCATTGTATTTTGGCTACCTTTAGACGATTTCACTCAGTTTAGGAAGGAAGTTTGAAAGTCAGAGGGTTATTTAAGATAGTTTATACGCCTTTGATTCTTTGACGGCTTTCCGAACCTGGGTGAAATAGTGTAATGTTACCTAGAATTAACCCTTTATGTACCGGCGACGTATTTTTCACCCTATTCTGGCTACTACTAATAGATTTTATTCAGTTTAGGAAGGATCTAGCAATCAACCCTTCTAACGACCACAGATTCTTCCTAAGCTGCATAAAATCGTCTTAATATAGCTAGAATAAAATATAACAGACGTCGCTGGTACAGGAATGGTTAAGTTAGATAGAGTCCTCGTATAGTGAAAGAGTAAGGTTCCGGATCTGAGGTATGCGTGATGACTAAGTGAAGCGTTGTCTGTTCCTAGACTATTAGTACTGGTATATATATATACAGTATATATATATATATATATATATATATATATATATATATATATATACAGTATATATATATATATATATATAATGATCTAACTTAACTCAATGTCCCTGTACCAGTCTATCTTTCTATTTATTATCCTACTTACTTAACAGCCTGCTTACAAAACAAACATACAGTCATTGTTAGGAATACTCGAACACCTTAGGGTGATATAAACAAGAGGGTGAACATTAAATAGTTAATTCCTGTAATGATATACTTTACATTTGGTTCAAGTAATGTATCAAAATAGTTCGTCAGTGTATCATACTTATCCACATACATTACCCATTCCCTTTCCCTCATCCTATGACTTAAATTGATTCCAACTTTTGACCCTGTCACTCATTCAACTCTGAGGAAGGCACTCGTCACAGGCAATTTTGACTTTTGTCTACATCATCCACATAGAAAATCTTTGTCTACCTCATCCACATAGAAAACAAATTATCTATCCATTTAATCATCCATCTATCCATCAATACCTCTTGCCTGACTGCTCCAACAGGACGTTAAGATAAGCAAGCAACCTATATATATATATATATATACCAATCTGTCTATATACCAATCTGTCTATCTACCTACCTACTTGTATATCTACCATCTTACCTGCTTATCTATCTATCCAGCTTTCTCCTCTTGGCAGCTTGCTAAACAATTCTGTAAGAGGGTAAAATTATCTTGTAACACACACACTCTCTCTCTCTCTCTGTATCCTATATCTATCTATCTATCTATATCTATCTCTATGTATCTATCTATCTATATCTATCTCTATGTATCTATCTATCTATCTAGATATATCTATCTCTATGTATCTATATATCTAGATATATCTATCTCCATGTATCTATCTATATATCTATATGTCTATCTATCTATATCTATCTATCTACTCTCTATCTCTCTCTATCCATATACTCTCTATCTCTCTATCTTTTTTTTTCTATGTGAATGAGGGAGACAAAAGGCATAACTGCCTGCAGCGAGTGCCTTCCCCAGATCTATTTATCTATCTATGCACCAACCACTTCACTTACCTATCTATTATATCGTCTATCCATCCATCTATCACCTCTTGCCTGGTTGCTTAAGGTTCCTTGCAAGACGGTAAGGCCAGCTAGCAACCTGTTTGATCTCCAACAAGCACTAACTCTCAAGTTCCTCGCCTGGCACGATTAAATTCCTCAAGCATTTACGTCGAGCATATTCGCTGTGACTTCTTGCATCTTTCTCACTCAGAACATCCAGCAAGATTGAAACGGAAAGTGAATGTATTATAATAATTTATATATTTTGTTATACCATATGCTAAAATTTGCGCTGATACTAAAAGTTTGTTTAAGCATTTACCTTCATAATATTTATAGTGACCCGTTTCATCTTTCGAAGACCCGGACTATTCGTCACAATTGAGAAGGAAACTGATTGACCAATAGAAAATATATTGATGTTTTGATGAGAAATGCTAATTTTATTGGCTTATTTGTGTGATTATTTAATAAATTAATCTTTGTACTTTCCTCCCTAGACCTCCATACAATTTTTTTTTTTTTTTAAATGCCCCCAAGTCCCCACTTTGAGACAAATTTGTGCATTTGTCGGTAGAACAAGGCCCCGGCCAAAGGCTGGTTCCTCCGAACAATGCAAAGCTGGTTCAACTGTAAAGGAATATGTGATACCCTTAAATTACTTTAACATAAACCGGGAATTATTAGACGATTAAACTCACCAAACGTATAACCCCTTGAGGATCATGACGTGTTTTGACATTATTCTGGCCAACATTCGACTATCTTATTTGGAGTTGGAAGGGTACTATGGAAGACAAAGGGTTAATCAAGACAGTATTTACCCTTATAATTCCCACAGATCTTTCCTAAACTGCATATAATCGTCTAATGAAAACCAGAATAAATGACAAAACACGTCAAGATAAGTGGTTCATCTAAATATATTACAAAACACGTCAAGATAAGGGGTTCATCTAAATATATTACAAAACACGTCAAGATAAGGGGTTCATCTAAATATATTACAAAACACGTCAAGATAAGGGGTTCATCTAAATATATTACAAAACACGTCAAGATAAGGGGTTCATCTAAATATATTACAAAACACGTCAAGATAAGGGGTTCATCTAAATATATTACAAAACACGTCAAGATAAGGGGTTCATCTAAATATATTTCCTTCGAGTCTCGGATTTCTTATACGCTCTATATATCTTGCTAATTGATATGAACACGGGTTGAACGCTAAAATGACCTTACAATCTTCATGGATTCCGTAAATTTGCCATGCATATCCTCCAAACATGTATGCTATCTTTCGCGATTTTGGACACTGACAAAATTTGGTTTGAAATATGATTGAACTCTACAGGCACAAATGATATTGTCATATTAATTCAAGGCAAACTGGAAACTAATATACTTTATATACGTTTAGTATTAACTTCTATTATTTTCATAAACGTATATAACGTACACGCATTACACCATTTTCACTTTGTATATATTCAGAAAACTTGGGATGAAAATTGGTATTACTCCAGAGAAAAAAGCTATGATATAAGTTTCCCTTTCAGCAGATGGTGACACGTTTCTTCATCTTACTTGAATATCATGTGATGATAAATATTCAAGTGTGGAAGACATGTTGGAGTCTGGGATATTAAATGCAATATGAAATACACATTCAATCCCTAGAGAACCTTCCATACCTGAGTAAAATCATGGAATATTAGTATGTATATCTGAAAGAGTTGTGTTACTCAATCATGATATACACTTTCAAATATATTTATCATGAATTTTTCCATCTGGCATATCCTGTTTCGCTCCATTAGTTTGGAGTTTTTAAAACGTTTCACCCCATTTGTTTAGCGATATTAATATGCTTCACAACATTCAGGTCTGGATTATTTCTGGGCGAACAATAGCGAGCCTGTAACTTAGAAGAAATCGGCCTTCGGCCGAGACATATTTTATAATCGAAGTGTACAAAATTAGCTTGAAGGGGGGTTTCAGTTGGCATTTTGTAGTTTGAAAGAAGTCTGTGAAGAAGTCTTAGTTAACCTTGGGGACAAACCCAAATACATTGCTCGAAAATGGCATAATCAAGCCAAATCCACAAAAATAATTACATATAATATAACCCCCACGAGGTCTGCCCACAAAGTGTGTCTTCAAGCCTGAATAGAAATCTGGTATAACTCTGAAGAGATATTCTAGTTATAAATAACTCTTAGGATTATTCTTACAGTTTTAATAGACCTCCGGTAAATTGACCATCTGCAATCAAGCTGGGATAGACATTTAGTAGAAATATACCTTATGTGAGTTTGAGATGCATGGGAATCATGTTGAATGTGATTTAATGTACTTTTGTGGTCCTAAAAACTCAATATAACAGTTCATTTTCATTAATTGCCTAACATCTGAACTCCGATATAGCCTGAAGCTCGCAAATAGTGAAATGACCACTTGCGACTTTCATGCAATAAGGAAGTTGGAACTACAGTATATGCATCAATATTGAACAGAATTGCCATCTAATACACGGTCGTAGGACAACTTAGTAAGGCATAAAAGAGAATTCATCATATTTTCTATCCATCCAAAATCTACATTAATAATATTTACAATTCCAACTTTCTTATAGCCTGAAACTCGCAAGTGGTCAATTAAGCAGGAACCATTTAACCCTTTCAAGATCCGATACGCATTTATTTACTGGTTTCTGGCTATTCTTAGACGATATTATTCAGATTAGGAAGGGTATTTTTAAGGGGAGATTTCCACTTGAGGGACTTTTTTTCTGGACCCCTTTCTCCCTCATGTTTAGCCCCATTGCTTTTGAAATTTTAAGACGTTCGCCCCATTAGTTGGATTATTTTATGAACTTTCGCCCCATTTCTGTCAATTTTAAGAACTTTCGTTCCATTTAGCTGTCGATTTTTTCCTGGCGAGCGATAGCGAGCCTGTAATTTAAGAGGAATCGGCCTTCGGCCTGGACATTTTTCTACCGAAAAATATACACATTTATCTTGAAAGGAGGTCTAGGGGGTGTAATTTTAAGATTGATGGAAGTCTAGGGAACTAACTAAAAACCTCCCCTTAAGTCAGAGGGCTAATTGAGATAGTCTTTACTTTCATAACTCCCACAGATCCTTCCTAAACTGTATACAAATGTTTAATGCTAGTCAGAATAACCTGTCAAAATGCGTCATAATCTTCAATGTGTTAGACGTATACTGGATGATAAAAGATTTACTCGGGGGTCAAGCTTTGGGCTGATTGTAGCAAAACAGGATATTACCCAGAGCATATGAGTGCTTGATATTACATTAATTACATAATATATGATGGTTGTTCATCTCTCTCTCTCTCTCTCTCTCTCTCTCTCTCTCTCTCTCTCTCTCTCTCTCTCTCATATATATATATATATATATATATATATATATATATACTGGGCATTGCTTGCTATTCGGTAAACATTGGCTTCTGAAATGTGCGTTTATATATATACTGGCAGCATTTTTATCGTCCCTTTGGTTTGTTTTAATTTTAGAAGAAATGTTTGGCCGGCGAAAACAAAAGTATATTACCAGCCAGGGGCCAATTACATTTATTATGTCCTGACACGTCTTCCTTTTGTAATCAACGTTTTACTTGCATCTATACCCGATACTTTGACGCGTTTTACTGTCCTTTTGACGTGCAATAGTCAGAGTATTCCCCTTAAGGGCAATTTAATTATAACACAGTTCAGGGGGAGAACATTTCCACACTACATCTATTTTGTAATCATTTCCAGCGTTTCAGTTATTGCTAGCCTGAATACAAACTCGAATAGTTATGCATTACTTTTTTCGCGAAAACAGTTGCCTCGTTCATGCTTTTTAAAATTCACTAAATGTATGCAACTCATACGCCTGTGTTATTTCCCTCATAACAAATAATAGCTCTCCTATTAAACATATTTGTGTGTTATTTTGTTATTTTTTTTTCTTTCAGTTCATGAAGGGAATTAGGGAAATCTCTTTAGACCTCCCTTTTTTTGTGTATTTTGTCCTGTCTTCCGAAATTGTTGGCGTCATACGCATTTAAAAGTCAGCAAGCATTTACTAATCACAAAAAGCCCTGAATGGCTATATAATATCAGTCATTCTATAAGGGGCAGATTACAAATTAAAGCTGTATTACAACAAGTTATATAACCCACGTACATATGAATTCCCAGCGTGAAGTCAATTTCGAATATTTTGCCGTGATTTTTCTACCAACGTTATTCTGTAATTATCTCTCAATATATATAACACGTGGAATGTAATGCATTTTAGGAGTGTCTTGTGGCGCATATATTACCCTCCCCCCCCTCTCTCTCTCTCTCTCTCTCACCTGTTGACTGACCTGGGCCTATATGAGCGTCTTGTCGGAGTAATGAACTAGCATCAAAGCGGCTTGGCTGTAATTATGCCCCCTAGTCTGACAGTCCAGCTAGATTATTGCACCTCCACTAACAGACGTCAAATGTATCTCTCTCTCTCTCACTGACTCTCTCTCTCTCTCTCTCTGATTAGGTACATAGTTAGAGATTAGTTAGTTGAGACAGATGGTTGGTCTATTGCTCTCTCTCTCTCTCTCTCTCTCTCTCTCTCTCTCTCTCTCTCTCTCTCAGTAAATACAGTATGTGTCTTTGACGGTCCGGCCAGATTATTGCACCTCCACTAATGGAAGCCATATCCTAGATGCATAATATATTTAGCGTTGGCTGGGATATGATGGAAATAGTAGTGTGTTGAGGAAATAAACGATATATTATTATAGCTTATGTAGGTAAAGAAAGGTAATTTATGTGTGGGAGTGTGTGGTCTGAGTAATGTGTGTGTGTTCTGTTGTTTGGGTGTGTGGTGTTTTGGGTGTGTGTTGGTGTGTGTGTGTGGTGTTTTATTGTGGTTTGGTGTGGTGTGTGTGTGTGTGTGTGTGTGTGTGTGTGTGTGTGTGTGTATGTGTACTTGTGTGCACCTGAAATTCACATACATATATAATTCAATCAACATTGATAGAATGATTTCCTCTCGCCTAACAGAAACTGGGTCGCCACTCTGGTAATTTCCTGTTCAAACCATAACAACAACAACAACAACAACAACAACAGCAGCAACCAATATTCTCCAAGTTTCTGTAACAATAAAACCAAAAACCAATAATATATAAAATAACAACTGAACAACCAAAGACAACAATACCGCCACGAACAACATAAACAGTCTATTAATACCAGTGCCTGTAACAATGAAAATCACAATAGAAACACCAACAACAGCACCACCACTACCATCTCAACCCCTTTCAAAACCACACACACAACCATCAAGAACACCACCACTGCTGATATAATACCACACTTATTACAACCACTGTTATTACCATTAGGAATCCTCTTTACAACCACAACAAATATACATATATATTTACACTGCATCCGCCAACACCACCAATAAGTCTACTACCATCACGATCACCATCATCACTACCAATACCACCATCACCATCAACAACAATAACCATCTCACCACCACCAATAAAACACTACTACCATCATGATTACCACCACTACTACAACCATCACATCTAGCACTACCACCAACAAGATAAAAAAAAAAAATGCAACCAGCACCATCAACCACCAATAACAATCCCATAACCACCACCACCAACTAAAACAATTAGGGCGGGTGCCCAACCCCGAAAGGGGTTGAAATAGGGGACGGCTTTCTAGGGGCCTTTCCTAGCTGATGCTGAGAGGATTGGGTTCTAGTCATGTGGTGATGGTCTGGTCTATCAGAGTGAGAACTGAGCTATCTCTGCCATACCCATGAGCTTTTACTCTGACTGATCCTTTTAATTAGGATATTTTCTAGATCTCACGTGACGGTCGTTTGCGTGGATTGACCTCCCAATCGACCAATATTTGAAGCCAAGCGTCACTTTTTCCTTTGCCCCTCAACTTTGCTCTTCATAATTACTGAGGGGCACAGGGCCCTGGGTGGGTCTTGTGGGTTCCCTGGCGTTTTCCGCACCCTCCTCAGCTCCCCGCCATGGAGTGGCTTCGGTCACCCAACTTATTGTGGTCGGCAGGGAGGGTCTGTTTGGGGCGCTCGGTTATGGCCTTGGCCTTGCTCGGGGCCTTGGGTCTGTTCGGCCAGGCAGCTTGGGGAACAACAACAACTAAAACAATTCCAACACCACCACAATCACCACGAACAACAATCCCATTACCACCACCACCACCACCACAAAAAAACATCAACACCACCACAAACAACCACCACCAACAACAATCCTCACCACTAACAACAACAATCCCACCACCACCAACAACAACAACAAAAGCAATTCCCACCACTACCAACAACAATCCCCACCACAACAACAATCACACTTTCAACAACAACAACCCCACCATCATCACCAACAAAAACAATCCCACCACCTAAACCACCGCACCACCAAAACCAATACCTACACCCAACTTCAACACTCCTCCCCACCCCCACCACCACCACCACCACCACCACCACCATCAACAACAATCCCACTAGGATCCAGTGGCCCCGAGAGGGGGCTGTTCGGCCAGGCAGCATAGGGAACAACTACTACTACTATAATCCCACCAACAATTCCCACCTCCAAGAAAAATAAATCCCACCAACCCCACCACCACCAACAACAACAACAATCCCACCATCACCACCAACAACAATCCCCACCACCACCACCACTAACAACAACAATACCACCATCATCACCACCACCACCAAAAACAATCCCAATCACCACCACCACCAACAACAACAATCCCACCACAACCACCAACAACAAAAATAACAATCCCACCACCACCACCACCAACAACAACCATAACAACAACAACACCAACACCACAATTACCAGACAACATTAGTGTACAATAACTCTGGGTGTGCCAATTTCCTGTTGTCGGGCAAGTCAAAATGAAAACCGTCCTGTTCACTTCTCATTAAGGGCTTAACGGTACCCACTCTGGGTTGTGTCTATTTCGCTCCATTAGTTGGGTGAATTTACAAAGGAGTACAAAGGAGTACAAAGGAAATCAAGCAACAACAGATCTAGTGACCCTTCTAGGCTGCTTGCCCTCCAAAACACTGAGGATCAAGTGTTCCAAAACAGTGGTTTCTAGTAGGTAAGGGAACATGGGAAAGGGCACTACTGCCCTGGCCAGCTAACGTTGCAGGACTAGGAAGTTCGTAGGGGACAGATGGTTAGTAACTGAGGTAAGGATACATAACGTATTCATTTACAAACGCAGTCAGTCGCGGGTTTGATGCGATATATTTTGTCCTAGGCGGAATTTCAAATGAATCCAGCTTGCTGCAGTCTATAACGCTCGTCCTCGGGGAATCCCAGTTCCACAAGTTTGAACAACTCGATTGAATAGAAATTCTTAGATTCGTGGAGTTAAAAGATTTACCAATAATTTTGAAAACCGTTTCCCCCGTGTGTAATTAGATTGGTCGATAGTGAAGTACTTACTACAGTTCAATAGTAGCTGGCCTTTTGATGATTTTGAACACTTGAATTAATTCACCTCTTAATCTTCGCTGGGTGTTAAAAGGAAGATATTTAATTCTCTAGACGCTCTTCGTCTGGTTTTGTTCTTTAGGCCAGGTATCATTTTGGTAACTCTACGTTGAACTCGTTCTAGCTTGTTATTGTCTTTTTGGTAGAAGGGCACCAGCATTGAACGCAGTATTCCAGAAGATGGCGGACTAAGGAATTGTTAAATGGTTAGGATTCGTCTTTGGATTTATTCTCAAATGATCGGCCTATTAAAGCCAATTATTTTTTTGCCTTTCTTAACAACTTCTGAACATTGTTGACGACTCGGTTTTAGGTTACTCGATATTGTTACTCTCCCAGATCGGTTTCCTTCTGTTTACATTCTTTAAGCTGATTGCCATTCCCTCGAATAGTTTTGCTTTCTCATTTAGGTATCCGATATGTAGTACTTTACATTTATCCGCATTGAAACGCATTTGCCAAATTTGGGGCCCAATTGGACAATTTATGTCACATAAATGTGTTGCATATCGTCAACATTGATCTTTTGAGAGTACGCTATTTGCAATTTTTGTATCGTCAGCAAATTTTGAGATTGTACAGGTGAGACCCTCATCTATGTCGTTGATGTAAATTAGAAGAGAATTGGTCCCTATTACCGATCCCTGGGGTACGCCCGCTACTTACAATTGGGTCCATTTCGATGCCTTATTACCGTTTCGGAAGACTAACTCTTTGCTTTCTGTCGCTGATCCAATGTTCTAGCCATTTCACACATCGTCTTGTATTCCATGCACTTTTAGTTTTAGCAGTAAACGTTTTGGGGAACTTTGTCAAAGAAGGCCTTTGTAAAATCAAGGTATAAGAATACTACAGCTTTACTCTCTCTCATGCGTATAAGGTTGAGGATATCGTGGAAGAAGTCTACGAGGTTTGTTAAACATCGAACGTTTTTTACGGAAAGCCGTGTTGAGTATCTTTAAGTAGGTTATTTCCATCTATGTGATTTACGAGTCTGTCTCTTATGTACCGTTTTCCTTCTAGCATTTTTACAATACACTGAGGTTAAGCTAATTTGACGATAGTTACTGGGTAGGGATTTGCCTGCCTTTTTTGTGACTATCGGTGTTACGTTGGCTATCTTCCACTGATCAGGCATAGTTCCAGACTGCAAGGATTTATTGAATAGTAATGTCAGTGGTTTGGAGAGCTCATCCTTAGCTTCCTTTAGAACTCTAGGCGAGATTGTTAAGACGTTTAATTTAAGACGTTTTTCCCAATTAGTTTGCGATTTAAAGGACTGTGTGTGTCGATTGTGGGTGGATGGGACTCGTTAGCCTTGGTCGGCAACCCATTTAGGGGAGAACCTTATAAAAATCCGGGTGGATGCGACTCGTCAGCCTTGGTCGGCAATCTGTCTAAGGAGTAAATCTGATACAAATCCATACTGCTTACCTAAGGGTAAGGCAGGTTAGTGGATGGATTAGCCAAAAACCACGGTAGAAAAATAGTGCTAACAAGATGCACAGAGGGCCTCGGAATCGGACGGATCCTAAATTAAGTGGTCAACAACATACTGTCCATTGAACAGGTAATATGATAACTATAGGGAATAGGCTCGCAGCCTTTTTATACATAATTAATTAGGGACAATGTACTGTAGGTCTATGGAATCCTTATACTGTACTCATGTATAATCCACTGTGGGAGAATAATTTTGATCACATTTATAAAACCCGATATTAATAGAAAAACGCCCATTCTAATTAATCTCAGAGCTCTTGCGGACATCCTCACTATTTACAAACGCCTCCTTTATGCAGTATAATTGATATTTACCCCCTGCTGGCAACATAGATGACGATTTCAATTATTCATGTGACCCCCTCAACCCATCGTGTATACCACATTGGAATTATAACTAAGACCATAAAAACACTCATTTCTCAAAATCTGGAGGAAAGAACATGAAAAATAAGGGTGCGAGCCTAGAGCCTAGAGCCTAGAGCCTAGAGCCTAGAGCCTAGAGCCTAGAGCCTATTCCCTATAATTACCGCCAATATCTTCAACAATCTCTCTATAGGCAGCTCTGCCTTTTGCCTCCCTCAATCACATAGAAAACAAAAACTTGAGTTCTGGCCATGTATAATGTGGGATATTAACCCATACCGTACCGGTGACGTTCTTTTCATAATATGTTGGCGACTATTAGATGACTATATTCAGATTAGGAAGGACCTCTAGCAATAATAAGGCTTCAAGCTATCACAACCAACCCTTTAAGCTACCACAGATCCTTCCTAAGCTGCATAATAGCATCTAGATAAAGCTAGAATAGAATACAACACACGTCGCTGGTACTCAAAGGGTTAAGGGGAGGTCTCCACTCGAGGGATTTTTTTTCTTGACTCCTTTCTCCCTCATGTTTAGCCCCATTGTTTTTCTAATTTTAAGGCGTTCGCCCCATTATTTTGACGATTTTAAGAACTTTCGACCCATTTCTGTCAGTTTAATGACCTTTCGTGCCATTTAGGGTGTCGATTTTATATCCTGGCGAGCGATAGCGAGCCTGTTATTTAAGATGAACCGGCTTCCAGCGGGACATTTTTCTACCGAAATGTACAAATTTAATCCTTGAAAGGGGCTCAAGGGGGTGTAATCTTAAGCTTGATGGATATCTAGAGACCAAACTAAAAACCTCCCCTTAAGCAGTGCATATAATATAACAAACATATGAATGCCAAAACGTGTACTGCATGCATGTATCTCACTTTTGATGATTTGATAGTTGATCATTACCTCCAAACCTATATCATCGCCTTAGGTCTAAATGCCTTCGCGATATAATAATAATAATAATAGTTACTCTTAAATTCCCTGATATATTATTCTAACTTCGACGTAATTTTATGTTCTAAAATCAACTTCCATATATAAAAATACATAAGGGAGCCCACCTCGCTATTTTTCTCTTTCTCTCCCTCTCTCTTTGGCTTGTATCCATTCGGCCCCATTCAGCCTACTGGTTTAAGACGTTTAATGCCATCCAGGTGTTAATATTTTCCTGGCGAGCGGTAGCGAGCAGCATATATATTTTTTTGTTTTGACAGCAAGCTAAATTTTTACATTTTTCGATAGAAAAATGTCTCCGGCAAAGCCAGATTTCTCCATACAATGCTGGGTCGCTTTCGCTCGCCGGGCCGAATCGACACCTTTTGGAGATACCTCTTAAAACAGTTGGCTGAATGGGGCCGAATGGATACAAGCCAGAGAAAGAGAAAAAAGGAGAAACAGAGAAAAAAAGGCAGGTGACCCCCCTTCACTACCGGCAATACCATACGCCTCACAGGAAAGTTTATAGCGAAAATACAACCTGTGCATATTATAGCCATTGATGAAAAAGTTGAGGTTAAATCTATTCCTACCAGACGTAATCCTCTTAGCTACCCACGTACCCATTAGGCAGCATTATATTTTGTAAACTTCCTGGATACAATATTTAAACGAGAGAGAGAGAGCTACATAGAGCTACATAGATACACAGACCACACAGACCTCAAGGTCCTTACTAGGCAGTCTGGCCTTACAAACTATATATATATATATATATATATATATATATATATACAACACCGGTCCGAATACATACATACACACAGTACACACACACACAGATACACATACATCACATACACACATACATACATCTAAACAGGTATATAGATAGCCATACTGTACAGTGCACACACATAAACATACATTTTTTTTTTTGTTTTTTTTTTTTCATATCACCCCTGCCCTCTGCAGATAGAGGTCAAGCCCTTTGCCCTTGAAAGCGTTCATTGTGTCGCTCTCCACCACTCTCGCTTTAGTTTAGTCCACTCTGTTCGCCACAACTGTCTGACATGAAGAAACTCTTTGTGACATCTAGGTTTGCCATTTTTGGTTTTTTAATTTCATATTCTTCCGCGAGTTTGATTAGTATTGTTTAATGTGAATAGGTGCATTTACATCGACTTTGTCGAAAACCTTTTAGAGTAATCTGTAGCACTCAATAAGCTGACAACCCTCAACCTCCGTCTTTTTTAATGAGAACAGGTTCAATCGTTTAAGTCTTTCTTCATATGGTTTATTTCTTAATGAGGGTATCATCTTCGTCGCTCTACACTGTACTGACACGAGTCTTACAATGTCCTTGATCAGATAAGGTTACAAAAACTCTGCACACCATATTCAAGGTGGGGCCTCACCATACTGTTTGAACAGTTGCACATATTACGTTTTCATGTTTTATATGTAACTTTTCCGTTTAATAAAGCCCAATGCTATGTTTGCCATATTTGCAGCTGCTATTCCATTGGTCGGAAGTTTTTAGGTTTTCAGATATTAGTACCCCTAAGGTCTTTTACTATACGTTGCAGTTTTTATTTGTTTGCCATTCCTTTCGTATTTGTATTTCCATATTTCTGCGACCAACCCATGCCAGCAACTGAACATTTATCGTCCATTGAATGCATCTGCCATTTTTTTTTTTTCGCTACTCTCTGATATCTTGTTTAAAAATCATAGTTGCAACCCATTTCTATCAATCTTCGTTCAGGACTGTATTTTCCTATTTGTGTATCGTCGGCGAATTTTGGGAATGGTGTAGTTTACCCCGACATCAATATCGTTAATGTAAATGAGAAACAGGACCGGTCCCCGGACTTAACCCTGTGGAACTCCACCTAGTGACACCATGCTCCCACTCCGATTTCCACTCCATTTATCACCACTCTCTGTCTTCTGTCTGTACGCCAATTTTGTCTCCACGAACTGAATTTCACCTTTGATGCCTATCCTCTTCTCCAGTTTGGCCAATAGTTTTCGGTGAGGCACCTTGTCGAAAGCTTTTTGAAATCCCAAGAAGATTATATCTCGTGAGTTCGGGGCATGTCGTGATATGTGAATAGTTTGTTATAAATTTCAATCAAATTTGTTAGGGCATTTACTTATTTGATCTAAAGCCGTGTTGACGGTATTTTTGATTAGGTTGTTTGATTCGCAGGTAATCTACTATCTTATCTCTAAGGATTTTTTCCATGATTTTTCCTACAATTGAAGTTAGACTAATTGGTCTGTAATTAATCTCGCGTTTTGGCCGTTGCTACCCTTTCTTGTATATCGGCGTAATGTTCGCATCTTTCCAAGCACTCGGTACAAGCCCCTGTAGTAATGATAAGTTAAATAGTGGTTGTCAGGGGTTTTGCTATTTCGGTCCTTAACATTCTTAATTATTTTCGGGTGGATCCATGTCGGGTCCCGGGGTCTTTTTTACATTTACATTACTCAATTTGCTTTGCACTTCGCTAACCCCTGATGGTGAAATCATCCTATCACATGATTTGAGGTGGTTTATTGTTCAAGGGCAGGATCGATAAATTCTTCTGTGAAAACTGAGCCAAAATATTTGTTTTTTATCAGATTTGCCGTGTTTGTGTCACCTGTTAGTGTCTGTCCGCTTCTATTAGCGGTCCGATTCCGCTTTTGATCTGTTGATTTGTATTTACGTAACTGTAGAATTTTTTTGGGGTTTGTGGCACTTACTCTGGCAAGAGTCATTTCGTAATTTTGTTTGTTCGCCCTAATTATTTTTTTCACTTTCCTTCTACTATTTTTGTACAAGTAGTTTTAATTACTTCACGGTTTGTGTTATTTTTTACAAATTTTTGTTGTAACGTTGATCCTCCTTTTCCTTATTGCCTTGCCAATGTATCTCCTGTACCCAGGGGGCATACTTGATTTCGTATTACGTTTGGGTTTCATGGGTACAAATTGTTAATGCGCTTCTGTAATTGTATGACTTAAAATGTCCCTCATAGTTCATTTACTTCGTTTTTATATTTTATTAGGTTTGCGTGTATGTTTGATAGCGATTCATTAAGTCCTTCATAAATTTGAGTTTTTGAAGTCCGAAACCATTCCTGTTGTGTTTACTGAGGAATATTTGCTTATAACGTTGATTTCTTAAGATTTCTATGATCGGGGGACGTTGCCAGATGTTTCCCACATCCAGGTTTAAATACTAGATTTTCTTTCGGTGGTTTAGGTGGATTACGAGGTCTAATATATTCTCTGTCCTCCTTTCATCCGCGTCGTCTGTTTTAAACATTGTTGAGGGGGGTCAAAAAAATGGTCCCTGGATGAAGCTTGTCATTAGTCGTTTGACTCAGCATTTTTTTCGGCAGGGGTATTCCATTCAATTAGGGGGGAGGTTATAAGTCACCTAGTTAAACTGTTTTCGTCGGAATTAAAGGTTACTTCCCCTCTAGTATTTCCTAAAAATTTGTATCAGCTGCACCAGTGTAGTTCCCGGTGGTTGGTCAGTACGCTGTAGTGATAGTTAAGTTCACATGTTTATTGTATTTAAATTTTGACGC
>CM064523.1:14453823-14542369 GCA_032716605.1 Paralithodes platypus
CTCTAGACCCCTCTAGGCTGCTTGTCCTCCACAACACTGAGGATCAAGTGTCCAAACAGTGGTTTAGAGTGGGTAAGGGAAAATTGGAAAGGGAACTACTGTCCTGGAACTAATGTCCGTGGCAGGATTAGGGAGTTAGTAGGGGACAGATGGGTTAGTAACATAACACAGTTATAAGTTATCTTTCGTATATCTGGGAAAAACAGAGTAACGTCTTAGTAATATATATACTAATAAACCTTGATGAATTTGAGGGGGGAATAAAATATAGTCATTCATTTACAAACGCAGTCAGTTGCGGGTTTGATGCAAGATATTTGTCTAGGCGAAGTTTAAAAGAATCAACGATGCTGCAGTCTATAACATCTCGGGGAAGCCCATTCCACAAGTTGACAACTCAATTGAAGAAGAAATTCTTAGATTCGTGTGAGTTTAAAGATTTACCAATAATTTTGCAACCATTTCCCCGCGTTTAATTAGATTGCTCGATAGTGAAGTACTTACTACAGTTCATATTGTCGATGCCTTTGATGATTTTGAACACTTGAATCAAGTCGCCTCTTAATCTGCGCTGGGTTAAAAGAAATATATTTAATTCTCTAAGACGCTCCTCTTATTGTTTGTTTTTAGGCTAGGTATCATTCTGGTAACTCTACGTTGAACTTGTTCTATCTTGTCTATATTATGTTGGCATTAAGGGCACCAGGACTGAACGCAGTATTCCAGAAGAGGGCGGACTAGGGAATTGTAAAGAGTTAGGATAACTTCTTTGGATTTATGCTCAAATGACCTGCCTATAAAGCCAATTATTTTGTTTGCCTTCTTAACAACTTCTGAGAGAGAGAGAGAGAGAGAGAGAGAGAGAGAGAGAGAGGGGGGGGGGGTTCTCCAGCAAATAATAGACTTCGACTATCTCATTTCACCCTTTTTACAACCACAGGTCATTCTTAAACTTCTCAAAATCGTCTGAATATAGCTAGAATAAAATTTATAAGACGTCATCGGTACAGAAGGGGTTAAAAATAGCGTGCAAACAACCTGACCCTCCGTATCTCAAGCCTGTATACAGCGAAAATATTTTTTTTATTTTCGAGAATATCAGTTTCATCAAAATGGACTTCCTCTGTGCTGTATTTATGTCTGTCAGATGTTGAATAGGGTTGGTAAGTGTAGGCACATGTTTTTCTATTTCACTTGATATGAAGAAATGAAGCTTAGATATTGCTGATACCAATTATTGATCAAAATATACTTGGGGCCTAGACATCACTTATTAGCGCGTTTGTACCTACTATAGGCACTCGTGAATATATATATATATATGTGTGTGTGTGTGTGTGTGTGTGTGTGTGTGTGTGTGTGTGTGTGTGTGTGTGTGTTCAGCTATCTATCAAAAAGCTTCTATCTATCTATTTGTTTATCTATCTACATCAATCACTGGCAATATTGTTTGTGCTTCAGGTTGAAAAATAGCATTCAGAAATCAACAAAGTTTCTCTATAACAGTTATTGACATGTTTCATTTGCAACAATGACTAATTGGCTTTGGCTAACTCTAACTCTCTCTCTCTCTCTCTCTCTCTCTCTCTCTCTCTCTCTCTCTCTCTCTCTCTCTCTCTCTCTCTCTCTATCTCTCTTTTATCTATCTATCTATCTATCTCTCACTCACTCACTCACTCACCCACTCCTCTCTCTCTCTCTCTCTCTCTCTCTCTCTCTCTCTCTCTCTCTCTCTCTCTCTCTCTCTCGCTCTCTCTCTCTCTGATACACCACACAAACATTCAAACAACTTTCACAATATCTCAAAAACTTTGAACTCAGATACGGAGGCATATATATATATATATATATATATATATATATATATATATATGTATATTATATATATATATATTATATATATATATATAATATATATATATATAGAGAAGAGAGAGATAGATAGATAGATACTGTAGATAGATAGATAGATAGCTATTTTGTTCTATGTGTATGGAGGAGACAAAAGGCAGGTTGCCTGTAACGAGGATCTCCCCCAATACCAAAACAGTGAAAGAGCCAAATTCAAGGGACGTTGGGGTAACCATTCCTGGACACGCGAAGTTTTAAGCAGTTTAAGTCATAGGAAGAAGGAGAGATTGATTGAGGGAGAGAGTTCCAGAGGTGACTTATTGAGTAGAAGAAAAAAATAGAAAATTTGCCAATTCATAGGTTGGAGAGCTGGATAGAATATGAGTGGGACTGTGTTGAAAGGCGGGTGCCTCGCACTCGTCGCAAGGGGTATGGACTGAGAGAGCTCTAAAGAACACTTATTGTTGTAATTGCGATGGAAGAGTGAAAGAGATGCAGCATGTAGAAAGAGATTATAGGGAACTATTAAGAGGAGGTTAGTTGATGAGGCGAAATGCTTTTGATTGAAGTGCGGTATGGGTGGAGCCTCCCTACCCATGCAAAGAATACACAATATGCTGTGCCTCAATAGAGAGCAGAAGCTGTGTGTGGGGGGGTGGGGGGTGAAGAAAACCGACGGAGACGGTTCATCACACCTAACCTTATTCCAGCCCTTTTAGCAAGAATGGTAATATGATCTTTCCAAGAAAGGTCAGATGTAAATGATACACCTATAATATTGAGAGAAGATGAAGGGTTGATTTGTGTATTGTTGAAGAAGAATTGATAGTCTTGTGGAGGATTGTTATGGAGAGATAGAGGGAGAAATTGGGTCTTGGAGGCGTTGAAAATAACAAGATTTTCTCTGCCCCAATCAGAAATAATTGATAGATCAGAAGATAGGCGTTCTATAGCCTCGTCACGTTTGTTTTGGAGTGATTGCTTGCTGGGTTGATGTGAAAAACTATATATATATATATATATATATATATTGCATATACCGGTATTGCATACACACTTTCCTCATTAATTCAAATATAAATAAGAATACATTTTGTTCTGCAATTCTTATTATTTCATATTGGTATTGAAAGCGAACTCGGATTAACATGTGTGCCCGTATCTAGTATAAATAATTGGAAATTGTATTATAAAATTCTTGGAAATAACATCATTGACCGGAAACACATACACACACACACTCATACACACACACACATTCACACACACACACACACACACTCACACACACACACACACACACACACACAGTACATACAAACACACACGCACTCACAAACACACACACATATATACTCATTCAAACACACACACATACACAACACAAACAGTTGGTGAGATGGTTCGTTTTTCTGGCCCCTCTTCTCCCTCATGCTTAGCCCCATTAGTTTTCAGGTTTTAAGATGTTTGCCCCATTAGTTAGTCGATTTTAAGACCTTTCACCCCATTTCTTCGTCAATATTTAGACCTTTCGTGCTATTTAGGTGTCGATATTTTCCCTGGCGAACGATAGTGAGCCTGTAATGTTGGAAGAACCGGCCTTCGGCCTGGACACTTTTCTACCGAAAAATTTACAAATTAATCTAGGAGGGAGATCTAATTGATGTTTTTTTTAAATTTGATGGAGGTCTAGGGAGGAAACTAGAAAAATAATGAATACATGCAAAAATCGCTCAAAAAGTGAACCATCCCCTCTTAAACCTTTCAAGAAATTATGACTTATTTTATTTGTCCTATTATTAGAGGATTGTATTCAGATTAGGAAGGATATATGGAAGTCAGAGGGCTAATAGAGAGAGTCTTTACTCGTTTAATGACGCATTTTGTTGTTTGTTTTCTTGTTTTTTGTTTTTTTTTGTTTTTGCTCGTATTAGAAGACGCTATTCAGATTAGGAGGGGTATATGGAAGTCATAGGGTTAATTTAGAATCTTTACCCTTTGTAGTCCCACAGATTTAGAGAGTCTTTACCCTTGGTAGTCCCACAGATTCCTCTTAGTTTGGAAAGTCAAGGAGACACGAGATAACTGCGCGCCATCTAGTGTAAGATCTCCAGACTTAGTCGTGTTCAGTGCTCAAATCCACAGGCATAAGTATGTCTGGAGTTAGGGTTTTATATTAACTATATACAGTAAATAAGAAACACACACACACACACACACACAGACAATCACACACACACACACACACACACCCCAGCATATACTCGATATACAAACGCATGCAAACCTGTTGGCAATTAAATGGAGTAATAAACATTGTACACATAAAGCACTGTTCCAAGAAACAATATTATATTCATCATTTTTGCTCACAAATTTGTCAAAACCCTTTTCACGCACGTGTCACACATTGTTCCTCTATCAAATGAAGAGAATAGTACGTACGTTATTGCAAATTGAAATGTTTTAATGTGTTGGTTTTACTAAAGCTGTGTGTGTGTGTGTGTTTTTTGTTTTTTTTTGTGAATGAGGGAGACAAAAGGCAGTACTGTCTGTGACGAGTGTATGTGTGTGTGAGTGTGTATGTGTGTGTGTGTGAGTGTATGTGTGCGTGTGAGTATTTGATTATTTATTTGTATGTATGTAAAAATGTATACGATGTACACGTGTATGTGTGTGTGTGTGTGTTTGTATAATTATACTGTACACGTGTGTGTGTGTGTGTGTTTGTATAATTATACTGTACATGAATTTCAATAATGATTTCATTTACAAAGGAATATCCGTGATAATCCGGCTTTGTTTTGACATTCCAACATAAAATAATAAGCTCGGATGTAGGCTTTGCAATCACATTTATTATTAAAGAAAAATATTGTTTTATATATTCTCGCAACACATGCTGGATGTAATTAAGGGGGGGTCACCGGCGGTTTTTTTTTTTTTATCTTTCTCTCCTTTTCTCTCTTTCCCTGGTTTGTATATAGTTGGCCCCATTCAGCCAACTGTTTTAAGACGTGTATCCCCATCCAGGTGTCGATGTCTTCATATATATATCTCACCAGTGTAAAGATTATATTTTTCAGAGAGTGTACAGTTGTGGAGATTAGTTCTGATATATATTGAAACCTCGAACTGATTAAGGGGCAGGTATTCGCATTTACTGGTCCCCCTTCTTTCTCATGTTTAGCCCCATTAGTTTTTCAAATATTAAGACGTTCAGCCCACTAGTTTGGCGATTTTAAGATCTTTTACCCCCTTTGTTTGTCAATATTAAGACTTTTCGTGTCATTTAGCTGTTGATTTTTTCCTGGCGAGCAACAGCGAGTCTGTAATTTAAGAGGAACCGGCCTTTGGCCGGCACATTTTTCTATCGAAAAATTTACAAATTTATCTTGAAGGAGGGTCTTGGGGATGTTTTTATTAACAGCTTAATGGAGTAATAGCGAGGAAACTTAAACATAATTATATCAATAGATAAATATATAGACCAACAAACAAACACTACCCCCTTAAATGAACCTCTGACGTTCAAATGTATAATGGAAGGTATAGAATAAATAAGAAAATTCAATTCAGCTCGAGATTGCTTCGAGAATGTAATGTACAGTATCGCCATTATGGGGAGATGGGTAGTTTTTCTGGTCCTCCTTCTTCCTCAGGTTTAGCCCCATTAGTTTTCATATTTTAAAACGTTCGACCCATTGGTTTGTTGATTTTAAAACTTGTCGTCCCATTTCTATATCAATATCAAGACCTTTCGTGCCATTTAGGTTTTGATGTTTAACTGGCGAGTGAGAGCGAGCCTGTAATTTTAAGAGAAACCGGCCTTCGGCCGGGATATTTTGATATCGAAAAATTTACAATTTTTTCTTGAAGGGAGGTCTAGGAAGTGATTATTTAAGCTTGATGGGGGTCTAGCGAGGAAACTACAAGATAATTGAGAATATATAAATAGACAAAACAAAACTAGCCACTGTCCCCTTAATGTCCACAACTGCACATTTTCGGACACCAATCAATGACCTTGCGTAAACCCTGGCCCAATATGAACCCTCGAGCAGCAAAACGAACCTCCGGAAGGTAAATATTAGGTCAATAATTAATGAGAAGATTCGATGCAGTTCGGGATAGCTTTGAAAACTTAAGGCCACGATTTAGGTTGTAGAGTGTACAGTTTGCCACACTAATTCTGATACATTTCGAAGTCTCAAACTGATTAAAAAAAAATCCGAATTACAAATATCAAGTAAAGGATTAAGTACAAGATTCAAAATAGCCCGAAACAGTTTCGAAACATAAGTAACAGAATTAGTGTGGTCAACTGTACGTTCATTTTTTAGGTATGAATCCTCGCTTATACATAATTAGTTAAATTAGGATTTCGGAGGCTATCAACACTTCTGGATTATTATGCCAGCACACTAAAAGTCAATAATATCTGCAGAACTGGAGACCCCTTTCGAGACCTCCACTCCCAATGGTGCGCTTATACAGTCCTAGGCATGGTAGAATTACTATGTAGTATCTAGATAGTAATTAAATCATGGTCCTAGGCGCTTGTTGCGGGGAAACTCATGTTTTCGGTATGTGTTCATGTATTATTGTTCGCTAAGTAAAAGAATCGCTCAACTTGGAAACAACTGTCGATTTCAGCGTTTCGAACTGGTATGACCCTGGTAGATTAGTGGGATTTCAGTGTTTCGGAGCTAATATGTAGGAACTCGACTATTATTCTCTGTCGTTTTCCTAACTGTTCACTGTCGTTTCACATGTATCTCTGTCGATGTAAGTAAGCCAGTAAGCAATAGGGAAGGCAGGATTATCTAATGCAACAATAACAACAAGACTCCAAGATTAGAAAACTTCCAAACTGCTTCGGTGGACGTGCCGTTTGAAAGAGACGTTAGTTTCGAACTATGGCTGACTTTTGTATTATGGATTGCTCTCTTTTGACAATCACATGTCTGATTTATAAAGTTAAATATGAAACTTGCACAACAACATTATTTTTCTTCTCATATATTGGACTAGTGATAACAATGTTAGAATTGTGTAATACTTAATATTAGTCATTGTTTATATTGCAAAGTGAAATTAGCCAAAGTGACCGTCATGGTCTCTAGTCTATCTACTATATCGAACAAAACTGAGGAACTGAGCGCTAATTTGTGAAAGGGAGCATGTTATCACCCAGTGTTTTTAAAGATTGTTGTTTATTTCAACATATTTCCACCATCAATGCGTAGGGATTCCCCGAGGCTTCATTGTCGAAAGGTTCATGAATATGGGTTTAGAAAAAAGAATCAGTGCCCGTCAAACATTGTGGGGGATAGGGTGTGTCGAGGGGTGTTCCAACGAGCACACTATCCTTTATAGAAAGAAAAAAAACAATCGTTGACACATTGCGTTTAAGTCTGGAAATACAAGCATCTACATGGTATGTATAGCGCTGAAATTGATGCAAGTAATAGTACATACTAAAAAATGTATCAATTGTCGAGAACCATAAGTGCATGAAGACAAATATGAACACACTTATGTGGGAAACTGATCAATAATGTGCCATACATTATTGCATTAATTTAAAGGTGCTGTAGGTTGAATATATATATAATTATATACAGGTATATATATATATTGTTTATTGGATGACAAATTTAACTCTCGTGGTGGTGTAGGTGACTGGACCTCCTGCCTGTATGGTTCGAATCTTAGCCCTGTCAGCTATATATATATATATATATATATATATATATGTATATATATATATATATATATATATATACCGTAGTCCTCTTCAGCATACAGTGTGCCGATGATTGTTTAGTTACTTCGAACGAAAGTGTGTATTGTAAAGTTGACTTCGATAAAACAAAGCGTATTTATTATGTTTGTGTCAAGCCGCATGGAAAATGAAATAAAAGAAAAAACAATGATTTAAAGGATTGCGAATGATTAATTGCCTCTTATATCACTGTGAGCATATAGTGTCGTGTTAACTTGGTTGCAGGTCTCCCCGTATACCTACAGTATTTTCATGTCGTTCTAAGTGATATGCTATATTCATATTTTATACTATAATAATCATAATGTTTATGATTATTTACGTTTTTAAATTGTCTTTCGTAATTACCATCAAGTTGAGTGATTAGGACAAGGTGTGCGATGAAAGTAACACTGTATACAATAACTGTTCAGATACTTTCTGAAAGAAAACTCCAATCTTTCCTGAATTACAATGATATTTTCTAAAAGTGACGTAAAGAAAAATATATATATGCTCCGAAAGGAAATATCGAGGAGGTAATCGTGACACTTTCCCATCAAGGGGGTAAGGTTTATTTATTAATATAATTGTATTTATATATATATATATATATATATATATATATATATATATATATATTAATTATCGTTTTAGTGTCCTCCCTTGACCTCCATCAAGCTTAATAAATTATTCTCAACATTCCCCTTCGAGATAAATCTGTACTTTGTTCGGTAGAAAAAATTTCCGGCCGAAGGCCGATTCCTCAAAAATTACAGGTTCGCTATCGCTCGCCAGGAAAAATCGACTCCTAAATGGTACAAAAGTTCTTGATATTGATAAAGAAATGGGGTGAAAGGTTTTAAAATCGACAAACAAATGGGACTAACACGAAGGAGAAAGGGGTCTTGAAAATAACAGCCCTTAAGTAGAATACTAATTGCAAATGACTTCACCCCAACTAACCAGGCAGATGTTGGTGAAAGGTAAGAAGTTATTATCTCACTTTTAGTCTTATTATTTGTAGCCTTATACTAACCTAAAATCTTAATCTGCCCCCTTCCAGAGATATTCATAACTTCCAAGTTTATGAGTTAGGTTAGATTTGTTAATCTAATGGTGTAAATTGGTGTAAAATAGAAATAGCTAATAGAAATAACTAAATATACAAATAATGCATGTCTTCTTCCGTATCATTGCCATGTATATATATATATATATATATATATATATATATATATATATATATATATACAGTATATACTGTATATACGGTATATATATATATATTGAACATTCAGTAATAAGTTTTGGTAATTGTTCTAGAATTTAGTTGTTTGATCCTTTGGCTTTTTATCGATAAATATGTTCCACCATGTTCAATAAATTGAACACACATGTTAGCTCTGTTCCCTTCCCTAGGTTTCTTTCTGATCCTCCCTACCCTTTAACGGAGTGTGGGTTTGGCTACTTACTGACTTACTGACTAAAATGTTATTTCAACATGTGTCGCCTGTATAAATAATACAGTATATTCGGCATACATAGGTTTTAAGGGCAGATTTCCACTTGAGGAATTTTTTTCTTGACCCCTTTCTCCCTCATGGTTAGCCCCATTGCTTTTGATATTATAAGACGTTCGCCCCATTAGTTTGGCGATTTTAAGACGTTCGCCCCATTAGTTTGGCGATTTTAAGATCTTTCGCCCCATTTCTGTCAATTTTAAGACTTTTCGTGCCATGTAGGTGTCGATTTTTGGTTTAATTCTAGTTTCGCTTTCACAGCATGCTCATCAATTTCTATGGCTACTTTAGAGTTGTCATATACCATACTTAATTCCTATATATGTCCAAAGCGGCGGAAATGCATTATAAGGAATTATAGCTACTGTAAAAAAAAAAAAAAAAAAATCTCCCCATATGCGGCACCATAGCTATTACATAATACTAGGTTAGGTTAGGTAAGGTTGTTAGGTTAGGCTAATGTCGTTAATGTAGTTTATTATCATTATATTACGTCTTTTACCCAGCAATTTCCCTGATCTTCATGGTGGTCGGGAAGCTATGCCTTTACAACGGCGCCTCCCTTTTGTCGCTGTGTAAGTGAAACTAGAATTTTACCCGATTTTTTCCTGGCGAGCGATAGCGAGCCTGTAATTTAAGAGGAACAGGCCTTCGGCCGGGAAATTTTTCTACCGAAAAATGTACACATTTATCTTGAAAGGGGGTCTAGGGGCTGTAATGTTAAGCTTGATGGAAGTCTAGCGAACTAACTAAAAACCTCCCCTTAACTGGCGTTGATGTTGACACGGTATAGCATCAATATTATATCTAAAGGAAGTGTCACACGAGTACTTTTTCCGGCAATTTTTGATGAGCAAGTTTTTTCTCGCACTTCTTTTGGGGTTCTTTCGCATTGGAATCGGAAACTAGATCGAAGGTAGGTTATGTTAGGTAGCTTAATTTATATGAAATTTAAATTTTGAAGTTGCCAGACTACAATTGCCCATAACAATGACGGAAAAATCGCTCGTATAACACTGCCATAAGTATGCCATATTAATAATAATGTTGGAGATCAGCGTTCCAGCTATTAGTTATGCATTCCTAATATATAGCGATTATACCTGAGTTTCCCATGCTTAATTTAATGAGAGCAGTTTTCTTTGTCGTTGCTATAATGAGACCGATCGTGTTCAGATGAGTGCCGTGTATTAATTATAAAAGAGATGGTACGAATCCTATATACAATCATAATTATATACTGTATACATGCATATAACCCCCCCCCCCCCCCCCCCCCCCCCCCGCTTCTTACGTTTTCTCCGTGCTGGTCCAATTTAGTGCTGTTTGGAAACCATATAAGAGGCGAACAGAAATACAGCCAGATCCCGTGTTTTCGAATTGTAAAGTAGGTGTAAGCGACCAGGAGTCGTCATCGGTCTTCTCGTTCATCAGGCATCCATTTTCATACTAATGACATCTCTAGAATATGTTAATGTTGTCTATTATCATGCGATGTACATAGTATAATATGTAGCCTATACCTGTATCCGATACCCATAAACATAGTATAATATGTAGCCTATACCTGTATCCGATACCCATAAACATAGTATAATATGTAGCCTATACCTGTATCCGATACCCATAAACATAGTATAATATGTAGCCTATACCTGTATCCGATACCCATAAACATAGTATAATATGTAGCCTATACCTGTATCCGATACCCATAAAACATAGTATAATATGTAGCCTATACCTGTATCCGATACCCATAAACATAGTATAATATGTAGCCTATACCTGTATCTGATACCCATAAACATAGTATAATATGTAGCCTATACCTGTATCCGATACCCATAAACATAGTATAATATGTAGCCTATACCTGTATCCGATACCCATAAACATAGTATAATATGTAGCCTATACCTGTATCCGATACCCATAAACATAGTATAATATGTAGCCTATACCTGTATCCGATACGCATAAACATAGTATAATATGTAGCCTATACCTGTATCCGATACCCATAAACATAGTATAATATGTAGCCTATACCTGTATCCGATACGCATAAACATAGTATAATATGTAGCCTATACCTGTATCCGATACCCATAAACATAGTATAATATGTATAGCCTATACCTGTATCCGATACCCATAAACATAGTATAATATGTAGCCTATACCTGTATCCGATACCCATATACATAGTATAATATGTAGCCTATACCTGTATCCGATACCCATATACATAGTATAATATATAGCCTATACCTGTATCCGATACCCATAAACATAGTATAATATGTAGCCTACCTGTATCCGATACCCATATCGTTTGGTAGTCGCGTAAATGTCCAGATGATACGGAGTGTCATCATTTGCAAAAGTCTGAATTGTCGTAAATCAGTCATCCTTCTCTTCCCGACGATAATAGTCCCATTAAAACTATTAATCTACGTTGGCCACGGTTATCAAAGACTTCCATTAATAGTATTGAACTGCAGTCAATGGTTGGAATGTATGATAGACATAGAAATGAAACCATACCGCATATTCTGTCTGTTTGCAATGCTACCCAGTGCTAGATAAAACCAGTGTCGACATTTAAGGGGAGGTTTCTAGTGTGTTACTTATAATTACATCCCCTAGACCCCCTTTCAAGATAAATTTGTACATTTTTCGGTAGAAAAATGTCCCGGCTGAAAGCCGGTTCCTCTTAAATTACAGGCTCGCTATCGCTCGCCAGGATAAAATCGACACCTAAATTGCACGAAAGGTCTTAAAATTGACAGAAATGGGTTGAAAGTTCTTAAAATCATCAACATAATGGGGCGAACGTCTTAAAATTAGAAAAGCAATGGGGCTAAACATGAGGGAGAAAGGAGTCAAGAAAAAACTCCCTCAAGTGGAATTCTCCCCTTAAAGGGCCCGAAGGCGGGAAAACAGTGCCATCTGCTGAAGCGGCCACTTGTGTCATCTTTTCGGTAGGTTGTTGTTGTTGTTGTTGTTCCCAAAGCTGCCTGGCCGAACAGCTCCAAGGTTCTATTACATGTCAATTCTAAATGTACAAGCTAGCGCGCTCGACTTTTGTTAGAAAATACCACAACACTATAATAGGACATCGCGATTCATCCGACAATCTTACTTAATTTGATAGCTAACTTTAGTCTATTCATAATGACGAGCAGGTTGGCAGACGAGGGACTTTTTATTCCCAGCCCAAAATCTAAGTCACTTGATGTATGTTATAATTATTGTATGTACGCAAAATATGTATGTTCTATAGTGGTCGTATTTCACCTGGATGTGGTTAAATGGCCAGAACAATGTAACGTAACTTCATTCACATATTCCGGTATTGACACTTAACCCATGCAGTACCATTAAGGGGAGGTTTTTAGTGTGTTTCCTAGACTTCCATCAAGCTTGAAATTACACCCCCTTGACCCCCTTTCAAGATAAATTTGTACATTTTTCGGTAGAAAAATGTCCCGGCCGAAGGCCGGTTCCTCTTAAATTACAGGCTCGCTTTCGCTCGCCAGGAAAAAATCGACCCTAAATGGGACGACAGGTCTTAAAAGTTATATAAATGGGGTGAAATATCTTAAAATCGCCAAACTAATGGGGCGAACGTCTTAAAATCTCAAAAGCAATGGGGCTAAACATGAGGGAGAAAGGGGTCCAGAAAAAAATCCTCCAGGTGGAAATCTCCCCTTAACCCGTGGAGCCCCGGCTAGTTTTGTAATGTTTGCGCACCAGAACCCGGCCGGTTTTCAAAAAATGGTTTTATTCCAGAAACAATAGCGAATGGGTTAGGAATGAAGGAAAAACCACGAAAAACCGCTCAAAAAGCTTTAAAAATGGTCCTACAGAGCCCCCGAAAACGGATTTTACAAGAGTAAAAAATTGAAGGCAATTATCCCCAAAAAACAGGTTATTGCGCGCTCGCGCGCACGCACGTGGACTTTGAGAGTTTTCAACCATCGGCACGGTTGCGTGGGATACGTACACAGTTCCCATACAAATCTGAGCCCTCTTGAGTGGCTACACCTGAGGTTACGGTCGGCGCAATTAGGGTGACGCGTCAGGCGCGTCTCTGGGGCTGTGCGTTACATACATCGCCGACGCGTCAGACGCGTCGCTGGGGCTGTACGGGTTAACATCCTTTTGATTATATTCTGACAATTTGTAAACGGTTTCATTCAGTTTAGGAAGGATGTCTACCCGTTAAAAGACTACAGACTTATCTCAATTAATTCTTCTAGCTGCCATATATCCTTCCTAAGCTTCATAAAATTGTCTAAATGCAGCTGAAATACAAGACAAAAGACGTCGCTGGTATTTTTTTTTTTTTTTTTTTTTTTAAGAGACAATGAACGGAGGAAGGAAAAACACAGATAAAACAAAAAGGTCCATGTGCCTAAAGGCATCCTCCATTCATAAAATGTTTGTAACAACTGGATTTAAACATTAGTAGATTGTAAGTTTGTGGAAAGCAATTCGAGGGAAGTGAATTCCAAAGAGTAGTAGCTCTGGGGATAAATGAATTCTGATAAGCAGAAGTTCTGCATTGTGGAGGAGAAAGTGTAAATTCATGGGCGCTCTCAGCTGCCCTAGTTCTACGGGGAAAGATGTGGAGAGGCGGCACAATTGAAGCAAGTTCCTCGGAACAATTGCTGTTGTACGGGTTAACTCAGTCTTGAAGCACCATTGCCCCGGTTTGCCACCCTGATAAAGCTTGACATTTATAATATAATACGATAACAAAAAGCCACTATAGTCCGTTCATTCTAGGTTGGGCAGAAATCGTAACCTCTAACCTCTGTAACTCAAGAAGGGCTAGATCAAATATACTGTCAATGTATACACATATTCCCTAGCCAAGTCTTCTTATTTGGGAGAAATATTAGTTCGATTACTCTAGTCCTTTTTGAGTTATAAGAAGTTATGGGTTACGATTTCTGCCCAACCTAGAAGGAACGGACTATAGATCATCGGTGTCATCCAAAATCCTTACCTACTTTTCATCGTGACATGTCTAAAAATTGTGAACCTAAGCCTCTTGTAAATTAAAGATCACTGAAGCAAACGGGCTGTATTTTGTTTACATGTATTTACTGGTTGAATCCTATTTCATGGTGTTACGTAAATACAGCGTGCAGAGTTACATGAAGGGATAGACAGACGAATTAGAAAGTACGAGAGCGGTGTGGTGTGGATGTAGATGTCCTGGAAAGTGTGAAAAGGAACATCTTGAGATGGTTCGGCCATGTGGAACGTATGGGAAGCGAGAGAATGACTAAGAGAGTATACGAGAGTGAGGTGGAAGGACAAAGAAGGAGATGTAAACCGAAAGAGAGGTGGAAGGATGGAGTTAAGAAGTATATGTGTGAAAGCGGTGCTGGATGGGAGGAGGGGCGTCGACTGAATGGGGACAAAGGTGCATGTGGGCGCTTCGTTCAATTAGTACCTAATAAAATCCGATTTTTAACTGCTCAAGTGATACAAAAAAATGGGGCTTGTGTTGTATTCCCAAAAGAATATAGTGTATGCATCAAAGAATATACTGTATGCATCAAAGAATATACTGTATGCATCAAAGAATATAGTGTATGCATCAAAGAATATACTGTATGCATCAAAGAATATAGTGTATGCATCAAAGAATATACTGTATGCATCAAAGAATATACTGTATGCATCAAAGAATATACTGTATGCATCAAAGAATATAGTGTATGCATCAAAGAATATACTGTATGCATCAAAGAATATACTGTATGCATCAAAGAATATACTGTATGCATCAAAGAATATACTGTATGCATCAAAGAATATAGTGTATGCATCAAAGAATATAGTGTATGCATCAAAGAATATAGTGTATGCATCAAAGAATATACTGTATGCATCAAAGAATATACTGTATGCATCAAAGAATATACTGTATGCATCAAAGAATATACTGTATGCATCAAAGAATATAGTGTATGCATCAAAGAATATACTGTATGCATCAAAGACTATACTGTATGCATCAAAGAATATACTGTATGCATCAAAGAATATACTGTATGCATCAAAGAATATAGTGTATGCATCAAAGAATATAGTGTATGCATCAAAGAATATACTGTATGCATCAAAGAATATAGTGTATGCATCAAAGAATATACTGTATGCATCAAAGAATATACTGTATGCATCAAAGAATATACTGTATGCATCAAAGACTATACTGTATGCATCAAAGAATATAGTGTATGCATCAAAGAATATACTGTATGCATCAAATAATATACTGTATGCATCAATGAATATAGTGTATGCATCAAAGAATATACTGTATGCATCAAAGAATATACTGTATGCATCAAAGAATATACTGTATGCATCAAAGAATATAGTGTATGCATCAAAGAATATACTGTATGCATCAAAGACTATTTATAGTTAAATATGGCTCCAGTACCCCACGAATTGAGTAAAGAAAATAAGTCGGGAGGGCTTTGAAGTTAAGGGGGGTCGCCGGCTTTTTTTTAGCTTTCTCTCCTTTTCTCTCTTTCCCTGGCTTGTATCCATTCGGCCCCATTCTACCAACTGTTATAAAACGTTTATCCCCATCCAGGTGTCCATATCTTCCTGGCGAGCGATAGCAAGCCAGCATTGTATGGAGAAATCCAGCTTCGCCGGAGACATTTTTCTATCGAAAAATTTACAAATTTAGTTTGCTGTCAAAAAATATATATATATATGCTGGCTCGCTACCGCTCGCCAGGAAAATATTGACACCTGGATGGGGGTAAATGTCTTAAAGCAGTAGGCTGACTGGGGCTGAATGGATACAAGCCAAAGAGAGAGGGAGAGAGAGAAAACAACGAGGTGGGTCCCCTTAAGGGAAACTGAGGGGTTAACCAAGCTTAATTGGGTGAATGTGGCCTAAATGCTAATTGGGCAAACTTAAAATGCCGATGAATGTGAAAATCCGAGCTCAATGTTGTAGGTACGAGATGTAATAAGGCATTAATTCAGAAATGCATTAGCAAAAATGTTACTTACTGTTCCTAACATACCAAATGAACTTAACCTGATCTAAACATGAGGGAGAAAGGGGTCAAGACAAAAATCCCTCAAGTGGAAATCTCTCTTTAAGAACAAGAATTCACGTTCTTTAGAAATGTAATTATTGTTTGAACTTGTTGTTACTAAAGTTGTATATGTGTGTGTGTGTGTGTGTGTGTGTGTGTGTGTGTGTGTGTGTGTGTGTGTGTGTGTGTGTATTTGTATGCATGTATGGATATGGTGTGTAATGTGGGCAGATTGAATTCCAATTAATTATTATTTTATCTATAAACGAATGTCCATGCTAATCCGGCCTCATTTTTATATACCCATGTAAAGTAGTAAGCTCGGCTGTACGATTTGCACTCATGTTATTACAAATGAAAAATATATAATTGTTTTCAAAGGAGTACAAAGGAGTACAACGGAAATCAAGCAACAACAGGTCTAGTGACCCCTCTAGGCTGCTTGTCCTCCAAGACACTGAGGATCAAGTGTCAGTATATATATATATATATATTGTCTCAGGAGGAGAGGGCATAACTTTGGGAAATGATAGAACAAGGTATTCTAAGCATTAAATCTTATATAACAACAAGTCCAAATATCAGCATTCTATTGAGAAATCCGGCTTCGCTGGAAACATTTTTCTATCAAAAAATGTACAAATTTAGCCTCCTGACAAAAAACATTACACAAAATATGCTGGCTCGCTTTCCGTTCGCCAGGAAAAAATCGATACCTGACTTGAGGATAAACGTCTTAAAACGGTAGGCTGAATGGGGCCGAATGCTTACAACCCAAAGAGAGGGAGAGAGAGAAAAAACGAGGTGGGCCCCCTTAAGGGGAGAATTCCACTTAAGGGACTTTTTTCTTGACCCCTTTCTCCCTCTTGTTTAGCCCCATTGCTTTTGAGATTTTAAGAAGTTTGCCCCATTATTTTGACTATTTTAAGAACTTTCAACCCATTTCTGTCAATTTTAAGACCTTTCGTGCCATTTAGGTGTCTAATTTATCCTGGCGAGCGATAGCAAGCCTGTAATTTAAGAGGAACCGGCTTTCAGCCGGGACATTTTTCTACCGAAAAATTTACAAATTTATCTTGAAAGGGGCTCAAGGGGGTGTAATCTTAAGCTTGAAGGATATCTAGGGACCAAACTAAAAACCTCCCCTTAAGTAACTATACTGTTTAATTTGGACCTGATCTTGATAATGGTCGTGCGTAAATCAGATGCAGGAAAAAGAAACAAAAATCAGGGAAAATGTGATGCCAATTTGGGTGAACGGTAAAAACAAAAAAACACACACGCCGAAAACACTGAAACCACCTTCAACCCCTTCAACCCCTTCAACCACCTTCAACCACCTTCAACACCTTCAACCCCTTCAACCACCTTCAACCACCTTCAACCCCTTCAACCACCTTCAACCCCTTCAACCACCTTCAACCACCTTCAACACCTTCAACCCCTTCAACCACCTTTAACCCCTTCAACCACCTTCAACACCTTCAACCCCTTCAACCACCTTCAACTACCTTCAACCACCTTCAACCACCTTCAACCCCTTCTTTACCGGAGACATGTTTATTATTCATTTCAGCTTCATTTAGACGATTTTATAGACCTTGGGGAGTGATCTATGGTAGCTAAAAAGATTAATGGAGATAGTATGTAACCTTTTTATTAATAGATAGACGTCCTTCCTAAGCTGAATAAAATCGTCTACATATAGCTAGAATAAAGTTAAAAAGACAAGGGACTGGAGTTTTCGCAGAGAGGCTCCAGTCCGGACGTTCTTCTTGACTTACAGTGTGCTGGCTTAATAATCCAATAGGGTTGATAGCCTGTTAAGTCCTATTTTAACTAACTAATTAAAAAAGACGTCGCCGGTACAGAAGGGGGTAACAATGCAGCAAACACATTTCTATAAACACCATTATTGTTTGATCTCTTCTGTTGTTGTTGTTCCCTAAGCTGCCTGGCCGAACAGCCCCGACTCTGTTCTCTTCTTTTCTATCAAATTGTTCATCCAGCATATGAGAGAGCTACCAGTGTTGTGTGAATAATATACAGTATATGCTAAATTATGCTAATGTAAGTCTGCAGTGAATAGTTGTAACTGAGAGAGAGAGAGTGTGTGTGTGTGAGTCCAAAATTGTTCAAATAAATATATATCACTTATCTCTGCAAACGATTTTACCTTGTTTCATAAATGTAATGGGCAGGAACCCCAATGCCTTGTTAGCCTTTGTTCTGATGCTGGTAATGTTCTTGGTCCACCTCATGCCCACTGGGATGTGGACCCTCAAATATTTGTGGGAGGAATGGTGTCTAGGAAAGTGGTATGGAGTTTGTAAGAAAATTGGATGGTTTTATTAGAATGGCTGAAGCAGATATGGTGACACTTGCGAGGTCTAAATATGGTGACACTTGCGAGGTCTAAATATGGTGACACTTGTGAGGTCTAAATATCATGCACATAGAACAAATAGTAAACGTCACCACCACATTTTCTAAAAGACAAGCTGATCTTCATGATTGTACTAATTATATAATGCTATTGAATTAACATAATACATTTACTGCTACATGTCTCAAACAATGTTTTAGAGTCATACAAATATAATGTGTGATATAATTGTATATTTGATTGTAGTTATTATACATGTCTCTTTAATGAGGGTTGTGTTAGTGGGCGTACCTGTGTTAGTGGGCGTACCTGTGTTTACATGGTGCTCACAATTACGTTCGCGTCTAATTATCTCACGGCCAGCTGTTATTAGCCCCCCCCCCCTGATGGTGGCCTAATAATAATGACAATAAGTCGCATGGGAGGGGGATCGACGCCCCCTCAACCTATATTGCATCCCCCGACCAGCTGCTGGGTACATTTTTTGGTAAGAGTTTGTTAGCGGCCGTGAGATACAATATAGACTGAAGGGGGTCCCCTGCGACTTATTATCATCATCATTTCGTTGCCAACAGGGGCTCAAATAACAGCAGGCGGCGGAATAATTAGACGCGAACCTAACGCAAGTGTCGTATAGATACAGGTACGCCAGCTAACACATGCCATACTGTCTAGGTTTTATTCTATTTTATTAATATATAGTATATATATATATATATATATATATATATATATATATATATACTATATATATATATATATATACTATATATTAATACAATCTAGCAAAGTTATTAGTGCACAGTCACTTCTAAAAGTTCTTGAACTTATATATTATATTCTTTATTATGATTTTATTAAGCAAGTAGATTTCTGGAAACTGATTAATGAATATAAGAATATATACACCATTTAAAACATTGCATCTTACATTCAATGATAAGAAATTTACTTACGCAAAATAATTCTATACTTCTATAAAATATACAGTATATATTATATACTGTATATTTTATAGATATATATATATAGATAGATAGATAAATATATACATATTGGACTAGAATATTTTATTCTTATTATTTTGATATGTAAATGGTACAGTGTATAGAGGATGCATAGGCCATAACACGCGTTGTCGTTGACGCGATATGTAAGCGTCACCATTATATTTAAGTATCCCATATATATGATAATGCTAGATATTAGCGTTAGAACTATTAGTTGAGCAGCACTAATTAAAACGATTATACCTAAGTTTCCCATGCTTATTTTAATGAGTGTAGTTTTCTTTGTTGTTGGTATAATGAGACCGAGCGTGTTCAGAGGAATGGCGTGTATTAACACCTTGAGGATCATGACGCCTTTAGACAGTTTATGCTGGCTACCATTAGACGATTTTATGAAGCTGAGGGAAGATCTGTGGGAATTAAAAGGGTAAAGATTGTCTCAATTAACCCTCTCACTTCTGTATACCCTTCGTAATCTAAATAAAATCGTCTAATATTAGCCAGAAAGCAAAAAAGAAGTGAGTCATCGATCCTCAGAGGGTTAACTTAATCTTGAAGCACCATTGCCCCGGTTTGCCAGCTTATTTCCCAAACTGATTTACAAAAGGTAAGTTACGGTTTCAGTCTCATTTCATAATGGCGAAAGTTCAGAGCCCCTTATTTAGAGCGGCCTCACTTGTTAACTTTAAACCTTTTTAGATCAGATCTTAAAACTTCGATCCTACTTCTTTCTAGATCTACCCTGTTCTGCAGCTCCCATTTAGTAATATTTGAAAGTAATTACATGAAACTTTCAAGTGTGCACGTAAATATTTACTTTTGTAACAAAATAGGTGTCACTACCGAAGAACATCTGGGTCATCATATATAAAGTTACTTATATAGCTAACTATAGGCATGACTAGTCTAGATATTGTGAACCCTAGCCTATTTTAAGCTTAGAATCGCTGGAGTAAATGGGCTGTAATTTTCCACATTTATATACTGGTTGAACCCTCTCTAATAGTGTAAATATCAACTCGATTTGTCAAGTTATTTGATTATCAAAGGAAAATTAATCTATATAGCTATGTATCAGCTATTGGCATATTTGCATACTAGTTTTATTCATTTATATTATATTGGTGTGTTTAGTGGCAATATAATTATGTATGAACATAAGAAGTGTTGTGTTAAGGGAAGGTTTTTAGTTTGGTCTCTAGATATCCATCAAGCTTAAGATTACACCCCTTTGAGCCCCTTTCAAGATAAATTTGTACATTTTTCGGTAGAAAAATTTCCCGGCTGAAAGACGGTTCCTCTTAAATTACAGGCTCGCTATCGCTCGCCAGGAAAAAATCGACATCTAAATGGCACGAAAGGTCTTAAAATTGACAGAAATGGGTCGAAGGTTCTTACAATCGTCAAAATAATGGGGCAAACGTCTTAAAATATCAAAATGAATGGAGCAAAACATGAGGGAGAATGGGATCAATAAAAAACATCCTTCAAGTGGAAACCTCCCCTTAACTTGAATTCGCTTCAATATAGAGAGGTTTAATTTTCTAGGCTACAATCTCAGTTTTAGGTATACATGAATGTATATCCTTTAGCTCTAGATATGTGTAGGTCTACTTCTCTCTCTCTCTCTCTCTCTCTCTCTCTCTCTCCTAAAGTGTGTGTGTGTGTGTGTAGACGTCTCACACTTTTTGCCTGCCTCCATTATCCTCAAGTTATTCGCACTCTTTTTCGTGTTTCATGTTTCCTCTTTCCTCTCCGCCATACGCCTTCCTACGCTTTATATCTCTTCTGTCTATCTATTTCTATCTCTATATATATCTATCTATTTTTGTCCTTGCACTTTCAATTAGAGTTCACAATCAAGTTTTCCAATGGTATATTATGTGATTAATTTTATGTTAACGATTGTTTTGTTAGAAATCTCTCTCTCTCTCTCTCTCTCTCTCTCTCTCTCTCTCTCTCTCTCTCTCTCTCTCTCTCTCTCTCTCTCTCTCTCTCTTTTCTCGCATCTCTCTTCTCTCTCTCTCTCTCTCTCTCTCTCTCTCTCTCTCTCTCTCTCTCTCTCTCTCTCTCTCTCTCTCTCTCTGAGGCTCCTGTCTCATAAACCTGTGAGCAGATGACCCTAACATCCCTCCTATATGGTCCCATTACTCCCAATTCTCCCAGTCTCTACTCCTTCCTTCTTTCTTTCCTTCCTTCCTTCTTTCATTCATTCTCTATCTATTCCTATTCTGTTCTCTGTTTATTCCTCCCTCCCTTCCTTCCTTCCTTCCTTCCTTCCTTCCTTCCTCCCTTTCTTCTCTCTATTCCTCTTCTGTTTCCTCGCTATTCCTTCCTTTCTTCTGTATATCCTTATGTACATTCCTTAGTCTCCTTAGTATCCCCTTCGTTGGTTTTCTCTCTTTCCCTCTTCCTTTCTTTCTCTTCTTCTTTCTCTCTCTTCTCTTCATCTATTCTTTCGCATCTCTCTTGCTTATGCTTTGCTCTTTATCACTTCCCCTTTCTCCAGTACTTCCTTCCTTCTTTCTCTCTCTGCTCCTCACCCTTTCGTTTGCATATCTCCTTCTTATGCTTTGCTCTTTATCATTTTCCTTTTGTCTATTACTCCCTTCCTTCGTTGTTTCTCTCTCTGCTCCTCAACCTTTCGTTTGCATATCTCCTTCTTATGCTTTGCTCTTTATCATTTTCCTTTTGTCTATTACTCCCTTCCTTCGTTGTTTCTCTCTCTACTCTTCTTATTTTCTTTGGCACCTCTCTTATGCATTGCTCTTTATCATTTCCCTTGTATCTGTTTGTTCCTGTGTCCCTATACTTCTTCCTCTCTTTCGTGTTTCTTTATTTATCATTTCCTTTTCTCTCGTTTCTACCCAGTCATTCCTTCTTGCTCTCTCTCTCTCTCTCTCTCTCTCTCTCTCTCTCTCTATCTCTCTCTCTCTCTCTTTCTCTCTCTCTCTCTCTCTCTTTCTCTCTCTCTCTCTCTCTCTCTCTCTCTCTCTCTCTCTCTCTCTCTCTCTCTCTCTCTCTCTCTCTCTCTCTCTCTCTCTCTCTCTCCTGTCTTCTGTTATGTTGTATCTCTTTATCTCTTTGGGTACGGAATCATCTCTTCTCCACTTTACAATAACTGACATTAGACTTTCGTGTAGCTTAGGAAGATGGTTCATATTTATAGGTTGGTCTTTCTATACTAACCCTGTTCCACCCCATTTGTTTAGTGATTATAAGGCGTTCCATCTCATTGTTTTAGCGCGATATCAAGACGGTTCACCCCTTCCAGGTATATATCTAATCTGGGTGATCGATAGATACCATGCACTGTAGACATTAAGAACCAGGAGATTATTCAACCTAAAAATCTCTATGCTAGGTTTGAAGGGGGATCGGGGAGGGCGTATTTTATTTATTTATGTATTTATATTTATTAATCGTGTCTAGGAGAGGGTGTTTTTTCGTTTTGAGTGGCAAACTAAAATCCTCAACAGTAATTACACTTAAAAACACAATCCCCCCCCCCCCCCCCCCGGCTCAGGACGTCGGATCGGCTACTGCTAAAACAACCTCGAGTAAAGCCTATAGTCGGTTTACAATAATGAGGCCAGAAATATTGACTATATTAGTATATTCAAACTAACCTGGCCGACATTGGTAGCGCTGCCTTTCTCTACATCTGTATATAGCCAATATTAGATAAAGGCAGCGTCACACTAGCAGTTTAGAAAGACAACATAATTAGGAAGTATGGAAAGGCAGCGTTACCTATATATGCCTTGACAGGGTTACCAAGTCAAGTCCGCTAGATAGTAAATATATGCCGAAAATCGCTAGAATAATGCCAAAATCTCTACACTATCGCTCTAAAATGACTCAAATCTCCATAGTATCGCTAGAATAATGCCACAATCTCTACACTATCGCTCTAAAATGACTCACATCTCCAGAGTATCGCTAGAATAATGCCACAATCTCTACACTATCGCTCTAAAATGACTCACATCTCCAGAGTATCGCTAGAATTCATGTCACTGGATGTCAAATTTGGCTCTAGATCGAAGTAAATACCTCTAGATCTGATGGGAAAGTAGCTGATTTGGCAACACTGATCTGCCAGGATATCTGGAATACACTTGAGCGTAATTTGACTTTCTTTATCTTCGTTGCTTCTTTTCATCCGTCCGTCGTTTTATCCTGCCAGCATTCCTATTGTGTACAACCTTCCATCTATCCGTCAGTCCTTCCTTCCCTCCTTCCTGCCTTCCTTTCTTTCTTCCTGTCTTCCTTCCTTCCTATATTCCTTCTTGTATTCTTTCTTTCTTGCTGTCTTCTTTCTCTTCCTTCCTTTCTTCCTGTCTTCCTTCCTTCCTATATTCCTTCTTGTATTCTTTCTTTCTTCCTGTCTTCTTTCTCTCATCCTGTGTAGCTTTCTTCGTCCATGCCATTATTTCTTTCTTTCTGTCTTCTTTTCTTCCTGTTTTTCTGCCTGTCTTACTTTATGTCTTCCTGTCTTCCTTCCCTTCCTCCTGTTTCCCTTTCTGTCTTTCTTCCTGTCTTCACCCTCCCTCTTCCTTCCTGCCTTCGTTTATTTATTCCTGTCTTCCTCCCTCCTTTCCTTCCGTCCTGCCTGTCTTACTTAAAGTCTTCCTTCCTGTCTTCACCCTCCCTCTTCCTTCCTGCCTTCGTTTCTTCCTTCCTCTCTTCTTGTCTCTCTTCTGTCTTTACTTTATGTTTTTCTTCCTTTGTTCCTTTCTGTCTTCCTTTCGTTCTTCCTGTCTTTCTTCCTATCTTGCTTTTTGGCTTCATCTACGGATCGTACTATTCAGCTTTTCAATTATGTGTCTGTGTGTGTGTGTGTGTGTGTGTGTGTGTGTGTGTGTGTGTGTGTGTGTGTGTGAATATGCGTGTGCGTTAGTGTGTTCGCGCGTTTTTTTAGCGTATGTGTTATGTATAAATTAAACCCACCACTCCCACATATCATTTCGAACCAATATACGAACTGGTTAACCACACACATCCCTCATCACCCGGTCCAACCAATCATAGTTTTAATGAAGCCTATGATGGATGGCTCGGTATATCAACACTCACACAGGCCTACCAGAGCTGTTAGGGGGGATGGGCATATTTATTTACTCATTAATGTATCTTTTAATTATTTTTTCTAGTTTCCTCTCCTCAAAAAAATAGGAAAAGTGGGGATTTGGCCTGAGTATATAGATAGTTAGAATACATAGTTTCCTCTCTAAACCTCCATCAAACTTAAAATAACATTCATTAGATCCCCCTCCCTTCTAGATTAAGTTGTACATTTTTCGGTAGAAAAATGTCCCGGCCAAAGGCCGATTCTTCCAAAATTACAGGCTCACTATCGTTCGCCAGGAAAAAAAAATCAACACCTAAATAACACGAAAGGTATTAATATTGAAAAAAATGAGGCGATAGGTCTTAAAAGCGACAAACTAAAACTAATGGGGGCAAACATCTTAAAATCTGAAAACTAATGGGGCTAAGCATGAGGGAGAAGGGGATCTAGAAAAACACCCCATCTCCCCTTAATAAAAACATGTGATATGCCAATAAGTACTCTATTTACCTGTACGTTAGTCAAACACGCGATACAATATTATATGCTATTTGATCGACGTCATTCACAATTATTGATCAAATGTAGATATAATTATTTCATTGTATCTCTCTCTCTCTCTCTCTCTCTCTCTCTCTCTCTCTCTCTCTCTCTCTCTCTCTCTCTCTCTCTCTCTCTCATCTTTTCTTTGTTATACTTCTCTTTTCTATTCTTCTCGTCTCCTCTTCTCTTCACTTCTCTCTCTCTCTCTCTCTCTCTCTCTCTCTCTCTCTCTCTCTCTCTCTCTCTCTCTCTCTCTCTCTCTCTCAGCCAGGAATCGAACCATGCATGATCTTAGGATTAAGAGACTTAGAAATCGTTAGTCTTTGATGAATCTGGATATGTCTCGCATGAGGTTACTATATACCAACCCATCATGAATTGCAGGCCCACACTCCATAGTACACACATACACACACACACACACACACACACACACACACACACACACACACACACACACACACACACACACGTCACAGTTTCGCTCGGCAGACATATTGTATTGAAACTGTATATTGCTTACGATACTCTGTATGTATTATCGTGGGTAATATCTTGTGCGTTCTTGTTGTACAATAATCTTTGCTGTGTTGCTTTTTTCATATAATTTTCTCTCCCTGTTAACGACCCCACAATACGCCTTAAAAGTATAGGCACAATACATAATTATACAGGAGAGAGAGGGGAGAGAAGAGCAGAGAGGAGAGAGAGGAGTGAGATCGAGAGAGAGAGAGAGAGGGGGGGGGGGAGAGAGAGATATATGTATATAGAGAGTGAGTGTGTTGGTTTAAAGCTGTTATGCCAGCGACATCAGGACTGCATTGACTTATTTCATTAGGCTGTAAATGTAAAGAGATTAACAACACTGGTTATTCCCAACTACAGCTAATGGTGTGAGCGGTAACACCAAGGCTCCCCATAATTCATGATGATACTGACACTCATGGCTCGCTCGCCCTCTCTCTCTCTCTCTCTCTCTCTCTCTCTCTCTCTCTCTCTCTCTCTTCTGGAATACTGCGTTCAATCCTGGTGCCCTTATTACCAAAAAGATATAAACAAGCTAGAACGAGTTCAACGTAGAGTTACCAAAATGATACCTAGCCTAAAGAACAAACCATACGAAGAGCGTCTTAGAGAATTAAATCTATTTCCTTTAACCCAGCGCAGATTAAGAGGTGACTTAATTCAAGTGTTCAAAATCATCAAAGGCATCGACAATATGAACTGTAGTAAGTACTTCACTATCGACAAATCTAATTACACGGGGGGAAACGGTTGCAAAATTATTGGTAAATCTTTTAACTCACACGAATCTAAGAATTTCTTCTTCAATCGAGTTGTCAACTTGTGGAATGGGCTTCCCCGAAACGTTATAGACTGCATCACCGTTGATTCATTTAAACTCCGCCTAGACAAATATCGCGCTTCAAACCCGCGACTGACTGCGTTTGTAAATGAATAACTTTATTTTATCCCCCCCTCAGTTACTAACCCATCTGTCCCCTACTAACTTCCTAATCCTGCCACGGACATTAGTTCCAGGGCAGTAATTCCCTTTCCAATGTTCCCTTACCCACTCTAAACCACTGTTTGGACACTTGATCCTCAGTGTTTTGGAGGACAAGCAACCTAGAAGGGTCACTAGATCTGTTGTTGCTTGATTTCCTTTGTACTCCTTTGTACTCTCACGTTTCCAGCAGACTAATGTAATGTGTGGATAGCATGTCCTCCCAAACTAAAAACAATAGGCGACTTTCAGTAGGAGTACCGGTATATGTTATTAAGGGGATTTTTTTTTTTTTTTTTTTACTTTCTGGACCCCCTTCTCCATCATGTTTAGTCCCATTAGTTTGAGTATTTAAAACGATTGCCCCATCAGTTTTTGCGATTTTAAGACAATTCACCCTATATCTTTGCCAAAATTGAGACCTTTCGTGCCATTTAGGTGTCGGATTTTTTCCGCCTGTCTTGTTGAAAGAACTGGCCCTTGGTCTGGACATTTTGCTACCGAAAAATTTACAAATGTATCTCGAAGTGGGGTCTTGCGGGGGTATTTCTAAGGGTAATTAATAGAGGTCTAGGGCGCAAACTAAAATTTAAAATATATAAATAAATATATACTGTATATATATATAGCCTTGCGTGTCTGTGTAAGAGTGTCGGGTATCATATTGGTTCGCGCATTCGGTTCTCAACCCAAAGGATCAGAGTTCGATTCCCCAGCGTGGCAAGACTGTTAAGGGGACATGGGCCGGTTTTCTGGACCACTTTCCCCCTCAGGCTTACCCCCAATAGATTTCAGATTTTATGACGTTCGATCCATTAGTTTGACGATTTTAATACCTTTTGCCCCATTTCGTTGTCAATTTTAAGATCTGTCGTGCCATATAGGTGTCGAATTTTTCCTGGCGAGCGATAGCGAGCCTGTAATCTTAAGAGTAACCGGCCTTCGGCCGGGAAATTTTTCTACCGAAAAATGTACAAATTAATCTAGAAGGGGGATCTGATGGATGTTTTTTTAAGTTTGATGGGGGTCTAGGGAGGAAACTAAAGAAAATAATAAATAAATGAAAAAAATCTACCAAAAAGTTAACCATCCCCCTTTACGTAGTCTCTATGCACCTCTGTTCACCTAGCAGTAAATAGGGGCCTGGTATATAGGTAGATTGTTGTGAAGTTCCATCGGGAGCCAAGTTGATGCCATGTCTCTTTCTTTTATGACTTTATGAATGTTTATAGCTGTGAGTGCGTCGATATAATTATGAAGTAATACGCGTTACCTGAAGGAAGTCATGTTGGTGACAAGCGGCCGTTTAGTGCGTCTCCAGAGTTTGTTTTCCCTTCAGGCATGGCATCCACAGACCTGAGTCTATTTCTGGTGGGTTCCGTTAAAGAATGTACATACAGTAGATATCTGTCGATTGACAAATAGATGAAAAGAACAATATATACATATATATCAAGATACACATAACAAAATATACCGAGATACAGTACACCCCCCCCCCCTCCCCACACACACGAAAGAGAGAGAGAGAGAGAGAGAGAGAGAGAGAGAGAGAGAGAGAGAGAGAGAGAGAGAGAGAGAGAGAGAGAGAGAGAGAGAAAAATATACAAGAGGAACGCCAAAACCGAGAGGAAAAATATCCAAGTTAATTGGATCTCAAGCTCCGTGTGGAACTGGGGATCACCAAGACGATCCTGTGGAGTATGATTGTGGGGGTGGAGGATGGGTGGAGTATGATTGTAGGGGTGGAGGTGGAGAAAACGGGTAGTGGAGGAGCATTGTGGTGGTGGTGGGAGGAGGAGTATTATTGTGGTGGTGGTGGAGTATATTATTGTGGTGGTGGTGGTGGTGGTGGTGGAATATTATTGTGGTGGTAGTGGTGGAGTATTATTGTGGTGGTGGTGGTGGAATATTATTGTGGTGGTGGTGGTGGTGGAGTATTATTGTGGTGGTGGTGGTGAAGTATTATTGTGGTGGGGGTGGAGTATTATTGTGGTGGTGGTGGTGGTGGTGGTGGTGGAGTATTATTGTGGTGGTGGTGGAGTATTATTGTGGTGGTGGTGGTGGTGGAGTATTATTGTGGTGGTGGTGGTGAAGTATTATTGTGGTGGGGGTGGAGTATTATTGTGGTGGTGGTGGTGGTGGTGGAGTATTATTGTGGTGGTGGTGGTGGTGGTGGAATATTATTGTGGTGGAGTATTATTGTGGTGGTGGTGGAGTATTATTGTGGTGGTGGTGGAGTATTATTGTGGTGGTGGTGGAGTATTATTGTGGTGGTGGTGGTGGCGTTGGTGGTGGAATATTATTGTGGTGGTGGTGGTGGATTATTATTGTGGTGGTGATGGAGTATTATTGTGGTGGTGGTGGTGGAGTATTATTGGGGTGGTGGTGGTGGTGGAGTATTATTGTGGTGGTGGAGGAGAATTATTGAGAGAGAGAGAGAGAGAGTAATTCAAGGATGTACGTGAAAATCAAGTTAATTGTATTCCAAGCTCAGTGTGCAACTAGGGATCACCCAAATGAGTGTGTGGAATGGAGGAAGGAGTGGTGGTGGAAGGAGTGGTTGTGGAAGGAGTGGTGGTGGAAGGAGTGCTGGAGGAAGGAGTGGTGGTGGAAGGAGTGGTGGTGGAAGGAGTGGTGGTGGAGGAAGGAGTGGTGGTGGAGGAAGGAATGGTGGTGGAAGGAGTGGTGGTGGAAGGAGTGGTGGTGGAAGGAGTGGTGGAGGAAGGAGTGGTGGAGGAAGGAGTGGTGGAGGAAGGAGTGGTAGTGGAAGGAGTGGTGGTGGAAGGAGTGGTGGATGGAGGAGTGGTGGATGAAGGAGTGGTGGAGGAAGGAGTGGTAGAGGAAGGAGTGGTAGAGGAAGGAGTGGTGGAGGAAAGTGGTTGAGAAGGAGTGGTGGATGGAGGAGTGGTGGATGAAGGAGTGGTGGATGAAGGAGTGGTGGAGGAAGAAGTGGTAGAGGAAGGAGTGGAGGAGGAAGGAGTGGTGGATGAAGGAGTGGTGGTGGAAGGAGTGGTGGAGGAAGGAGTGGAGGAGGAAGGAGTGGTGGATGAAGAAGTGGTGGTGGAGGAAGGAGTGGTGGAGGAAGGAGTGATGGAGGAAGTATTGGTGGAGGAAGGAGTAATGGAGGAAGGGGTGGTGGAGAATGGAGGAAGGAGTGGTGGACGAAGAAGTGTTGGAAGAAGGATAGGAGAAGAAAACAAGAGAGTAGAAGAAGATAGCAGAAGACAAAGAGGAAGAGGGACGAAGAAGAAGTTAACGATGAATATTAAAACAAAACAAAATCTCATATCTCAGCAACAGAAACCAGATTTTGTTGTCAATCAAATTAATACAACAAATATAAAAGTAGAAGAAGAAATATAAGTATGAAGTAGAAATAAAAGAAATTAAGAATATAAGTATGAACAAGAAGAAGAAAAAAAAACTATATGCTCGGAAACAGAAAGAAGGAAGCAGAGAAAGCAAACCCGAGAAAAGAAAACCAGAAGAAATATGTTAAGAACGAATATATGTTCTAGGTAAAAGAAGAAGAAGAAAAACTGAGGTCAGACACGAATATATATGATTTATATATACGGTATATACATATGTTCTGTATATATCCTGTATATATCAGCATATCTTTATACTATATCCATTATTATCCAATCAGCACAAAATCAATTATATATATAAATTAACAAGAAACAAAGGACTGACATCAATATCTAAAAATATATGGAAAGTTTAAACAATGTAATGTATATAGTATAATTATATAGAGGACATTTCAAAAGAAAATATTTGACATCTCCATTTATCTCCACAGAAGAGACTGGAAATCTAGACTTTGTGATCCACAGGAAGAAAAATAATAAGAAACAACATGTAGACAAACGCATAGCACATATGATTCAACTGATGAAAAGTAAAATATATACAATATATATGTGTGTGTGTGTGTGTGTGTGTGTGTGTGTGTGTGTGTGTGTGTGTGTGTGTGTGAAATATTTTCGCCAAAAATAGAAAGTTGAAAGGAAATTTAACTTCATAAAACCCCTCTCAAAAGCCGGCTGCTCAACTTGGTAATTCTCCGTAAGCCTATCTCTCTGGAAATCTTGTAGCCTTCTTCCATCCGCTGTGAGGTTGTAAGTCAAAGAATATGCTAAAGTGGACCATTTTTATCGCAAGAGCACCACGCTAAAATTAAAAATATTATCGCTTTGACTCTGAGAAATTCGGTAGGCTACATCCTAGGCTGAACACAATTGAAGGAATGTAGCTAGGATTATTAACAATAGTCTGATTATTATTACTCCTGTTCGATGCACCTTGTTGATCTCATATCGTAGTAGTTGAGATGTAACTACTGTAGTTCCGATCACTGGTAGCTGGCTCCAGCTGTGTATATATACATGTCACCAGCAAGGTATATATATATATATATATATATATATATATATACAGTATATTGTTGGGTATACTCCCATTTATGTAATACCCCTGTTGAGAACCCTATTAACGGAGTGTATGCATCAAATAATAGTCGCATCACACACAAACAAATATTTTCATATATACTGTATATATACAGTATATATACTGTACTGTACATATATATATATATATATATATATATATATATATATATATATATATATATATATTTATATATACTTTGCACTTCTTATTAAACACCTTATTTTAAAATAGGAGTTGAATGCAAGGGAAGTACAACAGGAGAGAGAGAGAGAGAGAGATAGAGATAGAGAGAGAGAGAGAGAGAGAGAGAGAGAGAGAGAGAGAGAGAGGAGTAATTGTAGAAGCATATGGATAGACAGATAGGCAGATAATATAGAGATAAACTGCATATGCCCACATAGGTTAATTAAGGGGAGGTTTTTGTGTTTGGACTCCTTTCGCCCCATAAGTTATTAGATATTAATTAAGATGTTCGCATCCCTATTTTCTTCCTATTTTTCCCCTATATATCTATCTATATATCTATCTATCTCTATATATATATCCATCTTTTCCTCATCATATGACTTAATGCTTCAAACTCCGTGTGTCCAGGCATTTTGGCTCGACTGCTCCTTGATGTTGGCCCTGTCACTCATTCAACTCTGGGGGAGGCACTCGTCGCAGGCAGATTTGCCTTTTATCTCCCTCGTTCACGTAGAAAAAATATATATACAATATATGTATCTAACTATCTATCTATAAATCTCTCTCTCTCTCTCTCTCTCTCTCTCTCTCTCTCTCTCTCTCTCTCTCTCTCTCTCTCTCTCTCTCTCTCTCTCTCTCTCTCTCTCTCTCTCTCTCTCTCTCTCTCTCTCTCTCTCTCTCTCTCTCTCTCTCTCTCTCTCTTTCCCTCCCACCCTCCCTCTCTCCTCTCCCCACCACTCCCCAACATAATTCCTCAAGAGAGCGGACCTAAGAGGAGACATATTTGACAAGCCACATGTCATTATTCTTTCTTTTACAGTGCCTCGTGTGTGAATTGCAGGCAGTTTGGGTGGAGAGTGCATGGTTGTGTATATTTTCTTATATATGTTTTCTTTTTGTCCCGGTGTTTCTATCAACATTTATATTTAGGGGATATGGGTCGTTTTTCTGCCCCCTCCCCCCCCTCCCCCCCTTCGCCCTACCTTTTGTGGGAGGTCCTTCCTGAACTGAATAAAATAATCTACTAGTAGTCAGAATAAAGTTCGAAAGGATGTCACCTTTACTGAACTGGTTAATATTAACCTCTCTTTATCTGTTCGTGTATATATCTATCAATTAAGCTCCCTGCCTGTCTATCTGTCTATCTATGCATGACTATATTTATAATGAGAACCATGGATGTATTTTCTTATAACGGTTTGACTTTCTAGCACTATCTATCTATCCACTTTCTAGCACTATCTATCTATCCACTTTCTAGCACTATCTATCTATCCACTTTCTAGCACTATCTATCCACTTTCTAGCACTATCTATCTATCCACTTTCTAGCACTGTCTATCTATCCACTTTCTAGCACTATCTATCTATCCACTTTCTAGCACTATCTATCTATCCACTTTCTAGCACTATCTATCTATCCACTTTCTAGCACTATCTATCTATCCACTTTCTAGCACTATCTATCTATCCACTTTCTAGCACTATCTATCTATCCACTTTTTTTCTATGTTCCAACTACTAGTACCCTCTCGGGCATAGGCTGAGAGGCTGTACATTCAACCATACATTCAACGGTGAAGGCCGTGAGATCTCGTTCCAGTCTAGGGAGTGAGACATGTGAAGCGTTTTGAGCTGCAACCAGCCACCGCTATCTTGCCTTCGCAAGATGCAATGGGCCCGATTGCCCACCCACGGCTCGAAGCAGCCCCATCTCTAAAGCTGCTTCGCCTTAAGGCGCGGTTACACATGCCCGAGTTGCCCGAATCGGTGACAAAAGTTGCTCCGTGGAGCAACTTTTGCGCCCCAAGCAACTTTTTCGGGACCCATTTGTCACCCGAATAGAGCAACTTTTGCGTCCCGAACGTACGGGACGCATCGCCTGTTGCGGCAACTATAAATATGGGTTGCATGCAATAGTAGTAATGTGATAACTATAATATATGATGTGCCAGCATTAATATACTATAATAATGCTCAATCCTTAAATATATATGTCATCACAGTATAATATTCAATAGATTGGGATGAGAGAAAACGGTTTAATCAAGAAGTAGGCTACGGTATGAATGCGAAATTTCAAGTTTGTACAAATAGCCTACAATATCTTTAGGCAAGAATGGGAAGAATATTCTCTCAAAGGATTAAATGTATCATATATCGGTTATCATAATCAACTTACAATTATAATTTGCAACAGTAAACGATTTGTTATAACTAAATATGAATAATAGCTTCGTTACTGCAATGGATAGCCTAATACTTCCTTCAGTATTACAAATGATGTATTCTGTATGCTTTGTAATCTTGATTAAATACCGTATTTATGCATTATAGGTTCGGTTAATGCGACGTGCTAAATAGTAGGCTAAATAAGAGCTACGGGAGATAGTGCTACGAGCAACTCTCTTCCTGCATGTGTAACCACTTGTTTTTGGGTCTCAGAAAAGTTGCCCGTAGCTGTGACAAAAGTTGCTTGGGTGGCAAAAATTCGGGCATGTGTAACCGCGCCTTTATGCGTCTCACTGTTTCACCCCTTAGACTCGGACCCTCACTCTCAGAACGCCACCTATTGAGCAATTCACTCACTAGGCATTTCCCCCCTGTAGCCTATTTTGAATATGAGAATATTCATACAGTGATATTTAATCAGGGAATATGAGGTTATTTTTTGGGCGTTTCGGTGGGCTTTGTGGTAATGCACTGATACTAGGTACAGCACAAATTTCATCACAATAATATATCTTCCCATTGATACATCAGGATTCGAACCTGGGACCATTGGATTACCAGTCCAGTGACATGACCACTCCACCACACCTCCCCTGAAGATGAACACTGTATTTGCCTCCCTGCTCTTGATAAAATATGTACGAGTATGGCCATCGATACACCCTTCCTAATCTAAATTATATCAAATAATAATAGCCATATACAAGAAGGAAACTTTTACTCGTATTCGGAAACGTTTATAGTAATAGTATAGCAGCCACTCGTGTATTCGGAAACGTTTATAGTAATAGTATAGCAGCCACTCGTGTGTTCGGAAACGTTTATAGTAATAGTATAGCAGCCACTCGTGTATTCGGAAACGTTTATAGTAATAGTATAGCAGCCACTCGTGTATTCGGAAACGTTTATAGTAATAGTATAGCAGCCACTCGTGTATTCGGAAACGTTTATAGTAATAGTATAGCAGCCACTCGTGTATTCGGAAACGTTTATAGCAATAGTATAGCAGCCACTCGTGTATTCGGAAACGTTTATAGCAATAGTATAGCAGCCACTCGTGTATTCGGAAACGTTTATAGCAATAGTATAGCAGCCACTCGTGTATTCGGAAACGTTTATAGCAATAGTATAGCAGCCACTCGTGTATTCGGAAACGTTTATAGTAATAGTATAGCAGCCACTCGTGTATCCGGAAACGTTTATAGTAATAGTATAGCAGCCACTCGTGTATCCGGAAACGTTTATAGTAATAGTATAGCAGCCACTCGTGTATCCGTCCGAGCTAAAAACCTGTACAGTAAATTGAGCAATACACTGACGCACATGTTTATCAAATGATTTAAGGGGGTAGTGCTTGTTTGTTGGTCTATATACATACAGTATATATAGAATATATATTAGTTTCCTTGCTAGACCTCCATCAAGCATAAAAACACCCCCCCTAGACCCCTTTCAAGATATATTTGTACATTTCTTTCATAGCAAAATTTCCCGGCCTAAGCCCTTTTAAAATTACAGGCTCGCTATCGCTCGCCAGGAATAAATCGACACCTAAATGCCACGAAAGGTCTTAATATTGACAAAGCAATGAGTCGAGAGGTCTCAAATTCGCCAAACTAATGGAACAAGCTTCTTAAAATATCAAAGCTAATATGCTAAACATGAGGGAGAAGGGGGTCCACAAAAGGGCGACTACCTCCCCCTTAATCTCACCAACACATGCTGTCCATTCACACTGTTATGGCCGAGTGAACGTGACTAACATGAGCTTTATGAAGTGAACGTGACTAACATGAGCTTTATGAAGTGAACGTGACTAACATGAGCTTTATGAAGTGAACGTGACTAACATGAGCTTTATGAAGTGAACGTGACTAACATGAGCTTTATGAAGTGAACGTGACTAACATGAGCTTATGAAGTGAACGTGACTAACATGAGCTTTATGAAGTGAACGTGACTAACATGAGCTTTATGAAGTGAACGTGACTAACATGAGCTTTATGAAGTGAACGTGACTAACATGAGCTTTATGAAGTGAACGTGACTAACATGAGCTTTATGAAGTGAACGTGACTACATGAGCTTTATGAAGTGAACGTGACTAACATGAGCTTTATGAAGTGAACGTGACTAACATGAGCTTTATGAAGTGAACGTGACTAACATGAGCTTTATGAAGTGAACGTGACTAACATGAGCTTTATGAAGTGAACGTGACTAACATGAGCTTTATGAAGTGAACGTGACTAACATGAGCTTTATGAAGTGAACGTGACTAACATGAGCTTTATGAAGTGAACGTGACTAACATGAGCTTTATGAAGTGAACGTGACTAACATGAGCTTTATGAAGTGAACGTGACTAACATGAGCTTTATGAAGTGTATTGGAGATTTTATGATGGAAATAATCTCCTGTTGTTTATATACATTTTCTGGTGGTATATATATATATATATATATATATATATATATATATATATATATATATATATACACTGTGTATATAATGCTAATAATTGTTGGTTTATTGTTGACCAGCAGCTGTATGGCGGAAAATCTAAAGAGATTTTTCTTAAACTAGATACAGTACAATGCTCATTTTACCTAAACTGGGAGGTCACATGCGACCTTTGGTTGGCGACCGTGAGGTAGGTACATACGCTGATGCACTGGTGAGAAGTGCGTTTAGGCTAACACAAGCTGATAGTTGAGCAGCCTGGCTACGGAGCGACCACGATGCAATCCTCTCCATAAGGATGCCCGAAAATAACTTTAGGATTCTGGTGGTTTTGAACCCTCATCATCGCGGTTACAGTGCGGGCGCCTTAAACCGTTCGGCCATCCTTTGTGTGTGTGTGTGTGTGTGTGTATGTATGTATGTGTGTGTGTCTGTGTGTGGGTGTGTGTGTCTGTGTGTGTGTGTGTATTTATTTGTGTGTGTTTGTGTGCCCATGTGCATTCTTTGATCCCGTTTGCAATAGCGTTATAAGTGCCAATTAAATAAGACTGTGAGAGCACAATAATTGATGAATAACCCTTGTACCTCATACAAATCAAACATAAAATAATAACCCGCGCGTGGCAATAAATAATAACCCGCGCGTGGCAATAAATAATAACCCGCGCGTGGCAATAAATAATAACCCGCGCGTGGCAATAAATAATAACCCGCGCATGGCAATAAATAATAACCCGTGCATGGCAATAAATAATAACCCGCGCGTGGCAATAATAACCCGCGCGTGGCAATAATAACCCGCGCGTGGCAATAATAACCCGCGCGTGGCAATAATAACCCGCGCGTGGCAATAAATAATAACCCGCGCGTGGCAATAAATAATAACCCGCGCGTGGCAATAAATAATAACCCGCGCGTGGCAATAATAACCCGCGCATGGCAATAAATAATAACCCGTGCATGGCAATAAATAATAACCCGCGCGTGGCAATAATAACCCGCGCGTGGCAATAAATAATAACCCGCGCGTGGCAATAAATAATAACCCGCGCGTGGCAATAAATAATAACCCGCGCGTGGCAATAAATAATAACCCGCGCGTGGCAATAAATAATAACCCGCGCGTGGCAATAAATAATAACCGCGCGTGGCAATAAATAATAACCCGCGCGTGGCAATAAATAATAACACGCGCGTGGCAATAAATAATAACCCGCGCGTGGCAATAAATAATAACCCGCGCGTGGCAATAAATAATAACCCGCGCGTGGCAATAAATAATAACCCGCGCGTGGCAATAAATAATAACCCGCGCGTGGCAATAAATAATAACCCGCGCGTGGCAATAAATAATAACCCGCGCGTGGCAATAAATAATAACCCGCGCGTGGCAATAAATAATAACCCGCGCGTGGCAATAAATAATAACCCGCGCGTGGCAATAAATAATAACCCGCGCGTGGCAATAATAACCCGCGCGTGGCAATAATAACCCGCGCGTGGCAATAATAACCCGCGCGTGGCAATAATAACCCGCGCGTGGCAATAAATTAGAGCAACACTGAATGGTAATACGATCATATTATTAGAAAATGCCTCCCTCAAACAATGATTTCCCTTTCATGGTTTCGACACCAATGCTTTGACATTGTAAATGCGACGACACACGGCCACTATTTGTTTTGCATGTTATATATATATATATATATATATATATATATATATATATATATATATATATATACCGGTATATATATACAGTATATGTAGTATATAAATATATATATATATATATATATATATATATATATATTATATATATATATATATATTTATATATATATATATATATATAAATATACAGTATATATATATATATATATATATATATATATATGTACAGTATATAGATATATATATATAGTATATGTATAGATAGATAGATAGATACTGTAAACATAATTGTATGATGGTTAAATGAGGTCCACAGACTTTTATGACAGACTGTACACAATAATTAACCTCCATGCTATACAATAAGAAGTCGGTACAATCACTCACAAAAATTCGTGGTCCTTACCTATTTATAATTATGGCAGTATATCTCTGGGGAAATAAATATGAGTTATGTTCCATACATCAAACTACAAAACTACATATACCATTTATTGAAAAGCAAATTCCATCTAAAAATCAATCTAGATCATTATAACTGCATTAAGGGTAGATGAGTCGTTTTTCTGGTCCCCCTTCTTCCTCGTGATGTTAGGCCCATTAGTTTGGCGATTTTAAGACCTTTCGCCCCATTTCTTTGTCAATATTAAGACTGTCCGTGTCATGTGGGCGTCGATTTTTTTCTGGCGAGCGATCGCGAGCCTGTAAGTCAAGAGAAACCGGCCTTCGGGAAATTTTCTATCGAAAAATGTACAAATGTATCTTGAAGCAGGGTCTTGGGGGGGGGGGTTCTTTTAAGCTTGATGGAGGTGTAGGGAGGTAACTTGATAATATATATATATATATATGCAGTCATAAATGAGCATATAAATACACCTATATCCCCTTACGAAAAACATAAGGGGGTCCATGATTTGTTATAAGCGACTGTACACTAAGGTACACAGACGTGACTTACGACATACCGTAAATCTGAAATGGTAAACACATACTCGTCTTACCCAGCCCTCCCTTTACATATATACAGGGTGTTCCACAAATATGTGCCGAAAATCAGATGTATTCCTGACACATAATTGAATGTAAATCACTAAATGACCATATAAGCAAATATCAATAGTTGTCCAGTTACAGCACCTAACAGGTCTGCTTGAATGGGTTTTACTCCGGGAATTGCTTGTAAATGAAACATTTACCAAGGACAACGTGATTTATTAACAAAATAAAACAGTATTTCCAGTATGACAATAAAATTTACAGTAAATGTTCAAAATTCCTTGTAAATGAAACATTTAGCAAGGACAACGTGATTTATTAACAAAATACCTAAGCAAAACCTTGGTCGTTTATGGTATGTTACCGCGTACTGGGTGATAACACTCTCTCTCTCTCTCTCTCTCTCTCTCTCTCTCTCTCTCTCTCTCTCTCTCTCTCTCTCTCTCTCTCTCTCTCTCTCTCTCTCTCTCTCTCTCTCTCTCTCTCCAGTATCTGATACTGCACACACGAACGTATCATTACGATTCTTATTACTAACTTAGGTACAGGTTATCACATACTGTACGTTCTACAGCTTTCGGCACATTCCTGACAAACATGTCATCTTTGCTGTGTGCTGTATTACTTTACGGTCGTTAAGTAATTTCGCATCTGTCTCAGACATTTTGTACAATCCCTGGATTTAAACACATTCCTGGCAGACTTCGGAGGTGCTGTAACTCGAAAACTATTGAGAATTGCCAATATGGTCATTTCGTAATTTACATTCAATTATGTGTCAGGAATACATCCCCTGATTTTCGGCACATATTTCTGGAACACCCTGTATATATATATATATATATATATATATATATATATATATATATAGAGAGAGAGAGAGAGATATTATGTTCGCTACTTACCCCTTCAGTACCGGTGACATCTTTTTCACTTCATGCTGGCTACTATTGGATGATTATATTCAGCTTAAAAAGGACCTCCAGCAGCTAATAGGTTCCGCACTATCTCACTCTATAATATTTGATACTACAAATTCTTCTTAAACTACACAAAATCGTCTAAATATTGCTAAAAGAAAATGAAAAAGACGTCGCCGGTACAGAATAGTTAACTTTCTATTTATCTCTCTCTCTCTCTCTCTCTCTGTCTCTGTCTCTGTCTCTGCCTCTGCCTCTGTCTCTGTCTCTGTCTCTCTCTCTCTCTCTCTCTCTCTCTCTCTCTCTCTCTCTCTCTCTCTCCTGTCTCTCTCTCTCTCTCTCTCTCTCTCTCTCTCTCTCTCTCTCTCTCTCTCTCTCTCTCTCTCTCTCTCTCTCTCTCTCTCTCTCTGTAGGACAAGTAGTGAGGTAGGGCACACAGGGTTGAGTTACGACGGACCGTAAATCATCAAAGGTAAACACTCGTCATATCCTGCCCCCCTAACCCTTCTATATTATATCTGACGTCTTAATTATCCTCTATCTATCTGTCTATATATCTATCTGTCTATATATCTATCTATCTATCTATCTATCTATCTATTTATCTATCTCTATCTCATCAAAAGTAAAACACTCGTCATATCCTGCCCCCTAACCATTCTATATTATGGCTGGCGTCTTAATTATGCTCTCTATATATCTATCTATCTATCTATCTATCTATATACCTATCTATCTATCTACCTATATATCTAATTATTTATCTATCTATTTATTCATCTGTAAGTCTACTTGTTTAATTATCTACCTGTTTGTTTGGCTATCTATCTGCCTGTTTGTCTGTGTTGCCACACTCTCTATCTATCTATTTATCTATCTATATATATATATCTAGCTATCTATGTATCTATCAATCTATCTATCTATCTTTCTGTGTGAATGCATACTGTTTATATGTCTGCATATCTTTGTCTATTTTATGTACCACTTTCATCCATATATTTGTCATTTAACAAACATGAATTTACCTTACAATGTGGATATTATTCGAAACAAAAATGTGTCTCTTTCTTCACACAGACATAATGAACACCAAGGGGTCTACATGACCTTTAGCTGGCAACTATACTTCAAACAGTAAGTATTCGGTAAACATTTCCTGGGATTTGTTTTTCATAGTACCGGTAGCACATGTACAGTTTATTTGCAGGAATTATATTATTTGACTTACTCAACGATACAATTAAATGGATGAGGGTTTGACTGCACACTTTGTTCTATAAGCCTTTGTTGACATTCGATTCAGTCTCACAATTTCACGGCATTTTGTTTACGACTAGGTTCAAAATTAATATTTAGTTTGGGCTAAATTCCCTCGTTTTCCAACAATCCTGGATCCATTTCCTCTCGTGTATTTGAACAGGTCAGCTGTGTAATGTTTGTGAATAGCTAGATGATCATATATATATATATATATATATATATTTATATATATATATATATATATATATATATATATATATATATATATATTTATTTATCTATCTCTGTATCTATCTTTTTGTCAATATATATATATATATACCGGTATATATATATATATATATATATATATATATATATATATATATATATATATATATATATATATATATAAAGGTATTTGCATTCAGACATCTAAGGTTATTAGATAGCCTAAGCAACACATTCTAACTAATCTGATAAAGGCATTAGCCTAGATTTTTTGTCTATGTGAGTGAGGGAGGCAAAAGGCAGAACTGCCTGTAGCGAGTGCCTCCCCCAGAGTTAAAAGAGTGACAGGGCCAAAATCAAGGGACATTCGAGCCAAAATGCCTGGACACACGGAGTTTGAAGCAATTTAAGTCATAGGAAAAGGGAAAGACTGATTCTGGGAGAGAGTTCCAGAGCTCAGCTGTTGAATATAATAACGTATGAGAGTAACGTTTCACTCTTGGGTAAATAATAATAATAATAATAATAATAATGCATAAATAAATCAAAGTCTCCCCTTAAAAATTTTGAGGGTGAACTCCAGAGAAATTGGAGAGAGAAAACAAATTTCGTAGTCTCCGAGACACCGGACGAAACAAGTAAATATTTCGGCTTTAGCAGGGAGGAGAGAAGGGAGTGGGGGGGGGGGGGAATAGGTAAACAAACAGTCTAGTTTTCTGTGTTTACGGTTTTTCTACGGAATTGCAGATTTTGTTTTATATCAAAAGAGCGGCAGAATATTGTATCATAAGCGCGTTTTTTGACTCACTCTTCTGTTAGCTACACGTTAACGTCTGTTGCCCCCTGCGCTACACAGGGAGGTTGAACTTTACGAGGACCTGCTGGTCTTCACATAGTTTGTAGCCTGAAGATGTTCTAGTATATCCATGAAGACAAATACACTCGGATGTGCTGTATTAAACTGTTCACTGATATAAGCATGGAACGATCAGCGGAATTATGTGTATGTTTTTGGTTCGTCAATACACTGTCCACTCAGAAATAGTAAAATGCATTGTAAAATACTAACACCAGTTTACGCACGTTGACTTTACTGAAGGGAATCTCCCTACTGAATATTTTTCGTGGACTGACAGAGGTAGTTATAGAAACCACGTCGATTACTCTTTTGATGGCATTGTTTTCGCGCAGTTTGAACATTGTCTCGGTTTTGAACCTGCGCTTTCGCTTTTCACAGTTTGCTATAGCTGTAATTTGACGATTTTATACGGCTTAGGAAGGCTGTGCGTGAAGTCAAAGTCAACCCTCTGACTTCCACATACCCATTCTAATCTGAATATAATCGTCTAATAATAGCCAGAAAACACAATAAGAATTGCGTCTTCGTATCTTGAAAGGGTTAGCATCATATACTCTAGCATAGTCTATCATATTCGAATATATTGTAGGAGAGATTGTACAGAGTTTCTGCTTAGTATGTTTTGAGATGTGTGTGTGTGTGAATGAATGAATGAGATTGGGAGTGAGTGTGTGTGTGTGTGTAGGTGTGTGTGTGTGTGTGTGTGTGTGTGTAGGTGTGTAGGTGGGCGTTGTGTTTGCATGCGTGCTAGTATTTTCGCTTACTATATGTTCCTCCCCCCAAAAAACGTGTGCATTTATGTATAGAACCGAGGCTACTTTTTACCTTTCTTCTTTTTCATGTGTGTGTGTGTGTGTGTGTTCCTTACGAAGTGTTGCATATTTAATGCCTTGACCCCCTAGAGCACCGTCGGACCCCCCAAACCGGAAGTAGTCTTAAAGAAACCGGTCTCAGGGAATATTTGAGAGAGGGAAGATGGTTGTTGTGGTAGGTGTGTGGTGGTGGTAGATGGTAGGTAGTAGTGGTGATGGTGGTAGGTGAGTGGTTGGGGTAGTGGTGGTGAGGTGGTAGTTGTTAGGTAGTAGTGGTGATGGTGGTAGGTGAGTGGTTGGGGTAGTGGTGGTGAGGTGGTAGATGTTAGGTAGTAGTGGTGATGGTGGTAGGTGAGTGGTTGGGGCTGTGGTGGTGAGGTGGTAGATGTTAGGTAGTAGTGGTGATGGTGGTAGGTGAGTGGTTGGGGTAGTGGTGGTGAGGTGGTAGTTGTTAGGTAATAGTGGTGATGGTGGTACAAAGGAGTACAAAGGAGTACAAAGGAAATCAAGCAACAACATATCTAGTGACCCTTCTAGGTTGCTTGTCCTCCAAAACACTGAGGATCAAGTGTCCAAACAGTGGTTTAGAGTGGGTAAGGGAACATTGGAAAGGGAATTACTGCCCTGGAACTAATGTCCGTGGCAGGATTAGGAAGTTAGTAGGGGACAGATGGGTTAGTAACTGAGGGGGGGATAAAATAAAGTTATTCATTTACAAACGCAGTCAGTCGCGGGTTTGATGCGAGATATTTGTCTAGGCGGAGTTTAAATGAATCAACGGTGATGCAGTCTATAACGTTTCGGGGGAAGCCCATTCCACAAGTTGACAACTCGATTGAAGAAGAAATTCTTAGATTCGTGTGAGTTAAAAGATTTACCAATAATTTTGCAACCGTTTCCCCGCGTGTAATTAGATTGGTCGATAGTGAAGTACTTACTACAGTTCATATTGTCGATGCCTTTGATGATTTTGAACACTTGAATTAAGTCACCTCTTAATCTGCGCTGGGTTAAAGGAAATAGATTTAATTCTCTAAGACGCTCTTCGTATGGTTTGTTCTTTAGGCTAGGTATCATTTTGGTAACTCTACGTTGAACTCGTTCTAGCTTGTTTATATCTTTTTGGTAATAAGGGCACCAGGATTGAACGCAGTATTCCAGAAGAGGGCGGACTAATGAATTGTAAAGGGTTAGGATAACTTCTTTGGATTTATGCTCAAATGACCTGCCTATAAAGCCAATTATTGTATTTGCCTTCTTAACAACTTCTGAACATTGTTGACTCGGTTTTAGGTTACTCGATATTGTTACTCCCAGATCGGTTTCTCTGTTTACATTCTTAAGCTGAGTGCCATTCATCGAATAGTTTGCTTTCTCATTTAGGTATCCGATATGTAGTACTTTACATTTATCCGCATTGAAACTCATTTGCCAAATTTGGGCCCAACATGACAATTTATCTAGATTGTGTTGCATATCGTCAACTTGTTCTTTTGAGAGTACGCTATTTGCAATTTTTGTATCGTCAGCAAATTTTGAGATTGTACAGGTGAGACCCTCATCTATGTCGTTGATGTAAATTAGAAAGAGAATTGGTCCTAGTACCGATCCCTGGGGTACCCCGCTACTTACATTGGTCCATTTTGATGCCTTACCGTTTATGACTACTCTTTGCTTTCTGTCGCTGAGCCAATTTTCTATCCATTTCAACACACCGTCTTGTATTCCATGCGCTTTTAGTTTTAGCAGTAAACGTTTGTGGGGAACTTTGTCAAAGGCCTTTTGAAAATCAAGGTATATAATATCTACAGCTTTACTCTCATCGTAGAGGTTGAGGATATCGTGGAAGAAGTCTAAGAGGTTTGTTAAACAGGAACGTTTTTTACGAAAGCCGTGTTGAGTATCTTTAAGTATGTTATTTTCCTCTAAGTGATTTACGAGTCTGTCTCGTATGACCGTTTCTAGCATTTTACATACAACTGAGGTTAAGCTAATTGGACGATAGTTACTGGGTAGGGATTTGCTGCCTTTTTTTAATATCGGTGTTACGTTGGCTAGCTTCCACTGATCGGGCATAGTTCCAGACTGCAAGGATTTATTGAATAGTAATGTCAGTGGTTTAGAGAGCTCATCCTTAGCTTCCTTTAGAACTCTAGGCGAGATTGTATCAGGTCCAGGCGTTTTATTTACCTTGAGTTTATCTAAACAATTCAATACTTCTCTCTGTAACGGTGATATTGCTTAGAACATCTGAATTATCAATCTGAATCGGCGATGGTGTAGGGATATCACTGAGGTCTTCTGTTGTAAAAAACTGATGCAAAGAAGGTATTGAGGGCATTACTCATTTGTTCTTCGTCTTTGGTGTATTCTCCATTTTCATCGACTAACGGTCCAACAGTTGAAGTAACGACTTTTTTCTTTCTGATATAACTATAGAATTCTTTCGGGTTTGTTTTACTTTGATTCGCAATATGTAACTCTAAGGTCTTTTTACTTTGCTTAATTAACTTTTGGCTTTGCGTCGTAGCTCTACAAATTTCAGCCGTTCTTCGTCATTTTGTGAGGATTTTAATCTATCATTAGCAAATTTTTTAGCAAGCAGGCAGTTTGAAATATCTTTATTCCACCATTTGGGCTTATTATTATGGCCTGGACGCCGAGTTTTCGATGGTATGCAGTCTTGCACTGCTTTTAGGTAAGTGGCTTCGAATAACTTCCAAGATGTATTTATGTCGTTATTGTGAATTAAAAAGCTCCAGTCAGTTTCTTTAAACATAGCTCTAAGTTTATGGAAGTTTGCTTTCTTGAAATTAGGGACTTTTTCGATGCTACTATTTGGTTCGTTACTAGTAAACTTTAAAGTGAAAGTTATCGTACGATGGTCGCTGTTACTGAATTCATCACCAACATTCAAATTCTCTATTAATTCTTCTTTTGTTGCAAGTACAATGTCAAGAACGTTATTACCACGGGTCGGCGTTCCAACAAATTGATAAAGCGAACTCTCTTGCAAGTTCGTATACAAGTCATGTCCGGAGTGTGAAGTAAGAGTATCGCCCCACTTGGTCACAGGTAAATTAAAGTCACCAAAAATTACGGTATCTTGTGAGTTACTTACATCTGCAATTTGTTCGTAAATTTCTCGGTCAGTTTGCACTGATTGAGCTGGAGGTCTGTATATTAATGCAAGTATTATTTTGGTACCTTTATTATTCTTTATTAGCACAAAAGATGCGTCGACGTTCACAATTTGAGGTTTTGACAAGAGGGTAGGGTTAAGACTTTCTTTGATATAAAGTAAAACGCCACCTCCATTTCGATTTATTCGGCTTTTCTCAAACATTACATAACCGGGAAGTGAATACTCTGCTAAAAAGTCTCTATCTTCTGTATTGAGCCAAGATTCTGTTATGCCAATCACATCATAATTTTCTGTAAACACTAGCTCCTCTAAATCTGAAAATTTATTGCGTATGCTACGAGCGTTTGCATAGAAAACCTTTAAATTTGTTATTTTAGAACTCACGGAACGGTGGTAGGTGAGTGGTTGGGGTAGTGGTGGTGAGGTGGTAGTTGTTAGGTAGTAGTGGTGATGGTGGTAGGTGAGTGGTTGGGGTAGTGGTGGTGAGGTGGTAGTTGTTTAGGTAGTAGTGGTGATGGTGGTAGGTGAGTGGTTGGGGTAGTGGTGGTGAGGTGGTAGTTGTTAGGTAGTAGTGGTGATGGTGGTAGGTGAGTGGTTGGGGTAGTGGTGGTGAGGTGGTAGTTGTTAGGTAGTAGTGGTGATGGTGGTAGGTGAGTGGTTGGGGTAGTGGTGGTGAGGTGGTAGATGTTAGGTAGTAGTGGTGATGGTGGTAGGTGAGTTGTTGGGGTAGTGGTGGTGAGGTGGTAGTTGTTAGGTAGTAGTGGTGATGGTGGTAGGTGAGTGGTTGGGGTAGTGGTGGTGAGGTGGTAGTTGTTAGGTAGTAGTGGTGATGGTGGTAGGTGAGTGGTTGGGGTAGTGGTGGTGAGGTGGTAGTTGTTAGGTAGTAGTGGTGATGGTGGTAGGTGAGTGGTTGGGGTAGTGGTGGTGAGGTGGTAGTTGTTAGGTAGTAGTGGTGATGGTGGTAGGTGAGTGGTTGGGGTAGTGGTGGTGAGGTGGTAGTTGTTAGGTAGTAGTGGTGATGGTGGTAGGTGAGTGGTTGGGGTAGTGGTGGTGAGGTGGTAGATGTTAGGTAGTAGTGGTGATGGTGGTAGGTGAGTGGTTGGGGTCGTGGTGGTGAGGTGGTAGATGTTAGGTAGTAGTGGTGATGGTGGTAGGTGAGTGGTTGGGGTCGTGGTGTTGAGGTGGTAGATGTTAGGTAGTAGTGGTGATGGTGGTAGGTGAGTGGTTAGTGGTAGCGGTTGTGGTGGTAGTGGAGGTGAGATGGTAGATGCTAGGTAGTGGTAGCGATGGTGGGATAATTGGGGTTGTGATGGTTATAGTGTTATAGTGTGGGTGGTAGTGATATTAGTGGCAGGATATGGTAGTAGTGGGATGTATACAACTGCCCCTACATCTTTTTTCTCGCGTTTGTGATCCTTTCATAGTGTTGCATACTTAAAATAGCCTGACCCCTAGAGCACCATCGCGACCCAAGCAGGAAGTAGCCTTAAGGGAAGATGGGTCGTTTTTCTGGTCCGCCTTCTCCCTCATGTTTATCCCCATTAGTTTTAAGATTTTAAGACGTTCGGCCCAATAGTTTGTCGATTTTAAAACCTTTCGTCCCATTTTCTATATCAATATCAAGACCTTTCGTGCCATTTAGGTGTCGATGTTTTCCTGTCGAGCGGTAGCGACCCTGTAATTATAAGATAACCCGGACTTCGACCGGGATTTTTTTCTATCGAAAAATGTACAAGTATATCTTGAAGGGGGGTGTAGGATTTTTTTTTTTTTTTTTTTTTTTTTTTTTTTTTTTTTTTTAAAGTTTGGGGAAGTTCTAGCGAGGAAACGTAAAAATATATTGATATATAAACAAATAGACCCAAAAAATAGCCACCGTCCCCTTTTAAAGAAGTTGGTCCCATGGAGTATTAGCGGGTAGGGAAGGTGGTAGTGATTAGTGGTGGCAGTGGTATTTGCAGTAGGAGTTCATGGTAGATTAGTGGTGGCAGTGGTATTTGCAGGAGTTCATGGTAGATTAGTGGTGGCAGTGGTATTTGCAGTAGGAGTTCATGGTAGATTAGTGGTGGCAGTGGTATTTGCAGTAGGAGTTCATGGTAGATTAGTGGTGGCAGTGGTATTTGCAGTAGGAGTTCATGGTAGATTAGTGGTGGCAGTGGTATTTGCAGTAGGAGTTCATGGTAGATTAGTGGTGGCAGTGGTATTTGCAGTAGGAGTTCATGGTAGATTAGTGGTGGCAGTGGTATTTGCAGTAGGAGTTCATGGTAGATTAGTGGTGGCAGTGGTATTTGCAGTAGGAGTTCATGGTAGATTAGTGGTGGCAGTGGTATTTGCAGTAGGAGTTCATGGTAGATTAGTGGTGGCAGTGGTATTTGCAGTAGGAGTTCATGGTAGATTAGTGGTGGCAGTGGTATTTGCAGTAGGAGTTCATGGTAGATTAGTGGTGGCAGTGGTATTTGCAGTAGGAGTTCATGGTAGATTAGTGGTGGCAGTGGTATTTGCAGTAGGAGTTCATGGTAGATTAGTGGTGGCAGTGGTATTTGCAGTAGGAGTTCATGGTAGATTAGTGGTGGCAGTGGTATTTGCAGTAGGAGTTCATGGTAGATTAGTGGTGGCAGTGGTATTTGCAGTAGGAGTTCATGGTAGATTAGTGGTGGCAGTGGTATTTGCAGTAGGAGTTCATGGTAGATTAGTGGTGGCAGTGGTATTTGCAGTAGGAGTTCATGGTAGATTAGTGGTGGCAGTGGTATTTGCAGTAGGAGTTCATGGTAGATTAGTGGTGGCAGTGGTATTTGCAGTAGGAGTTCATGGTAGATTAGTGGTGGCAGTGGTATTTGCAGTAGGAGTTCATGGTAGATTAGTGGTGGCAGTGGTATTTGCAGTAGGAGTTCATGGTAGATTAGTGGTGGCAGTGGTATTTGCAGTAGGAGTTCATGGTAGATTAGTGGTGGCAGTGGTATTTGCAGTAGGAGTTCATGGTAGATTAGTGGTGGCAGTGGTATTTGCAGTAGGAGTTCATGGTAGATTAGTGGTGGCAGTGGTATTTGCAGTAGGAGTTCATGGTAGATTAGTGGTGGCAGTGGTATTTGCAGTAGGAGTTCATGGTAGATTAGTGGTGGCAGTGGTATTTGCAGTAGGAGTTCATGGTAGATTAGTGGTGGCAGTGGTATTTGCAGTAGGAGTTCATGGTAGATTAGTGGTGGCAGTGGTATTTGCAGTAGGAGTTCATGGTAGATTAGTGGTGGCAGTGGTATTTGCAGTAGGAGTTCATGGTAGATTAGTGGTGGCAGTGGTATTTGCAGTAGGAGTTCATGGTAGATTAGTGGTGGCAGTGGTATTTGCAGTAGGAGTTCATGGTAGATTTTCCCTTAAATCTATATTTGTTTTCTCGAACACCCTACTCCCTTATGTTAGCCCCATTAGTCTTGAGATTTTAAGACCTTTCGCCTTAATTTTTGTGTGTGTCAATATTAAGACCTTTCGTGCCATATAGGTGTCGATTTTATCCTGGCGAGCGATAGCGACCCTGTAATTTAGAAAGAACTGTCTTCCGGCAGGGATATTTTTCTCTCGAAAAATATACAAATTCAGTTTGAAGGAGAGTCTTGGGGGTGTTATTTTTTCAGCTTGATGGAGATCTAGGGAGACAACTAAAATAAGATAAAAGTATAAATTAAAAAGCAAATATATACGCCCTTAAGGGGAGGTATTTAAGGGGAGGTATTTAGTTTGTTCCCTAGACCTCCATCAAGCTTAAAATTACACTCCCTTGAGTCCCTTTCGAGATAAATTTGTAAATTTTTCTGTAGAAAAATGGCCCGGCTGAAAGCCGGTTCCTCTTAAATAACAGGCTCGCTATCGCTCGCCAGGATAAAATCGACACCTAAATGGCACGAAAGGTCTTAAAATTGACAGAAATGGGTCCAAAGTTCTTAAAATCGTCAAAATAATGGGGCGAACGTCTTAAAAATAGAAAAGCAATGGGGCTAAACATGAGGGAGAAAGGGGTCAAGAAAAAAATCCCTCAAGTGGATATCTCCCCTTAATCGATAGCACCCCTTTCAACTTTTCTCTGCACAAGACTTCTCCAATCAAGCTGCCTCCATTCACTGTTCCCCTTGGCTTGGTGCTGGGAGGGAGGTGCTGTGATGTATGCCGGGGTTAATAGTGGTAATTTATAGACCAGTACTTCAGGGCCTGGAGGGTCTGGTAAGGAGTGGGTACGTATATTATTTATCTTTGGCCGTGGTGTCCTATTTCACTCAGCTGCCTGGGGTTCGAACCTATTTGTGTCTGATAAACTATATATATATATAATATATATATATATATATATATATATATATATATATATATATATATATATATATATATATATATATATATATATATATATATATATATACAGTATATATATATATATATATATATATATATATAATTTCATCAAAAATACTGTTATTAATTTTTAATCAAGATAAAGCCATTTAGTAACAAAACTTATATTGCTCATCCACTGAAATATCTGAGTTACTGAGAGACTATCAAATAACACGATATTCTATTATTTATCTTTGGCCGTGGTATCCTATGTCACTAAGCTGCCTGGGGTTCGAACCTGTGTGTGTCTTAGTATTAAGGGGGGTTAGTTTTTTTTGTTTTCTTTTTTTTTTTTTTTTTTTCTTTTTTTTTCTGTGTATATATTCATTACTTTTTACTTTCCTCGCTAGACCTCCACCAAGCATAACAAAACATCCTCTATACCCCCTTTTCAAGATAAATGTGTACAGTTTTCGGTAGACAAATTTCCCGTCCAAAGGCCGGTTCGTTGTTTAATTAAAGGCTCGCTATCGCTCGCCAGGAAACAATCGACACCTAAATGGCACGAAAGGACTTAATATTGACAGAGAAATGGGGCAAATGGTCTCAAAATCGCCAAGCTAACGGAAAATCTCAAAACTAATATGCTAAACAGGAGGGAGAAGGGGGTCCAGAAAAAGCGACCAGCTGCCCCTTTTAAATATGATTCATCTTTCGACTAGTGAAATAACACACTTGCCTGGCTTTGTTCATAAAGATTATATTTGTGTTGATATTGATAGTATAACTCTTTATCGGCACTGCTGTTTGGCATTTTTTTTTTTTTTTTTTTTTTTTTTTTTCCGAATTCCAACACCTCACCAGGTCTAACAATTTCGTTGATAGTTAAATCATGTATATTTTCCTTCGTCTGTGAAATGCAAAATAATTAACATAAATATGTAACACCCCGTTCTTAACATTAATCATCAATTACGAACCCCAATGTACTTGAACAAACTAATGAAAGCATTATGGTCCTCCCAGGATTCGAACTCGGGACACCACACCCAGAACATAAGCATCTAAATAATAGACACATAATACACTATGATAGCTACCGGTATACTAATGTTTCATGTTTTTACCAGTGAAATAACAAAATCAGTACTTCACCGTGTTAAGGCCGTGTCTCACACAGTACGTTAGCCGCCGACCACAGCCGATGTTTTCAAAATATTTGAATTTTTCCTTGATCCTCTGACATCGTCTGTGATCGTGTAAAAAAATCGCCTCGTATCGTGGTAGGCGAGGGGTGGTCGAGTGGCGCGGAAATGGTCGGCGGTGATCGGCCAAAAAATAGTGGCTGCACTATTTTTGGGCCGATTGTCGGCAAGAAAAAACGTTAAAAATTTACGTGCAACGTACGTGCAACTGACGTGCAACGATCGTACGTGTATCCTGTGCATGTCTTCATTGACGTCCTCTGGTCGGCCAATTTTTTTGACAGACGATTAGTACGGCCATAATTCGACAAATGCACGATATTTACACAACCACCCTACAATAAATCGTGTTTATCGTATGATATAATAACGTTCCATTTCATTAGAGTACGATCACAACACAATAAATCGTATATCCGACACGTATAGCGCAGGATCGACACATTAAATACACGTCAAATGTACGACAGGCACAGGACCATTGTCATTTAAATTGTGTTGAACGTGTGTGGCGCATCGTGGCTGTGTGGACAGGGTGCGGCCCAACACACGCTCTGCCCAGGAATTTTCCACGCCTCCCACGTTCATCATACATAATAGTGGCTGTACATGGGTCTTTCCAAGATCCAAGCCCGGACATGACAGCTACGTTTCTTGCTTTTTTTTTTTTTGCTCCGTAACTTTCTCAGGGCGATGGTGTACAACAGCTGCAATCTGAGGTTGTTTATATTAGCTTGGTTGTAGTGTGTTATGGCCATGTACGCTTCGTCGTCTGTCATGGTGGTCCCAAGGAGGTTTAGTACGTCCATGTGCGCCTCCATGTTGACAGTAGGAGCTTCGGTGGTAGACTAAAATGTGCCGGGGCCACACCCCATTATATAAGTGGGCTGCCTTTGACGTATCAGTATCGTGGGAGACGTACGATGGGCGTATTTGTCGTACAACGTACGTGCGTTTGTTGTACTTTAAACGTATGGTTAACGACCAGAAGCGGCATTATCGTGCTTTTAACGTGCTTTAAACGTATGACGAACGTGTCCTGGTCGAATGAGTAGCGTCTCTGGTCAGCGATTTATTCTACAAGGGTCGTGTTGCAGACTTGTGTGACGTGTGAGTGTTGAGTGACTGTCGAGGGACTGTCGAGGGCTTGTTGTATAGCAATCGTGTGCCAGCGAGGATCGTGCAGTGATCCAGTGATTCGATTACAATCGGCGAAAAAGTGCAAATCGTCCTATGTCGGCAGCTGTCGAGCGGTGGCCGTACTGTGTGAGACGCGGCCTTTAAGGGGAGATTTCCACTTGAGGGATTTTTTTCTTGACTCCTTTCTCCCTCATGTTTAGCCCCATTGCTTTTCTAATTTTAAGACGTTCGCCCCATTATTTTGACGATTTTAAGAACTTTCGACCCATTTCTGACAATTTTAAGACCTTTCGGGCCATTTTGGTGTTGATTTTATCCTGGCGAGCGATAGCGAGCCTGTAATATAAGAGAAACCGGCTCTCAGCCGGGACATTTTTCTACCGAAAAATGTACAAATTTATCTTGAATGAGGGTCAAGGGGGTGAAATTTTAAGATTGCTGGAGGAGTAGAAAACAAACTAAAAACCTCCCCTTAATAACTTTGTTGATATTATATAGTTACGAATCTCTGACTTGTATGAGAGTGCTAAGAGGGGATGGGCCGGTCTTTCTGGACAACCTTCTCCCTCATGCTTAGCCCCTTTAGTCTTCAGATTTTAAGACGTTCAGCCCATTAGTTTGGCGATTTTAAGACCTTTTGCCCCTTTTGTGTGTCAATATTAAAACTTTTCGTGTCATTTAGGTGTCGATATTTTCCTGGCGAGCGAAAGCGAGCCTGTTATTTATGAGGAACCAGTCTAGGGAGGAAACTACAAAAAATATTTAATACATGAACAAAATCGACCGAAAAGTGAACTTAATGATACCGCAATTAGTCTATTTGTTCACAAAATGTGTTCCTATCAATTTAGTTTGTATTGTCATGCAGAAATATGGTCTGAAGTCAATTTGATATAGGATTCTTGGCAATGAGGAGTTAATACCCTATGATTATAATGTCGTCTATTTTGTTACAATATATGCATTATTAGGCATGGGAGAAAAAAACATAAATAGTGAAGTAATGGAAATAGGTAACTGAAAGTATTGATTGAATTACTACAAGACAGCAATCATATTGAATTACTACAATACAGTAATCATATTGAATTACTACAATACAGTAATCATATTAGCACAATAATAATAATAATAATAATAATAATAATGATAATATAATACATTGGATTTGCTGGGAACTATTTGACATGGAAGAGTCCATTTCAGCGATGCGGGGTAGGACACGATATAAACCATCAATGCCTCTTAACCGGTTGAGACATAGAATGTTTATTATTGAATATTGTATGCTTAAAATCCTCTGTATAATCGTATCCTGACGTTTGTCAAGTCTTTTTTGAGACACCCTGTATAACTGCCAATATACCTTTATTGGAAGTATATTATCATGAACACTTTATTTAACCTTTTCCTTGCCATGTACTGTATATATTTTTGTTTTGTGTGTTCAAGGGGTTAGTTAACAGAACCTCGTACCCTATGTATTTAGACCCTTACTAGCTCAGTCCCAACACCCTCTCTCCCCCTTCCTCCCTTACTCCCTTCCTTCCTTCCCCCTTTTCCACCCCTCACCCTTCCCCCTTTCACTCTCATCAGGCCTCTCTCCCTCCCCCACTTCACTCGCATCAGCCCTCTCTCACCCCCTCCCTCCCTCCCCCCCTTTCCCCCTCCACTCTCATCAGGCCTCTTCCCCCCAACCTCTCTCCCTCTTTCTCCCTTGCTCCCTTCCCCCCTTTCTCCCTTTCCCCCTTACTCCCTTCGTCCCCTCCTCCCCCGTTCCCCCACATCAGCCCTCTCTTCCCCATCCGTCCCCCTTCCCCCTCCCTACCTTCCCCCCTTACCCTCTTCACTCTCATCAGCCCTCTCCCCATTTCCCCTCCTCCCCGTTCTCCCCTTTCCTCTCATCATCCCTCTCCCAACTTCCCCTCCTCCTTCCCCCATCACCAACCCTCTCTCCAACCCACGCCCACACCCCAGGCCAAAATATTGAGGTCATTTATAACAGTTATCTTACCGCGCCTCTCCTGATTGGGACCACAAAGTCTGCGGGGTGAAAACGTACATTTTGGTGGTGCGGGTGTTCAAGAGAGAGAGAGAGAGAGAGAGAGAGAGGTGGGGGTGTTACTTTAGGGGGGGGGGGGGCCATAGTTATACGTGTTTATAAAGAAAGGAGACTGTGTGAGGTGTATTTTAAGGGGGGTCACCTGTTTTTTTCTATATTTTTTCTCTTGCTCTGGCTTGTATCCATTCGGCCCATTCAGCCCATTCAGCCAACTGTTTTAAGACGTTTATCCCCATCCAGGTGTCGCGCGAGCCAGCATTGTATGGACAAATCCGGCTTCGCCGGAGACATTTTTCTATCGAAAAATGTACAAATTTAACTAGCTATCAAAAACAAAATATATGCTGGCTCGCTTACGCTCGCCAGGAAAATATTGACACCTGGATAGGGGTAAACGTCTTAAAACAGTAGGCTGAATGGGGCCGAATGGATACAAGCCAAAGAGAGAGGGAGAGAAAGAGAAAAAAGCGAGGTGGGCCCCCTTTAGTGGAGGTCATAGCTATTCGTGTTTATAAAGAAAGGAGACTACAGTATATGAGGCGTATATTTTATTTATTTATTTATGTATTATTTATTTGTATTTATTTATATATTAATTTATATTATATTTTTATTTTAGCTTTATAATACGGTGGCGGTAATAAGTCATGTATCAGTTGCCATTACGTTTGGCTCTCTCTGTGCTGTATTAATGCCTGTCATATGTTGAATAGGGTGGGTAAGTGTAGGAACATGTTTTATATCTCACTCGAAACGAATAAATCAAGTTTTAGACATTGCCGATACCAATTATTGATCGAAATATACTTGGTGCCGAGACATCACTTATTAGCCCGATTGTACGTCTGCATGGACAGGTGTATTGCATTGTTTACATATAGCCATTCTTAACCCTCTCTGGTACGACGTCGTGGGTTATTATGATATTTTGCTGAATTGTTAGTGAGGATTTTGCTTAGTTTTGCCATTTTCGAGCAGTGTATTTTAGCTTGCCCAGTAGGCTAACAAAATCTCCTTCCCAGACTTCCTTAAAGCTAAAATATGCCAACCCAGACCCCCTTCATGTCTGCCTAAGAAGTAAATTGAGCTGTACCTTGTGTCTGCATGAAAATCTAGAATGTATTGTTTTAAACACGGCCATTATTAATTACGGAAAAATCAAGCGCAAGGAAGAATGAGTCAATGAAAATCTAAGTGGGTATGAGTTGAAGTGTGTCCTCTTTTAACGGAGATAATGTTGACTATACTAAAAATACTAGAATCTTTGCTTTCGTTAGAAAAGATGTATTTTTGGTGATGCAAGTCTCTTGTGAGAGAACGGCTGCTTGGAGTTTTGTTACGAGAGAGCACTTGTATAAACATTCATAAGAGTAAACTGAATAGGAAGCGTGCATGCATATCTGCTTTAAGAAATCAGTGGTGCTGGCTTTAACTTTTAGTTTGTGGTCCAAAACGACACCGGTGAAATACCAAGTTAAAAATATATTCAGTGTGTGCGAAACACACATACATCCCTGTATGTAAAGGAAAGGTGTGTTCTAGTTGTCCGGCTCTTGAAGCAAGGTAGGAAATATGTTACTTTACTGGGAGCATATTTACCTTTCTTTTAAATTGGCGACTGTGAGATCTTACTTATCCATATGAGTCGCAGAGCTAGATTATATACTAACAAAATCGTCTAATGGTAACCAGAATATAATGAAAATAACGTAATGGTGGTGAAGTGGTTAGAAAAGGCGACCGTATGTGAGGAGTAAAGCCTAGGTGTGTAATTGCTTGAAAAGAAGTGGTGAGAGGAGGGATCTGTTGTCTTAGATGGAAGTGGTGAGAGGAGGGATCTGTTGTCTTAGATGGAAGTGGTGAGAGGAGGGATCTGTTGTCTTAGATGGAAGTGGTGAGAGGAGGGATCTGTTGTCTTAGATGGAAGTGGTGAGAGGAGGGATCTGTTGTCTTAGATGGAAGTGGTGAGAGGAGGGATCTGTTGTCTTAGATGGAAGTGGTGAGAGGAGGGATCTGTTGTCTTAGATGGAAGTGGTGAGAGGAGGGATCTGTTGTCTTAGATGGAAGTGGTGAGAGGAGGGATCTGTTGTCTTAGATGGAAGTGGTGAGAGGAGGGATCTGTTGTCTTAGATGGAAGTGGTGAGAGGAGGGATCTGTTGTCTTAGATGGAAGTGGTGAGAGGAGGGATCTGTTGTCTTAGATGGAAGTGGTGAGAGGAGGGATCTGTTGTCTTAGATGGAAGTGGTGAGAGGAGGGATCTGTTGTCTTAGATGGAAGTGGTGAGAGGAGGGATCTGTTGTCTTAGATGGAAGTCGTATATACCTATTTAAGGGGAGATGGATCGTTTTTCTGGTCCCCTTTCTTCCTCATGTTTAGCCCCATTAGTTTTCAGATTTTAGACGTTCGGCCACTTAGTTTGGCGACCTTTCGCCCAATATCTTTGTCAATATTAAGACTTTTCGTGTCATTTAGGTGTCGATTTCTTTCCTCGCGATCGATAGCGAGCCTGTATTTTAAGAGGAACCGGCCTTCGCCCGGGATATTTTCTCTATCAACATAATATGTACTAATATATCTTGAAGGAGGCTCTTGGGCGGGTGTTTTTTTAAGCTTGATGGAGGTCTAGGGAGGAAACATAAACCAATATTAAAATGATACATAAATGAACAAATAAATACGCCCATCCCCCCTTAAATACGCCCATCCCCCCTTAAAAGAGAGGGCTGCCTGAAGTAAAACCCACTTTTATGTCTGTGGTATATAGTAGCTGTTGAAAGTTGACCATTTGCATATATTCGAAATAATGGAAGCTTATTTGTGTTGAGAGGGAAGATGCATTTTTGTGGCGTGGGTCTTAAGAGAGAGAGAGAGAGAGAATTTGTGTGCGTGTGTGTGTGGTGGGTTGAAGACACTTTACTTTATAGGGCCCATCTTTGCATATGTACAGTATATGAGAAGAATAGCGTGTGTGTGTGTGTGTGTGTGGTGTATGAGTGTGCGTGTTTGTGTGTGTGTGCATGTGTTTGTGTGCGTGTGTTTGCGTTTGTGGGTTGAAGGCAATTAACTTTATAGGGGCCATATTTGCATATTTGTGTGAATAAAACAGCTCCGCGACAACTCAACCAGTCCAGTATTTCAACCAGTAAAACCATTAAGGGGAGGTTTTGTAGTTGATTCCCTAGACTTCCATCAAGCTTAAAATGACTCCCCCTAGACCCCCTTTCAAGATATATTTGTAAATTTTTCGGTAGAAAAATGTCCCGGCCGAAGGCCGGTTCCCCTTAAATTACAGGCTCGCTATCGCTCGCCAGGAAAAAAATCGACACCTAAATGGCACGAATGGTCTTAAAATTGACAAATGGGACAAGGGTTCTTAAAATCGCCAAACTAATGGGGCGAACGTCTTAAAATCTCAAAAGCAATGGAGCTAAACATGAGGGAGAAAGTGGTCCCAAAAAAAAAATCCTCCAGGTGGGAAATCGCCCCTTAATCAATTTCTAGCTGAATATTTGTTTTTTGCGAAAAAGGAAAGACGTAGTAGTAAACATCCTCTCTTAGGGTGTTATTCATACACATTCAGAATGAGACTGTCTGTAGTAAAAACTGGTTTATTTATGGTTATGTAAAAGGGGCTGGAGCGGTGGCGTGTATGCTATTTTGAGGGGGGATGGGCGTATTTATATGCTTATTTTGAAGGGGGGATGGGCGTATTTATATGCTTATTTTGAGGGGGATGGGCGTATTTATATGCTTATTTGGAGGGGGGGATGGGCGTATTTATATGCTTATTTTGAGGGGGGATGGACGTATTTATATGCTTATTTTGAGGGGGGATGGGCGTATTTATATGCTTATTTTGAGGGGGGAAGGGCGTATTTATATGCTTATTTTGAGGGGGGATGGGCGTATTTATATGCTTATTTTGAGGGGGGAAGGGCGTATTTATATGCCTATTTTGAGGGGGGATGGGCGTATTTATATGCTTATTTTGAGGGGGGACGGACGTATTTATATGCTTATTTTGAGGGGGGACGGACGTATTTATATGCTTATTTTGAGGGGGGATGGGCGTATTTATATGCTTATTTTGAGGGGGGATGGGCGTATTTATATGCGTATTTTGTATATTTGTTTATTATTTGTTTTCCTCCCTACCTTTAAAACCTTTAAAAATACTCTCACAAAGGCCCCTCCTTTTAAATTAAAGGCTCGCTTTCGCTCGCCAGGAAAAAATTGACAACTAAATTGCATGAAATGTCTTAATATTGGCAAGAAAATGGGGTGAACGATCATAACATCGCCAAACTAATGGGGCGAATGTCTTAAAATCTCATAACTAATGGGGCTAAGCATGAGAGGGAAGGGGATGGAATATGTTGCACTATTATCGGAAACTGATAATTAAATAGATGAATTCAGGTGACCGAAATATTTTACATGTTGACCTCCTATGCTGCCAGACCAGTGTTGAGGATTAATATTGAGGGGAAAGGCGCTCGTGTGATACCGGTTTGATGATAACGTGGGACCAGGATTCGAACCCACTCATTCCATTTTGGTTATTTCCGGGCATAAGACCACGAAGAGGAACGGAACTTATATGGCCACCTGTACGTGAGAGCTTGGTCCTCCACGAGACGATAACCTGGTTCTTGATTTTTAACACCTTGATATTTAACATCTTGATATTTAACATCTTGATATTTAACACCTTGATATTTAACATCTTGATATTTAACATCTTGATATTTAACATCTTGATTTTTAACACCTTGATATATAACATCTTGATATTTAACACCTTGATATTTAACATCTTGATATTTAACACCTTGATATTTAATATCTTCATATTTAACATCTTGATATTTAACATCTTGATATTTAACATCTTGATTTTTAACACCTTGATATTTAACATCTTGATATTTAACACCTTGATATTTAACATCTTGATATTTAACACCTTGATATTTAACATCTTCATATTTAACATCTTGATATTTAACACCTTGATATTTAACATCTTGATATTTAACACCTTGATATTTAACATCTTGATATTTAACACCTTGATATTTAACACCTTGATATTTAACATCTTGATATTTAACATCTTGATTTTTAACACCTTGATATTTAACACCTTGATATTAAACACCTTGATATTTAACCCCTTGATATTTACCTCTCTCTCTCTCTCTCTCTCGCTCTCGCTCTCGCTCTCTCTCTCTCTCTCGCTCTCTCTCTCCTTCTTTTTCTTCTTTTTTTGTTTGGCATATTTCCTCACCTTGATTATCCAATTTAGAAGTTTGTGGAGCTGACAGCCCCAGTGTGTGAGAGAGAGAGAGAGAGAGAGAGAGAGAGAGAGAGAGAGAGAGAGAGAGAGAGAGAGAGAGAGAGAGAGAGAGAGAGAGAGAGAGAGAGAGAGAGAGAGAGAGGTGAATAGATGAAGGGAAGCAAGAAGAAAAAGAAAGGAGAGTTGGAGAAAGAGAGGTGGAGGGAGAGTTAGATGAAAGGCAGCAAGAGAGACAGAGAGAGAGAGAGAGAGAGAGAGAGAGAGAGAGAGAGAGAGAGAAAGGAGGGGAATAGATGAAGGGAAGCAAGAATAAAAATCAAGGAAAGTTATAGAAAGGGAAGAATGGGGAGTTAGATTAAAATTGAGACCTAAATGGCACGTACGGTCTTGAAATTGACAAGGAAATAGGACAAAAGGTCTTAAAATTGCCAAATTATGAGGGTGAACGTATTAAATATCAAAACTAATTGGACTAAGCATGAGGGAGAAGACAGTACCACACACACTGTTAAAGGGAGGTTTTTAGTTTGTTTTCTACTCCTCCAGCAATCTTAAAATTTCACCCCCTTGACCCTCTTTCAAGATAAATTTGTACATTTTTCGGTAGAAAAATGTCCCGGCTGAAAGCCGGTTCCTCTTATATTACAGGCTCGCTATCGCTCGCCAGGATAAAATCGACACCTAAATGGCACGAAAGGTCTTAAAATTGACAGAAATGGGTCGAAAGTTCTTAAAATCGTCAAAATAATGGGGCGAACGTCTTAAAAATAGAAAAGCAATGGGGCTAAACACGAGGGAGAAAGGAGTCAAGAAAAAAAATCCCTCAAGTGGAAATCTCCCCTTAAATAAATATGTATGTGTATTATCAAACACAGACCCATCCCTCCTTATAATAGTTTAGGTTAAGTTAGATCTAGCCGAGTTAGATTAGGCTAGATTGAGTAAAGATACGAGAGGAGAGTGTGGCCGTTTTGGTTATGGCCGTTTAGGAGTGTGGCCGTTTTGGTAGTGACCGTCCAGGAGTGTGGCCGCTCTGACATGAAGCGTATATATGCTTTAATCAATATGAACCAGCTGCCACTCCCACCAGCTGCCACGCCCACCACCTCTTCACACAGCTGGTACCTAATATTATCGTCCGAACTCCTCGATAGTCTACTTCCTCATGTATCAAAAGGCCGTGCAGTGTTTAGGTGTTTCTTGTTCTCGCTATTCATTTTTGTTATTCGTGTTGCATTGCATTGTTTTTTTTTTTTTTTTTTTTTTTTTTTTTTTTTTTTAGATAATCGTGTTTTTTTCTAAGTATTCTGGCTGTCATTCAACAATTCTATTGCCTTACGGAAAAACACAAAACCACTCAACAACTTTCTTGTTTTATCTATTCCTTTTGGTAGTTGTATTGCATTCTTGTCTTGTGTTGTGTATTTTTTTCTCAGTGTATACCACCACCTCTTCGTAGAGCAAGTAGCACCTGTTTTGCAACACAATCCCACCCCTACTCTGTGCAACTCTCCAACCCAAGAGTGAAACTGAGCTCTGGAACTCTCCCAGAATCAGTCTTTCCCTCTTCTTATGACTTAAATTGCTTCAAACTCCATATGTTCTGGCATTTTGGTTCGAATGTCCCTTGATTTTGGCCCTGTCACTCTTTCAATTCTGGGGGAGGCACTCGTGACAAGCAGTTCTGCCTTTTATCTCCCTCACTCACAGAAAATAATAAAAAACAAAAACTCTACTTACCTATGGAATAACATGAGTACACTCAATAGCGTTCTTGTTTTCTCTATTACATTATGTATTTGTATGGCATTGCTGGTGTATGTGTGTGTGTGTGTTTCTCTGTGTGTGTGTGTGTTTTTTGTTTTCTTATTTTTCATAGTATGCTGACATTGAACGACTCAATTGACCTACAGAAAAAAAACACAAATACACTAAAAAATGTAGCCCACTTCGACCCTCCCAGCTGGTGTTTAGTAATGTCACACCAACTAATATTCTCGTGAGGGCCCTTGATTTCTCAACACTTCACGATTTCATGGCTTAGGGTGTCGTTTTCTGGTGATTCATAGCATTTAGTTACTTTGTTTTTATCTATTTTCAGTTTTATGGATTATGTTTTCAAGTCTTATTTATATCCTTTATTCTTTTTTATATTTATTTTGTTTTATTAATTTCCGATACTTATTACTTTGCCTTTTCCCATTATTCTGACTGATGGTAAACCCTTGAAGATTGTGACGCATTTTGACAGTTTATTTTGGCTAGCATTAGACTATTATATACAATTTAACAATGTTCTGTGGAAATTATAAGGGTAAAGACTATCTCACTTAATCCTCTGATGTCCATGTTTGTTTGCTTCGCTTTTAGTGTTATGGTATTTACTTGTTTGCTTTTTCCTCTGGCTGATACTAAAAGATTCTACGACCCGACGAAAATACAAGAGTATAGCCAACAAAGTAGGCCAACCCAGGACCAACATACTAACTGGGCCAACCAACCCTCCCAGCTGTCACCTCTACATGTCACACCACCCTAATATTCTCGTCGGAACCCCTGGAAACTCACGCTTCACGATTTTATGAAGAAGGGGTGCAGTTTTCTGGTGATATTTGTTTGAGTTGTCGTATATATATATATATATATATATATATATATATATATATATATATATATATATATATATATTATTTATTATATTTTGAATTTACTGAACACTGTGAATTTGTGAAGGGAGCCGTTGATTCATTGATTTTCTTCATGCAGAACATATGATGTTAAGGACGAGCGTTACCGTTTTCTGGTGTTTATTGTTTCCCCGCCCCCCACAGCTGGTTCATGTAAACAAAGTAGCCCGATCCTCACAGCTGGTACATGTAAACAAAGTAGCCCGACCCTCACAGCTGGTTCATGTGAACAAAGTAGCCCGACCCTCACAGCTGGTTCATGTAAACAGAGTAGCCCGACCCTCACAGCTGGTTCATGCAAACAAAGTAGCCCGACCCTCACAGCTGGTTCATGTAAACAAAGTAGCCCGACCCTCACAGCTCGTTCATGTAAACAAAGTAGCCCGACCCTCACAGCTGGTTCATGTAAACAAAGTAGCCCGACCCTCACAGCTCGTTCATGTAAACAAAGTAGCCCGACCCTCACAGCTGGTTCATGTAAACAAAGTAGCCCGACCCTCACAGCTGGTTCATGTAAACAAAGTAGCCCGACCCTCACAGCTGGTTCATGTAAACAAAGTAGCCCGACCCTCACAGCTCGTTCATGTAAACAAAGTAGCCCGACCCTCACAGCTGGTACATGTAAACAAAGCAACCTTACCCTCACAGCTGGTTCATGTGAACAAAGTAGCCCAATCCTCACAGCTGGTTAATGTAAACAAATTAACCCGACCCTCAGCTGGTTCATGTAAACAAAGCAGCCCGACCCTCACAGCTGGTTCATGTAAACAAAGTAGCCCGACCCTCACAGCTGGTTCATGTAAACAAATTAGCTCGACCCTCACAGCTGGTTCATGTAACCAAAGTAGCTCGACCCTCACAGCTGGTTCATGTAAACAAAGTAGCCCGACCCTCACAGCTGGCTCATGTAAACAAAGTAACCCGACCCTCACAGCTGGTTCATGTAAACAATGTAGCCCGACTCTCGCAGCTGGTTCGTGTAAACAAAGTAGCCTGACCATCACAGCTGGTTCATGTAAACAAAGTAGCCCGACCATCACAGCTGGTTCATGTAAACAAAGTAGCCCGACTCTCGCAGCTGGTTCATGTAAACATAGTAGCCCGACCCTCTCAGCTGGCTCTCCTACATGTCACACGCTCCACACCCTAATATTCTCGTTCGTGCCCCTGGATACTACACATTTAACTATTTTATTGAGGATGGGTGCACTTTCCTGGGGATTTTTTATTTATTTTGTTTCTGTCAACGATCCCTCTTCCATTTTACTAATAATTTTATTGTGTCTTTATTGAGTTAGACCTATGGTGGATTTTTTTTTTTTTTTTTTCCCCCCCCCCCATTATTATTTGGCAACGGTGTCATTCTCTCTCTCTCTCTCTCTCTCTCTCTCTCTCTCTCTCTCTCTCTCTCTCTCTCTCTCTCTCTCTCTCTCTCTCTCTCTCTCTCTTTTCTGCTTATATTTCATCATTCTATCCAGCTTCGGAAAGATAGCACACCACTCGAATATTCTGCTCCGGACCCCTGGCAACTCAACACTTATATGATGTTATGGAGAAGGGGTGCAGTTTTCTGGTGATATTTACTTTGGTTCTCGTTCTTACTAATCCCTGAGCACTTATGATTTTGTGGAGGAAGCTAACTATTATTTATGTACAGTCAACACTTCATTATCATAAAGAGAAGGGATGCAGTTTGTTGGCTTTCCTTGGTTTCTCCTTTTTTATTTACTTATAGTTCTAATCTCATTTTTTTATTTAGCTGTTTTAAAAGGGGTGGTTTTTGGACCCCATTCTCCCTCATGTTTAGACCTTTCGTGCCATTTAGGTGTCGATATTTTCTTGGCTAGCGATAGCCACCCTACAATTTAGAAGAATCCAGCCTTTGGCCAGGATATTTTTCTACTGAATAATGCACAAATTTATATCGAGGAGGAGTCTTGGGGGTATTTGGTTAATGTTTGTTTGGTGGAGGTCTAGGGAGGAAAGTAAAATATGTAATAAATAAATAAATGATTTCCTTGAGAGATGAGATCGTTTTAGTAAATATTGTTGCCGACATTCAACAATTCTATATCCCTATTGGAAAACAAGAGTACTCAACACTTCTCGCAGGAGATGCCTCTACGTGTCACATCACCCAAATATTCCCATCTAGACCCCTGCAGAGCCAATTTGTCAATCTGTCGTTTTGGCAATCAATTTCGACAGTCCGGAATGTGATAAATATTTGTCATTGATTCTGGTGCGTTTCTCATTGATTTTCATGACCATTATACTCATTTGATATGGCATTTACTATGAGAACATATCGGTTGGTAAGTGTTATATTACAATGAGAAAATCAACTTTATATTTCTCATGTAAAATAATAGCTCGATTATTCTAGTCGTTTGTGAGTTATATAAATTAGTATTCAAAAGTGTTGGCCTACTTTTCTGGAACAAGGTTAGAATATAATATTCATATTTATTTTCACCAACCCACCAATTAATTTACAAATATACCTAACTAATTAAATTAATGAAAACAAATGAATACATGTGGTACTCCAAGGACTCGAACCTAGGATACTCTCACCGAAATTCCGCAGACGAGGCATTACGCCATCAAGACAGATAAAGGTTTATACACAAGCCTACGATATATTATGTATTCTCGCTGGTACAGAAAGGGTTAAGAAGGGTGCAAATGGCTGATCTTCTGTTTCTTTGTTTTCACTGAGTATTTCATGATTCTGCAGAAAAGGCAAAGCAGGGAGGCTTCTGCAGTTTCCCCTCATTTCTTTCTTTCGCTGATTTTCGTCTTTTTCACTTCACTGAGCATTGCTATTTTATTGAGGAAGGATATTCTGTTTTCCGTGTTTCTTGCTAGTCCTGGTGTTTATCTTATTTCGTTCGATGTCGCTTATTGTGTTTCATTTCATTCAGTACATTTCCTAAATTTAACGAGGAAAACATTCATTTTGTTCTAGTTGTTTTGCTTTCCTACCGTGTCTCTTTTAATATGATATTTGTCTACTGAACACGATTATTATATTTTCAGAAAGAGGGCATTTTCAAGCATTTCTGTTAAGGGAAGATATCCACTTGAGGGATTTTTTTCTTGACCCCTTTCTCCCTCATGTTTAGCCCCATTGCTTTTGATATTATAAAATGTTTGCCCCATTAGTTTAGCGATTTTAAGAACTTTCACCCCATATTAAGACCTTTCGTGCCATTTAGGTGTCGATTTTATCCTGGCGAGCGATAGCGAGCCTGTAATTTAAGAGGAACCGGCCTTCGGCCGGGACATTTTTCTACCGAAAAATGTACAAATTTATTTTGAAAGGGACTCAAGGGGGTGTAATTTTAAGGTTGATGGAGGTCTAGTGAAGAAACTAAATACCTCCCCTTAATGTTCTTATGCAAAGATATCTAACTTGTTTTATTCTGGCTGACATTACACGATTATATTCCGCTTTGGATATGCGAACACATATTTATAATGTTGGAAGGCATGCTGCAGTACTAGCTTCACCTATTACACCACACCATCAATTACAACATCACACCATGAACACTCACATAACACCACTCACAACACCACTACTATGCATCACCAAAACCATTACCATTACTCACAGCTTTATTATCAACACCACCTACAACACCACAAGACAGCCACCAGTATCCCCAATATGACTACCACAACCCCACCTCGCTGGGCCTTCTTACCATAAAATCTACCACAACACCCAACGGCACCACCACTCAAAGCACCACACCACCTACCACAGACTACAACACAACACCGCTACCACCGCAACAACACCACACTACCCAGCACTACCCGCAACAATGCCACATCAACAACATCTACAACATCACCACACCACCCTCCATAACCTACAACACACTCTCCCTTTTAACACCACTCTCCCCTCCAACACCACAACTACCACAACACCACTCACAATACCTACAACAGCACACCACCCACTGCAAGCTACTACACAACACAACTGCCCCCAATGCCACTTTCCCTACCTACCACCACAACCATACCACAACTACCACACCAACACAACACCACCTACCACACCAAAAAACTGCCACAACTACCACAACAACACCACACCACCTACCACAACTACCACACCAACAAACCACCACAACTACCACCCAACACAACACCACTACCAACACCACTTTCCCCACCATCAACCCCCACACCTCCACACCAACAAAGCACCCCAACCCCACCCACAACAACACAACCACCACCACCACCACGCCCACAGAATTACACCTCATCATGAACCTACTCAGAATGCTCCTGGTGTTCTCCTACCTTGCACTTCCCCTAATTCTTCCTTTCCTGCAGTGGTGGTGGTGAGGCTCAGTCAGTGTTTGCTAGTTGCCGCAGGAGGTATTGTTTGCTGCTTCTTTTATATTGTTTGTGTGTGTGGTGTGTCTGTATTGTTAGTGATGTTTGTGTGCGTGATGCTTTCTTTGGCGGCGTGTGTTTCGACAAAGGGTAATTGTTTGTTGCTTGTGTTATTGTTTGTGTTTGAGGTGTGTTTGTATTTTTAGTGATGTTTGTGTTCGCGATGCTTTCTTTTGCGGCGTGTGTTTCGACAAAGGGATAAGTTTGTTGCTTCGATTATATTGTTTGTGTGCTTGTGTGTTTTTGTGGTGTTTGCGTTAGTGAGGTTTGATTTGGCTATTTGCTAGTTGCCGCAAGGGGGATTGTTTGCTGCTTGTGTTATTGTTTACGTTGAGGTGTGTGTGTTTTGTGGTGCTTATATTCGTGAGGTTTGATTTAGTTGGGTGTGCTGCGACAGGGGGAATTTGTTGTTGCGTGTGTTATTGTTTTTTGTGTGTATGTGTTTGTTAGTGTACTTATGTGTTCTTGTGTTAGTGGTGCTTCATTTGGCTGTGTGTGTTGCAAAAGGGGGAATTGTTTATTGCATGTGTGTATGTGTTGTTTAGGCTATGTTTTGTGAGGGGTTCTTGGTGTTTATATGTGAGTGCGTTATGGTGTGTGTGATAGAATGTGGTGTACCTGCATGTCTTCCTACCTTACACTTCCACTAATTCTTCCGTTTCTGCGATCAGTGTTTGTTAGTTGCGACAGAGGGAAACGTTGTTGCTTGTGTTATTCTTTGTTTGTATTATGGTGGTGCTTGTGAGGTGTTTGCATTCATGTGTGTGTTTCTGTTTTTGTTAATGGTGTTTGTGGTATAGTTTATACAGTCATGAGGATATATAAGGTTACACAATCTAATATGAATTTTTAAAGTCAGGTTCTGTAGTTTTGGGGCTACAATAAAGCATTGTACAATCGCGCTAATAAGCCATGTCCCAGCTGTCATTACGTTTGGCTTGCTCTGTGCTGTATTAATGTCTGTCAGATGTTGAATAGGGTGGGTAAGTGTAGGAACATGTTTGTACATTTCACTCGATATGAAGAAATGAAGCTTAGATATTGCTGATACCACTTATTGATCAAAACATACTTGGTGCCCAGACATCACTTATTAGCGCGACTGTACCTGTATGCCTAACGCCAACCTCGACGTTGGCAGACTGGGAGCCAAAGCGTCACACTTATTCTTTGCCCCTCAACTTTCCCTTCATAATTGTTGAGGGGCACAGGGACTTGGGTGGGATTTTGGTGTCCAGGGTGTTTCGGCACCCTTCTCAGCTCTTCGCTTGGGAGCGGCTTCGGTCACCTGGGCTTTCTTAGTGGTAAGCAGGGAGGGTTATGTGGGGGTGCTCGGTTATGGCCTTGGCCTTGCTCGGGACCTTGGGGCTGTTCGGTTAGACACCCTGGGGAACAACAACAACCTGTATGCGTTCGTTGTTGATTCAAATATGCACATCACTATTTATGCTCTTGATTGTACAGTTACATACGGCCCTGAGTGCTGTATTTCAGACTAGTACCATTTCTCTTGACTTGAAAAGGGGTCTGGTCACCCCTATCTGGAAAGAGCAATGGGACCAACAGGACTGCAATCATTACCGTGGTAATACACTGCTTAGTGTGTCAGGCAAGGTCTTTGCCCATTTTTTACTGATGAGAGGCCACCTGCTAAAGTAGCAGGGACCTGAGCATTCTGGATTTACACCCAAGAAGTCCAAAATTGACCAAAATCTGGGTTCTAGTGAAACACAGACTTGAGTTTCAAAAAGGGTTGCTTGCAGTGTATGTTGATCTCAGTAGGTCATTTGACGCTCTGGGAGCTACTCCAGGTACGAGGGTTCCCCACTGCGATGGGCCTGATGTTTGGACTTTATACAGGGACAGAGAGTGCAGTCAAGTATCGTGGGAGAATATGCTCCTTCTTCCTTGTGAACACCAATGTTGGCTTGTATTGAGTATTGTTCACATGTGTGGGGAGGTTCCTCTCACACCGCTCTCCTAGACAAAGTTGAAAGGAAGGCCTTTCGTATCATTAACTCCCGTCCACTCACCAACTCTCTGCAATCTCTCTCTCTCCGCCGCAATGTTGCATCTCTCTCGCTATTCTATCGCTACTATAATAATCAGTGTTCCTCAGAGCTATCCCAGTGCATACCACCTCCTTTACGTAGGGCACGTGGTACCCGTCTTGCAACTCAATCCCACCCCTACTCTGTGCAACTCTCCAACCCAAGAGTGAAACGTTACTCTCAAACTTTCTTCTACTCAACATCTGAGCTCTGGAACTCTCTCCCAGAATCAGTCTTTCCCTCTTCCTATGACTTAAATTGCTTCAAGCTCCGTGTGTCCAGGCATTTTGGCTCGAACGTCCCTTGATTTTGGCCCTGTCACTCTTTCAACTATGGGGGAGGCACTCGCTATAGGCAGTTATGCCTTTTGCCTCCCTCAATCACATAGAAAAAAAAAAAAAAAAAAAAAAAAAAATGGGCATGTGGTTCGTCTCCATGAAGCTAACCTTGCTTACCAGGTAGTCTCTAAAGAGGACAACCCTGAGTTGAGGAGGCCTTGGGGAAGACTACAGAGGATACGTCTTGATATGGGCAGGGCAGATGCCTGGAGTCTCACCCAGGAGGAACCTGGAGTCAGGGGTGGGGGGAAATATAACAAAACAGTTGATTGTCTTGCTTGAGTTCAATACAGATTCATATGGGTGTGCCGGTATTATGGCTTATGACGTACATTTTGCGACAGAAGGAATGATTGCCTGTGCTTGGTTATCACTTTTTTTTTTTTTTTTTTTTTCTTTTTGGTGCTTGTCGTTATGATGTTAGAATGCGTATGTGTTAGGCTATGGTGTTGGTGTTAGAGTGCGTGTGGTGTATTTGTCCAGACTGTATACAAAGAACGCCTAATTGAAGCAGACTGATGCACAAAAACAGTGTGTCAGCGTATATATACGCTAGTTTGAACACGTCTAGCGAAGCAGTAAGCCTCCCTCACCCCCCCCCCCACAAACCCATACCCCCCCCCCCCCTCAACACACACACACACGCGCGCGCGCACACTCTTTACCTTACAGTGAGCCTCAGTCAGTGTTTGCTCATTGTGGTCTGTGATGATATTAATGCTTGTTAGCATTAGTGTTGGTTTATGCTTGTGCTTGGTACTTGTATTGTTGCTTGTGCTGGTGGTGTTAAGGGGACAGTGATGTGTTATTATTTTGGCGCTAGTGATGATGCTAGTGTCTCGCTTCGTTACTATGGGTGTGAATGTGATTGCCATGTTTTTCGTATGAATATTTGAATTAGTTATTATTTGTTGTGTTAGTTATTGCATTGGTGTTTCTAAACAAAATCTGTGTTTGCATTAGCGTCTATGTCCCTGTGTGTACTGAAGCTACTGGCTATATTATCATTTTATCTATGTATACTGTATATTTTCATGTTATGTATATTTATATATGTTTTACTTTTTTATCCATTTATTTGATCTAGTGAATGTGTTGGTGTGCTTATGGTTAGTTCTGGTTATGAGTTGGTATTCAATGTTCTTTCCACTCACTAAAACATTACGCTTTCCATAATGCAGTTGGGTCTGAATACATGATTAGATTGATATTCAAAATTCGAAAATGGATATTAATCGTGATCGTCTACTCAACCTTTAACTGTGTTGGTGGTGTAATGGTTTAGGTGCTTATGTTCTGGGTGTGGTGTCCCGAGTTCGAATCCCGGGAGGACCATATGCTTTCACTAGTTTATTCAAGTAAATTGGGGTTTGTAATTAATGATTAATGTTAAGAATGGGGTGTTAGTTATTAGTGTATGTTGTCGTCCTGAAATTCGCATTATAACTTGGCATTAACTCCTTCTGTACCAGAGCGTCTTTTAAATTTAATTCTAGCTATATTTAGACGATTGTGTGCAGTTTACGAAGGATCTATGATAGTAAGAAAGGTTAAGTGAGAGAGTTCGAAGCCTGTTAGTTGCTGGAGGCCCTTTTGAAACTGAATACAATCGTAGCCAGAAAAAAGATAAAAGGACGGCGCTGGTAATGAACGGGTTAACTCGTGCTAACTCTTCCTTCCATTAGATCTTACTCGTGCTAACTCTTCCTTCCATTAGACCTTACTCGTATATTTTACTTTACTATCATGTTGGTATTTTATTTTAAGGTTTGTGGGGGTGTTGGTGTGTGAGAATAAAATAACGGCGGGAGTGTAAACATCCTGCCTGCTGAGAAAGGTGGCTGCTTGGAGAGGATACTGCGAACTAAAGATCTTCTAACCTTCTGAGAAACAGCAAAGGAGCAAAACTCGTGCTTAGTTGCTGCTGGTGGTGGTGATTGTTCCAAGAAAATAGTGCAGATGTTGTTGGTTATTGATTTTACCGGCGACACTCTCTGGACAACAATTACATATATTCTCTTGTGTGTGTGGGGGGGGGGGGGGGGGGAACAAAGAATCATAGCTCTTCCCTGTGTGTTTCCCTCAGCCAATCCATCTACCTGTCAATATGAATCATTATTGCCAGTATATTCTGCGAGTTATATTTAGGTGTTCCATTTCTCGCCGCAAACCGAAGTTCAAGATATGTAACAAAGAATATAAAACAAAAATATATATATAGGCTATGGAAGAAAAAACAGCTAAATTTGGTTAGTACCTTCATATGTACTTTATATATACCGTTTTTTATATTATACAAGCCTTTAAGGGGAGGTTTTTAGTGTGCTTCCTAGACTTCCATCAAGCTTGAAATTACACCCCCTTGACCCCCTTTCAAGATAAATTTGTATATTTTTCGGTAGAAAGATGTCTCGGCCGAAGGCCGATTTCTCTTAAATTGCAGGCTCGCTATCGCTCGCCAGGAAAAAATTGACACCTAAATGGGACAAAAGGTCTTAAAAGTGACATAAATTGGGTGAAAGATCTTAAAATTGCCAAACTAATGGGGCGAACGTCTTAAAATCTCAAAAGCAATGGGGCTAAACATGAGGGAGAAGGGGTAAAGAAAAAAGTCCCTCAAGTGGATATCTCCCCTTAATCACCCCACCCCTCACCCCTATCTCTCCCAATCCCAGAGTTACCAACAACCTTAATGAATTACTTTTTTGAAGCTCGCAACAGTCACTTTGCTACTCACGGGTTACAAATGAAGGTCACACGCATAATTTGATCATTATTTTATCAACCACCAATTCGGAGCTGTTTACCCAGGCAGCCTAGGGAATGGCAACAACAACAGCAACAACAACAACAATAATAACATGATTAATTATTATTAAAGATGATTGATTGACTACTACTTCTAATAATAATAATAATAATGATAACGATAATAATAATAATAACTACAATAATAATAGTAATATTAGTAACAATAATAATAACCTCCCAGACAGCACCATCTAAGCACATCCTCATTATTTAGGTAGACGGGACAAATGTACAGTAATGATAAAAATAATGATAATAAATATGACAATAATAATAATAATAATAATAATAATAATAATAATAATAATAACAAACCATAATAATAATAACCTCCCAGACAGCACACCATATCAGCACATCCTCATTATTTAGCAAGAGGGCACAGAAACGAGCGTTCCGAGTGAGCACATATCCTCTTCCTCTTTTATGTCTCTTTCACGCCGACTTTCCTCCAGAGTCTTTGATGTGCCGAGCCGAGGTTGAAGACTCTATACAGTGACTATACACATTATACAGGTCGGTTAACCCTCTCGAGATCCGATTACGCATTTGTATTCTCTTGTCTGGCTATTTTTAGACTGCTATATTAAGATTAGGAAGGGTATACGGACATCAAAGGGTTAATTGCTGGGTGAGTGAGAAAAAAATTGCTCATTTGAAAATTGCAGGTAAATATCCTCGTGTGACACCAGCTTCATACAACACCTGTTACCGTCAGCTTTCGTTGGTCAACATATTTCGGCTAAACTTCTGGGATCTTTTGCACTAGTATCGCAAACAAAACTGAATGTAGATACATTTTGGATATAGAATCATTTATGTATTTAAGGGGAGATTTTCAATTTTTGAGGTTTTGTTCTGGACCCCCCTCCCCTCCCCGCTCCCTTCTCCGTAACGTTTTGCCTTATTAGTTTGGAGATATTAAGACGCTTTTCCCTTCTCCATAATGCTTAGCCTTATTAAATTGTAAATATTAAGAAGTGCGTTGTTTATATTTGGCAATTTAAGGAATCGTGAACTCCATGCTCTATAACCTAAAAAGGGCTGGAGAAAATGGGCTGTAAATATCCTCGCCTATTCCCTGGCTGGCCCTTCAGAAATTATAGAAATATTAGCTTGATTACTCTAGTCGTTTGTGAGTTATTGAGGTTAATATCCAAGTGTTTTGGTCTACATATTTGGAACATAGTATAGTACAAAATTCAACACATGCACTAACACAAACCCCGCCACATAAACTAATTAAAAACTCATAAATTCAAGCAAGTATAGTTACATACATAAACTCTTTCATTATTTGATTTTTGTAATTCTGGTTACTTGTAGAATATTATATTCAGAATAGGAAGGAGCTACGACAGTGTGAGGCTTAATTAGAAAAGGTTGTTGTTGTTGTTGTTGTTGTTCCCCAAGCTGCCTGGCCGAACAGCCCCAAGGCCCCGAGCAAGGCCAAGGCCATAACCGAGCGCCCCCACAGAACCCTCCCTGCTGACCACAATAAAGCCTGGGTGACCGAAGCCACTCCATGGCGGGGAGCTGAGGAGGGTGCGGAAACGCCCGGGAAACCAAAGCCACACCCTGGGTCCTGTGCCCCTCAGCAATTATCAAGAGAAAGTTGAGGGGCAAAGGAAAAATGTGACGCTTTGGCTTCCAATCTTGGTAGATTGGGAGGTCAATCCACGGAAGAGACGCCGTCACTTGAGATCTAGAAAATATATAAGTAAAAGGAACAGTCAGAGTAAGCTATGGGTATGGCAGAGATCGCTCAGTTCTCACTCTGATAGACCAGCCCATTACCACATGACTAGAACCCAATCCTCTCAGCATCAGCTACGAAAGGCCCTAGAAAGCCGCCTTTGGCGGGGGGATAGCTCCCCTATTTCAACCCCTTTCGGGGCTGGGCACCCGCCATTAGGAAAGGTTATCCTCTTTGGTGAACTAATTACACTAAGAAAAGGATCGATATAATTTTCAACAACGCCACATACACAAACACTGTTACATTCACAAACACCAACACATACACCAACACCACCACACAGACCAACACCACCACACAGACCACCACATACTCATAACATAGCCCCACACATTATACCACAAACATCAACACATCCATTATACACACATCCACAAACAGCACCATTGATTTACACACATTCACCCTAACCTTTGAAGTAACAGCCAGAGGATAAGTTATAGATTGCAGGGATCACACGAATTATCACTGTGTTGGGGACCCGAACATTAAAGTGGGTATCCAGTTTGCTACCTAGAACGTATCAGATCTTCAGAGTGTTTGTTAACCCGGGAAACGCGGAGCTATGGTATTTGAAATGTTCTGCCAGACGAAGGTATTTTGGTTCATTCCTCATGAAAATCGTCATATTTACCCTAAATGTCATCAAACTTATCCATATGCGCCTATTTTATGTTTAATGTGAAGATATTAACATTTAAGACCAATAACATAAGTGGAAATAGCATTTGGGTGGTGAAAAAGACTTATTATTGCCGCCCGGTCGTATCATGAGGCGAGAGCCGGGCCGGCATATAACCTCTCTTTCAGAGCTCCAAAGCGGCACTGACGCCTTGCAAAAGAAATCTCTCTGTTGCAAGAATCTCTAGCTGCCTCGCCCATGTTTAAGAGACCATGTGAGGGGAATTCACGCCAAAAATTACCCGATAAATGGGGGAATAAGAGGAAAAATAGCTGATAATTGAGGAGGGGGGAAAAGGAGGGGAAGGGGGGTTGGGATACATATGTAGGAATGGTAGCAAGTAATGGAGGGGAATTATCTCACCTAATCACATATTGCTTTGTTTTGAGTGTCAGTGGGGTGTTTTGAAAGGCATTTTTTTAAGCCTTGGCTCTTATGAGGACCTTCGCCTTTGCCCACCAAGCTTCTTATGAGGACCCTCGCCTTTCCCGGGTTAAGATCATATTTACCCCTTTGAGTCCTAGAGGAAGATTATAAGCCAAAGCAAATTGTCTAATGGTAACCAGAATACGTGCTGAAGGGGTTAATGTGGAAGAAGATACAAGGCAAACTTACCTGAACCGGATATCCGAATTTTCCCCTACTCTTAGTGACTCGAGCTCGCACTCCTGACTGTGTGAGGGCCCCTTTACTCTTCAAGAACACTCAAATCAAATATTCGTCCTCTCTCAATATTCTTGGTGTCTCATTTTCCTCTGACCCTTCTTGAAAAGATCATAATTACCACTCTTGCTTCCCAGAAGTTAGGTGTGTTCAACCGTCACCGAATGTTCTTTACCCCAACACATCTTCTTACTCTGCACAGGGTACTGTGCGGCCGTGTACCGAGTACTGTTAGCATGTGTGGGGAGGTTCCGCCCATACCGCACTTCTTGAAAGGGTAGAGTCAAAAGCATTATGTTCATCTCATCAATTCACCTCCTTACTATTTATCTACACGCCATAATGTTGCATTACTCTCTCTCTCTCTCTCTCTCTCTCTCTCTCTCTCTCTCTCTCTCTCTCTCTCTCTCTCTCTCTCTCAACGCTATTACAATAATCAGTTTCTTCAGAGCTTTCTTAGTGTATACCTCCTCCCTAACGGAGGGTAGGTAATACCCGCTTTTCAACACAATCTCACCCCTGTCCAACTCTCTTGCTCAAGAGTGAACCGTTTTTTTCATTCGTTCTTCCACTCAAAATTAAGCTTAATTAATTGATCTGTCCTTCACCCTACAAGTTGAACTGCTTCAAGCTCCACATGTAGGCTACACACGCTTTGACTTTAACGTACCCTTAATTTGGCTCACTCTTTCTATTGTGTGCGGAAAGGAAAGTCGCTACAGGCAGCCTTCTGTCTCTTTTTCACACTTAGAAAAAACTCTGCTACAATCTCACCTACATATGAATTACAGGTTATGAGCCAGTCCTAACAAAATATGTCTTTTTCTGTTGTTATTCTTGGCGCTTTGTGCTTCTCTGATACATCTTATTGCTCACGCATGACATGGCCAACATAACATAAAAAATAGTATATATATATATATAAATGTAAAGAGAGAGAGAGAGAGAGAGAGAGAGAGAGAGAGAGAGATACATAGATTAATAAATACTTGGATGGTTCATAATAATTACTTTAGGAGATTTTAATTTGTGTTGTGTTGCTGGTAGTTGTCCGGTATTCTGTTAACGTAAGGGTCCGTAATACCGGGGGGGGGGGGGGGGTCCTTCCTCTTTTACCTCTCGCTTATCTTCACACACCTCATTCTCATCTCACGCTCACAGATCACAGGCGTCTCTCTCTCTCTCTCTCTCTCTCTCTCTCCCCTCCCTCTCTCTCTCTCTCTCTCTCTCTCTCTCTCTCTCTCTCTCTCTCTCTCTCTCTCTCTCTCTCTCTCTCTCTCTCTCTCTCTCTCTCTCTCTCTCTGACCGCTAATAGAAGATGGCCAGACAATAACAGGTGACACAAACACGGCGAATCTGCTCAACAAATATTTTGGCTCAGTTTTCACAGAAGAAATTGTCGATCATACCCTTGAAAATAACACCTCAACTCATGTGATAGGAGATTTCACCATCAGTGTTAGCGAAGTACAAAGCAAATTGAGTAATTTAAATGTAAATAAGACCCCGGGACCCGACATGCTCCACCCGAAAATAATTAAGAATGTTAAGGACGAAATAGCAAAACCCCTGACACAACTATTTAACTTATCATTACTACAGGGGATTGTACCGAGTGATTGGAAAGATTCGAACATTACGCCGATATACAAGAAGGGTAGCAAGGCCAAAGCGAGTAATTACAGACCAATTAGTCTAACTTCAATTGTAGGAAAAATCATGGAAAAAATCCTTAGAGATAAGATAGTAGATTACCTCGAATCAAACAACCTAATCAAAAATAGTCAACACGGCTTTAGATCAAATAAGTCATGCCTAACAAATTTGATTGAATTTTATAACAAACTATTCACATATAACGACATGACGAAATCACTAGATATAATCTTCTTGGACTTTCAAAAAGCTTTCGACAAGGTGCCTCACCGAAAACTATTGGCTAAACTGGAGAGGATAGGTATCAAAGGTGAAATTCATTCTTAGATAAAAAATTGGCTTACAGACAGAAGACAGAGAGTGGTGATAAATGGAGTGGAATCGGAGTGGGAGCCTGTCACTAGTGGAGTTCCACAGGGTTCAGTCCTTGGACCGGTCCTGTTTCTCATTTACATTAACGATATTGATGTAGTGGTAAACAACACCATTTCCAAATTCGCCGACGATACAAAAATAGGAAATACAGTCCTGAACGAAGATGATAGAAATGCGTTGCAATCTGATTTAAACAAGATATCAGAGTGGTCGAAATAATGGCAGATGCCCTTCAATGTCGATAAATGTCAGGTGCTGCAGGTTGGTAGCAGAAATATGAAATACAAATACGAAATGAATGGCAAACAAATAAAAACCGCAACGGTAGTAAAAGACCTAGGGGTACTAATATCTGAAAACCTAAAAACTTCCGACCAATGTATAGCAGTTGCAAATAAGGCAAACATAGCATTGGGCTTTATTAAACGAAAATTTACATATAAACATGAAAACGTAATAATGCCACTGTTCAAAAGTATGGTGAGGCCCCACCTTGAATATGGTGTGCAGTTCTGGTCACCTTATCTGATCAAGGACATTGTAAGACTCGAGTCAGTACAGCGTAGAGCGACGAAGATGATACCCTCATTATGAAATAAACCATATGAAGAAAGACTTAAACGATTGAACCTGTTCTCATTTAAAAAGAGGAGGTTCAGGGGTCAGCTTATTGAGTGCTTTAAGATACTAAAAGGTTTCGACAAAGTCGATGTAAATGCACTATTCACATTAAACAATACTAATCAAACTCGCGGAAATGGAATGAAATTAAAAACCAAAAGGCAAACCTAGATGTCACAAAGAGTTTCTTCACCTACAGTGTGGCGACAGAGTGGAATAAACTACCAGCGAGAGTGGTGGAGAGCGACACAATAAACGCTTTCAAGGGAAGGCTTGACCTCTATCTGCAGAGGGCTGGGGTGATATGAAAAAAAAAAAAAAAAAAAAAAAATGTATGTATGTGTATGTGTGTGCACTGTACAGTATGTATATATATACTGTATATATATGTATGTATGTATGTATGTGTATGTGTGTGTGTATGTGTGTATATGTATGTACCGGTGTATATATATATATATATATATATGCATATATACATATATAGTTTGTAAGGCCAAACTGCCTAGTAAGGACCTTGAGGTCTGTGTGGTCTGTGTATCTATGTAGCTCTATGTAGCTATGTAGCTTTCATTCTCATCTCACGCTTACAGATCACAGGCGTCCAGCTAACACCACCACTATTCTCACATTTATGCCCTTCTCCTATCTATCTATCTATCTATCTATCTATCTATCTATCTATCTATCTATCTATCTATCCATCTATCTTTGTTAATGTGTGTGTCTGTCTCTTCTTGTATGTCTATCCCTCTGTCTTTCTGGTATACTGTGTTGGTGGCGTAATGGTTTAGATGCCTATGTTCTGAGTGTGGTGTCCCGAGTTCGAATCCCGGGAGGACCAATGCGTTCATTAGTTTATTCAAGTGCATTGGGGTTTGTAACTGATGATTAATGTTAAGAACGGGGTGTTACTTAATACTGTTTTTTTTTTTTGCTTGGCTGTCTTTCTCTCTTTCTCATGTCACAATATTACAATTTAGTCTACGGCCACAGCTTGCCAGTTGAATTGGCCTAATTGAGGGGTTGAACAGTGGCATTGGTCAAGAAGATCAAATTGGCCATCCGCATGACTATTCTTCAATTCACGGACTGCAGTCACCAGATTCCATTAACCCCTTCCGACATATGACGCGATTTTGAGCCTATTAGGGATACTTTAAAGCCTTTGTTACCATCAGGGGTATTTAGAAACCTTTAGTTTAGTTACTTCAACCTATGCAGTTGTCTTTGAGTTAGCTGTGGGCAGAAAACTAATTTTGGAGAGGTAATTATAAGAGAGAGAGAACTCTATTTCTTATTGCTAATCTGGCAACCTCTGGGTCATATGAGTCTGAAAGGGTTAAGGAGGGAGGGGGGGGGGGGGGGCTTAGTTTGCTCCCTAGATCTCTTTCAAGCTTAAACATTAATACGCCCCCATACCCTTTGAACAAATCTTTTACATTTTTCGGTAGAAAATATAACGGCCAAAGGCCGGCACCCCCTAAATGACAGGCTCGCTATCGCTCACCAGGAAAACATTGACACCTGAATGGCACGAAATGTCTTAATGTGGCAGAAAAAATACGGCGAAAAGTCTTAAAATCTTCAAATTTATGGGTCAAACATCATAAAATTTCAAAACTAATAGGGATGAACATGATGGAGAAGGGGGTCTAGAAAACAAAAACTTCCCTTGAATTTCCACTCATCTATTTCAGAGAGAAAATAATATAAAACTAATATATAAAAAAGCCAAATATATAAAATCTTCCCTTAGAGCCTGAGGTAGGTTCTTGAGGCAGTGAGTATGATCGTCTTAATTACAACTCCTTAAAAATGGGAGTGTGTGGCGTGGATGTGGATGTGGTGTGGGTGTGTGTGTGTATGTGTATGTGGCGTGGATGAGTGTATATGTATATGTGTGATTGTGGATGTAGATGTGAGTGAGTGTGTATGTGGAGCGTGGGTGAGTGTGGCTGTGGGTGTGGATGAGGTGTGGGTGAGTGTATATATCAGTGTGGATGAAGCGTGGGCGAGTGTATATGTGGATGTGGTGTGGGTGAGTGTATATATCGGTGTGGGTGAGTGTTTATGTGGGTATGTGTGTGTTCTTGTGTATGTGAGGGAAGTGGGTGGTTGTCTATTTGTATCTGTACAGTATGTGTGTGCCTGCGTGGAGTGTGTGTGTGTCTAATGTATGTATGTGTGTTTGTGTGACTGGGTGGGTTTTTTTTTTTTGTATGTGCAGGGTGAGTGTGTGTGTGTGTGCGTGTGTGTGTGAGAGTGTGAGTCTGGGTGTTTGTTTTGTGTCTCTGCGGGGTGAGTGTGTTTGTGTTGCCGGAATGTGCGAGTGAATGTTTGTAGATATGTGTGTTCTTGTGCCTGTGTGTTTTTGTTTTGAGTGTGTGTTTCTTTTAAATGTTCATGAAGGAAACGAAAGTCAAAGCTGCCTGTAGCAAGTGTTCCCCCAAAGTTGAAAGAGTGACAGAGAGCCAAATTCAAGGTACGGTAAACATATATGTATTAGTTAATGTATTTATCTATTCATGTTAATAGTTATATTTTCTTTTCTTTTTGTATTGGAAAGAAGTGTGGTGTGCTTGTTTAGTGTAGTAAAATATATAGGAGGAGGAGGAGTTTGTGAGAGCTATCTGGATTACTTTCTGTGTAGGTGAGCCACAAACAGAGGCAGTGAGGGAAGCCAGATAAATGAAGCAGAAGTTACAGCAACTCCTTATCAAATGCCTATGAGGTCTCCCTTGGGCATTGCCCTACTCGATTGGTGTCTACAATCTCCATAATGAAGTGTGTGTGTGTGGGTGTGGGTGTGGGTGTGTGTGTGTGTGTGTGGGTGGGTGTGGGTGTGTGTGTGGGTGGGTGTGGGTGTGTGTGGGGGTGGGTGGGTGGGTGGGTTATGTCTTCCTAAATATGTATTTCTACTTAGAAACGATCTGTAGGGGAAACGAGGTCACTTTTGCATCATAGAAACATCGAGTTAATTTCTAGTTAGATTAAGATCGCCCTATGTCGGCCAGAACAAAAGGAAACTTAGCCAATAGTGAGCGCTGGACTCCAAATAATGAGCTGAATAGAGTACCCCAACGATCCAATAAGCCCCGCCGCAGACCCAATGAATTACCAAAAAGGTTTTATGATCGGTGAAAGGAGGAAGAATGTGCGGGTGATTTGTGGAACCGCGAAAATTTGGCAATCAGAAAACATTTATGGAGATGAGAGCGATAATGAGGTTACTGGTCAATTTACGTGTGTGTGTGCGTGTGTGTTTGTGGGTGCGTGTGTGAGTGAGAGAATGAGAGTGAGTGGTAGCTTGTGTGTATTTGTGTTTGTGTACGTTTCTGACTGGTGTTTTGTGAGTGGGTGGAAGTGTTTAATTATGTGCTTGTAAGTGGGTGGGAGTTTGTGTGTATCTATGAGTGGGTGAGGATTTGTGGGTGTGCGTGAGTGTGTGTGTGTACGTTTCTGAGTGGGTGGTGGTTTGTGAGTGGGTGGAAGTTTGTTTGTGTTTGTAAGTGACTCGGAAATTGTGTGCATATATAAGTGGGTAGGGATTTGCGTGTACAGTATGTGTGCTTGTGAGTGAATGGTGGCTTGTGAGTGAGTGGATGAGGGTTTGTGTGCGTATGTGTGTATTTACATTTGTGTGTGTTTAAGAGTGGCTGAGGGCTTGTGACTGGGTGGGAGTTTGTGTGCGTGCGTCGGTACTTACGGTTGTGTGTGTTTGAGAGTGGGTCGAGGATTGTAAGGGTTTGTAAGTGGGTTGGGGCTTGTGTGCGTGTGTGTGTATTTTTGTGTGTGTGTGTTTGTAAGTGGGTTACATGCTTCTACGTGTGGGCTTATGTATTTGTCTATGTAACTTACGTACGTATATATGTTGTTGTTATGCCTTAGCTAATTAGTGTTTATTGATTGAAGGTTCTATGTAAACATTATTATTGGAGGTCAATCACACACTTCCGCCCATAAAATCACTGAATGGATACAAATTTACAACGGCAACTGTACTTCAATGATAAACCACTATACTGTATGTAGACAGTTCTAAGTTTGTTCAGTTACTCTTTTAGGGGAGAATTGTTTCATATTTAATTACTTATTTATTTGTATTTTGTTTAGTTTTCTCCAAAGATCTTTATCAAGCTTAAAAAAAAAAAAAAAAAAAAAAAAAAAGGAACCAAACAAAAAATTGCCCTCCTAAATTACAGGCTCACTATAACTCGCCAGGAAAAATGGACATCTAAATGACAGGAAAGGTCTTAAATTTGCCAAAACATATTTTTAATATTGTTTTTGACAGCAGGATAAATTTGTACATTTTTCGATAGAAAAATTTCTCCGGCGAAGCCGGATTTCTCCATACAATGCTGGCTTGCTATCGCTCGCCAGAAAGAAATCGACACCTGGATGGGGATCAACGTCTTAAAACAGTAGGCTGAATGGGACCGAATGGATACAAGCTAGATAAAAGGAGATAAAAAAGGCAGGTCACCCCCCTTAAGGGGTTAATATGCTAAGTGAGGCTGTTTTGATCCTCCTCCCCTCCCTATACCACTCAACTTGTCAGCTATTTTAAACGAGCCGATTATTCTCAACTAATTCTGTTTTTACTAAGTGGGGTCGGATTGGGAAAGATTAAATTGGGGCCCCTGAAATTCCCTTTTACGAATTGTTATATTTGTTTGTTTTTATTATTATTATTTTATTGTATTTATTTATTATTATTATTTTTTTATTTTTTTATTTTTTTTGGATGTGCTTCGGCTTTTCTGTCTGTCTGTCACTAGTAAAATGTGTAAACTAAAGCCTCTGTTCACTTTCTTTCACATTAATTTCAAATAAATCATATGAGAGCCATGCAATATTAAAAAGCAAATTGCATTAGTCCAAAAACAATTATAAAACAGAGTTCATTATTAACGCAATTTTCATATCGTCGACAACAACAAAAAATGAAAGCGTCACGTAATCAAAGCAAGCACTGAAAGTATATTGCATCAGAACAATACATATTCTTTTTTTACGTTTTTCACTTCTCGATATTCGCATGGAAGTGTGTTTGGCCTGGCGAATAAATTAGATTCAACAGAATCAAAGGAGACCTTGCTATTTTTCGTCCAATTACTGGCAGGATTTGTATTATTATTATTATATTTGTTTTATTATTATTAATTGGAATCCTGCTCATATTCTTGAATACCCTAGTGTAGTTTTAGTCTCGGCTATTATTTAGTATATTCAAGCAATATACTGTACATATATTGTTACAAATAATTGTAACAATCTTTAGGTCCCTAAAGATGGCTCAGACGACACTCCTGTGTCGTGTAGCAGCGCTGAAGGTGAGGCAGGTTACCGGATTGGAGAGAGTGATAGTGTCCCTTCATGAGGAGCTTTGGATGTGCCAGTTGAATATGTAAAAGACTGTGCACTGTGTAGGTCTCCAGTGGCGTGGAGTAGCTTGTGGTGAAGGTTGAAGGTTGTGAGACACTTCATGTAATCTCAAACTTGACTGGCTAACTTTTTGTGATACCTTGGTTGACCGAGGCACCTCCTGTGACCTCCTGTTGTCTGGAGCATTTCTTGTGACAGTCTACTGCTGCTAGAACCATGGTACACTTCATGCAATCCTGTGGAGACCAACTGTACCCTATTCCAAATTAGTAGGTCAAAACATTTGAATATTCCCCTCTATAGCTCACAAATGAAGAGTAATTTAGCTAGTATTTCTATAATGTGGGAAGGGTCAGCCAGGGAATAGGTGTGGAAATGTTCAGCGAATTTGTTCTAGCTCTTTTCGAGTTATAGAGGTTTGGCTTAACGATTTCGGACCTACCTATTTGGAACAGGGTATAATAGTCCACAGTGCTTTTTATATATTTATTTGATATTGTTGTCTGGGGGCATTGTCAAATTGAGGCTTACCAATATCATTAATACAATTATTTCTATTATTGTTAATATTGTTACTATCCTGGCTGTGAAACAATTATTTAATATTAGCATTCTCCATGTTGTTGTTGTTATTGCTGGTGTTAGTATTAACAATAATATTATATCTACAGAGAAACTTGTCAAATGATATCTAATACATGGTCTACTGTGGACTTTCCAGCTATTTTTGCTCATTATATATAGCTCTAGTGCCATATCCTTAGCCCTTGCTGAATTAAAATTATATCCAATGGAAAGATCAGGTCAAAGGCTCCCTATGTAATTATAATTGATTCATTCAGAGTTCTTGTGGCTTTGACAATATTGAATGAGACTTTCCTGTTTACAGCTAGTAGCAGGACCCTGTAGCAAGCATGTCATCACTCTCGCTCTCTCTTCCGTCTTTCATATTTTATCACTTGCAATAATTCAATGAAATATACTGTCATTTTACCAAGCTTTGTGTATAGAAGACAGTATTAGTTATGGCCTGTAGCATAAAATGATCCTCACATGCGTACCTGGTGTATATCTGTCACAAGTACATGTAGAAGTGGACCTATTCTCCTTCAATTATATTTTTCCACCAACCAACTTCACTTCTAAGCTCAATTAATGAAATCAACAAATACATGTGGCTCTCCAAGGACTTGAACCTAGGACACTCGCACCGAAATTCCGCGCACTTATGCATTACGCTATCAAGCTTCTATAAGATCTTTTGCTTGGACACAGACCCTCTCGCAACCGATGCTCGGAGCACACTGATATTAGTATGTGAGGGGAGCTTAGTAGCTTATGGAAGCATCTAGCAACAAATGGAGTGACTCGGTGCTACCAACTCAGCCCGTAATAGCATAACGTATGGGCACGTCACTTGCAGTAGAAGTGACTGGAGTTCTCGAAAAGGGGTACAGTCCTCACACTTTTTCTTGGCTTACAATGTGTTGGCTTAAGGGGAGATCTCCACTTGAGGGATTTTTTTCTTGACCCCTTTCACCCTCATGTTTAGCCCCATTGCTTTTGATATAAAACGTTCGCCCCATTAGTTTAGCGATTTTAAGAACTTTCACCCCATATTAAGACCTTTCGTGCCATTCAGGTGTCGATTTTATCCTGGCGAGCGATAGCGAGCCTGTAATTTAAGAGGAACCGGCCTTCGGCCGGGAAATTTTTCTACCGAAAAATTTACAAATTTATCTTGAAAGGGACTCAAGGGGGTGTAATTTCAAGCTTGATGGAAGTTTAGGAAACACACTAAATACCTGCCCTTAATGATCCAGAAGGGTTGATAGCCTCTGAAGTTCTATTTTAACTAACTAACTTGCAGTATATACAAAGGAAGTATGAGCCCGTCACCCATAGTAAAGGTGTTAACGTGTCCATTATTATGAATAACATTTGACTACCCAACAAATGATTCTATTATATCGAAACTGTAAGAAATATGGCAACAGTGGAGCAATACAGTGTAATACTTGAAATGGTGTGATAAAGGTCAGTGCAACCCCATATTGGCAATATTGATAATGATCTACAGTTGTATATTTGGCATCCCTTTTTATCTATACAACATCTTTTTCATACCCATAATTGTGTATACATTAGGAAAAAGCAAAATTCGATTGTGCAACCCATAATCCTGCTAAAACAATAAATAAACCATATTAACCCTCTCCGACATATGACGCGATTTTGAGCCTATTGGGGATACTTTAAAGCCTTTGTTACCATCAGGGGTATTTAGAAACCTTTAGTTTAGTTACTTCAACCTCTGCAGTTGTCTTTGAGTTAGCTGTGGGCAGAAAACTAATTTTGGAGAGGTACCGGTAATTATAAGACTGAGAGAACTCTATTTCTTATTGCTAATCTGGCAACCTCTGCGTCATATGAGTCTGAAGGGGTTAATATTAAACACAGCTCGATAAGCAATAGCAAGTTAGGAAAGGAATAAACTCGATTTCACAACCCGTAAGATGAGAAACAACGATAAGGGGTGCTGCAGTAATCCCATTATTTCAAGGTTGCATACAAACAGTAAGACTTAGAATAAGACCTCATGTAGCAATAGTAAAGGAATATAAGGCCAAGGACAACACTATTATTACACAACTCGTATGCCAAGAACAGATAAGGGGTGCTGCGTTAATAAGACCTCATGGAGCAATAGTAAATGAATATAAGGCCAAGGACAACACTATTATTACACAACTCGTATGCCAAGAACAGATAAGGGGTGCTGCGTTAAGGGGAGGTATTTACTTTGTTCCCTAGACGTCCATCAAGCTTAAAATTATACCCCCTTGAGACCCTTTCAAGATAAATTTGTACATTTTTCGGTAGAAAAATTTCCCGGCCGAAGGCCAGTTCCTCTTAAATTAAAGGCTCGCTATCGCTCGCCAGGATAAAATCGACACCTGAATGGCACGAAAGGTCTTAATATGGGGTGAAAGTTCTTAAAATCGCTAAACTAATAGGGCGAACGTTTTATAATATCAAAAGCAATGGGGCTAAACATGAGGGAGAAAGGGGTCAAGAAAAAAATCCCTCAAGTGGAGATCTCCCCTTAATCCCACTATTTCAAGGTTGTGAGAAAGACAATATAACAGTGAGAAAACGACCTTATACAGCAATAATAAAGAAATCAAAGGAAGGCACATACTTGATTACGCAACCCGTATGCCGAGAAAAGATGACTGAAGCTGCCTTAATCCCACTACTTCAGGCATACATAACAAATTAATAAATCTTAGCAGGAATAGTAAAGAAATACAAGGATAAAATAATAACTCGATTACACATTACACAATCCGTACGCGTAGAAAATATAAGTGAAGCTGCCCAAATCCCACATTTCAGGAATGCATACAAAATATATAAATAACATTTAAAACAAAAGATACAACTTACGCAGCAATATTAAGGGAACCCACCTCGCTTTTTTTCTCTTTCTCTCCCTCTCTCTTTGGCTTGTATCCATTCGGCCCCATTCAGCCTACTGTTTTAAGACGTTTACCCCCATCTAGGTGTCACTATTTTCCTGGCGAGCGGTAGCGAGCCAGGACAGCAAGCTAAATTTATACATTTTTCGATAGAAAAATTTCTCCGGCATAGCCGGATTCCTCCATTCAATGCTGGCTCGTTATCGCTCGCCAGGAAGAAATCGACACCTGGATGGGGATACATGTCTTAAAACAGTTGGCTGAATGGGGCCGAATGGATACAAGCCAGGGAAAGAGAGGAAAGGAAAGAAATATACAAAAAAAACACGGTGACCCCCCCTTAACGGAATAAAAGGCAGGGTAAACACGGATTACCCAACCCGTATATGCCTAGGAAAGATGATATGAAGGGTGGCGCGGTAATCCCACTATTTCCCGGTTATGTGGTCGTGAGGGGCCGCTTCATCTGGTGGGGAGAGGTATACCGACCGCCTTGCTGGGAGAGGGATGAGACTCACAGCAGGCGGTGAGGAGGGGGGGGGGAGGGGGACACAGACAGACAGACACAGCCACCCAAAAAGAGACACCCACACACACACAGGCAGGCTAAAAAAAAAAAAAAAAAAAAAACACACACACACACACACATACACACACACACACACACACACATATACACACACAGAGGCTCGCAGCAGGGGGGGGGGGGGGGGGGGGCATACACACACAGACATACAGGGGTTCGCAATTGTTATGAATGGAGCAAGGGAAAACAAAGACAACAACATAATGTCCATGTGCCAAAAAGGCATCCTTCATTCATAAAGCTTTAGTAACACCAGGATTTAAACTGTATTAGGTTGTAAGTTTGTGGAAAGTAAGTCTAAGGAAGTCAATTCCAGAGAGTTTGTGGAAAGTAAGTCTAAGGAAGTCAATTCCAGAGAGTTTGTGGAAAGTAAGTCTAAGGAAGTCAATTCTAGTAGTTTTTTGGATTAAAGAATTATGATAAACGGAAGTTATACATTGTGGAGAAGAGAGTGTGAATTCATGGCTATTTCCAGTTGCCCTACAGTCTATTCCCTGTAAGTAGGTGATCAATCATGACCTCTGACCTCTGTAACTCAAATACGACTGGAGTAATAGAGCTAATATTTCTACCACCATTTGAGAGAAGAGTCAGTCGAGCAATACTGTCGGTGTGGAAAGTGACAGCCCATTTGATCTAGCCCCTTTTGAGTTACGGAGGATAGAATTTATGATTTCTCGCCTACTTACAGCGCATAGACTATCGTAGTACGTGGAAAGATGCGGAGAGGTGGTACAATTGAAGCAAGCTCCTCAGAACATATGAAATGTAAATATCTGTAGAATAATACAAGGGATGCATTGAAAGAAAGTGGCATATTAAAACATCGTTGGCACTCCCTTTAAGGGGAGGTATTTAGTTTGTTCCCTAGACCTCCATCAAGCTTAAAATTACACCCCCTTGAGTCCCTTTCAAGATAAATTTGTACATTTTTCGGTAGAAAAATGGCCCGGCCGAATGCCGGTTCCTCTTAAATTACAGGCTCGCTATCGCTCGCCAGGATAAAATTGACACCTG
>CM064523.1:14542469-14629159 GCA_032716605.1 Paralithodes platypus
GATAACAAATTAAAAATATAAAAATTCCATTTGTGGCAGTTTCTATTCGTCAAAATATGCGATTTTCGGCGAAATTACCCCGTCTTACCCTACTTACAGTACAGTACATTAATTAGGGAACAAAATTCATTTAAATTTGTTTTGCTTCATAAATTAACAGTACAGTACTGTACTGTACTAATATATTGTTTCTATTCTTCTCCTGGGCTACCTAAATGTGTGTGAATTATTTATTTTGTTTTTATGTTGTGTTGTCCCTATTCGGGCTCTGTCTCGAGTCAGCCACCCCCAGCTATAGGGTATGTGCCTGAGTATATACATACATTAAAGTGTATGTTGTGATAATTGTGTGTCTCTCTCTCTCTTCAGTGTGTAAAGCCAGTGGTGGCAGCAGTCCACAACGCCTGTGTTGGTGGTGGTGTGGACCTTATATGTTCTGCTGACATGCGCTACTGTACGGCCGACGCTTGATTCCAGGTTAAGGAGGTTGATATTGGTCAGTTCTCACACACACACACACGCACACACACACGCACGCACGCACGCACGCACATAAGTGTGAAGGAGACACACTGAGGAAAAATGGAATGAGTATAAGAATGCTAGAAACAACTACTGTATGTCAAGACTATAAGAGAGGAGAAAAAGAACTTTGAAAAAGATATAGTAAACAAATGTAATAAAGAACCCAAACTGTTCTATAGTTATATCAACGGCAAAACAAAAATAAAGGACAAAATAACAAAGCTTAGGGTAGAGGGTCAGTTATATGAAGACACAGTGGGTATGTGTGAAATTATGAATGATACATTAACATCCGTGTTTGTGGAGGAGGATGACTATGTAGAACCTGTGGTGGAATTGAACGAGATACAGGGACTAGAGTCGATAGAAGTCAACCAGGATGAACTAAAATCATTGTTGGAAGAATTTGACGTGAGAAAATATATGGGCCCAGATAACATTGCTGGATGGGTATTAAGAGAATGTTCTGAACAACTAGCGAGACCTATTTTTAATATTGTTCAACACTCATTAAACAAGGGGGAACTTCCCTTAGAATGGAAACAAGCAAATATAACTCCAATATATAAAAGTGGAAATAAAGAAGACCCGCTAAATTATCGACCGGTATCCTTAACGAGTGTTATATGCAAGCTTTGTGAAAAGATTATTAGAAAAGATGGGTGGGTATGTTGGAGGAGAGGGAAATAATTTCAAGCAAGCAGTTCGGGTTCAGAAAAGGTCATTCGTGTACCACAAATTTGTTGAGTTACTATGATAGGGTAATTGACATTGTACAAGGGAGGGAGGGGTGGGTAGATTGTATTTACTTAGATTTCAAGAAGGCATTTGATTAGGTGCCTCATAAGAGATTGTTGTGGAAGCTCAGGACTGTGGGGCGGGTTGAGGGAGTATTATTAAAGTGGATGGAAAACTATTTAATTGGGAGGGAAATGCGAACAGTAATAAAAGGAAAGTTCTCCTCGTGGAAAAGGGTAAAAAGCGGAGTGCCTCAAGGATCGGTGTTGGCCCCAATCATGTTTTTTGTTTTCATCAACGACCTTCAAATGGGAATAGGCTCATATATGTCTATGTTTGCTGATGATGCAAAATTAATGAAGCATATTACAAGTAGGAGTAGTTGTGAAGAATTACAGAGAGACCTAGATAAATTATATGAGTGGAGTCAAACTTGGAAAATGGAATTCAACACGAGTAAGTGTCATGTTCTTGAGATGGGGAAAAAGTAAATATAGACCTTCTTGGGAATATAAAATAGGAGATGAAATAATTAGTAAAGCTGGGAAAGAAAAAGACCTAGGGGTAGTTATGGCAGATAGCTTGTCACCTGAACAGCATATAAATAAAATAACTGGTGAAACCTATGCAGTGTTGACTAACATAAGAATAGCTCTGAATTATTTAGATGAAGAGATGTTAGCAAAAATAATAGGGACAATAATACGACCAAGACTGGAGTATGCAGCAGTGGTGTGGTTTCCACACCTTATAAAACATAATAAAAAACTGGAAAGAGTTCAGAGAGTTGCCACTAAGATGATAGCTAGCCTTAGAGACCTGCCATATGAGGAGAGATTGGAGAGGCTAAAGCTGCCAACACTGAGGGAGAGGAGAGAGAGAGGTGACATGATCATGATGTTTAAGTGTATGAAGGGTTTTGAGAAGATCGATAAGGGAGATTTTGTGGTGAGGGACGAGGGAAGAACCAGGGGTCATGAATGTAAGTTGAGGAAAGTTGTATGTAAGTCTGATGTAAGAAAGTTCAGCTTCCCGTATAGAAGCATTGATTGTTGGAATAAGTTGGATGGGGAGGTGGTGGGAGCAAGAAATATCCAAACTTTTAAAGCAAAATTGGATAAATGTAGAGAGAGAGACAGGACAACACGAGCTTAGGCTCAAATCCTGTATACTACAATTAGGTGAGTACACACAGACACACACTCTTTCGTTCTCTCACTCACTCTCTATCTATCTATCTATCTGTCTACCTCCCTCTCCTGCCGACGCTTGGTTCCAGGTCAAGGAGGTCGATATTGGTCAGTACTAAGGCTTATTTGGGATTTTTTCCCAGCAATCTTGAACTTTTTAGTTAGCCGTAGCGCGGTTGATAGAGCACTCGCCTTCAAACTGTGAGGTTGACGGTTCGAGTCTCGGGCCAGCCAGTGTGCTATTGACAGACTCCAGTGCTGTTGGTGGATGGTGCAGTCTAGCAATCTGTGGCAACTGCTCACTGAAGTCCCTGATCATCAGGGCACCCACCCTAACCCAGCTCTTGAGCAGGGAGTGCATGCTGGTAAAAAACCTCCACTGTAAGATAATCAGATGAGTTAACCGCTGCATAAGAAACTACTGTACACTCATAATTCAATCATCTGCATTATATTTCCATGTGTAAGATCGTAAAGAAGATTAGAACTTATGTGGGCAGCTGCACTGGTATGTATGTATGTATGTATGTATGTATGTATATTAACATGTTCTTCTTTCTTTTAAGGTTTGGCAGCTGACGTTGGCACCCTGCAGCGCCTGCCCAAAATTGTCGGGAACGAAAGTCTAGTACGAGAGTTGGTTTTCTCTGCTCGGAAAATGTTCTCCCGCGAGGCCCTAGATTGTGGCCTGGTCTCCCGCATCTTCCCAGACAGAAGATAGGTCAGAATCTCAACCCTTTCAAGATCCTATTACACATTTCTTTTTTTCTGGCTATTGTTACGTAATTTTATTCAGATTAGGAAGGGTATATGGAAGTCAGGGTTAATTGAGATAGTGTTTACCCTTATAATTTCCACATGTCCATCCTAAATTGTATAAAATCGTCTAATGATAACCAGAATAAACTGTCAAAATGTGTCAATCATGTGGGAAGTGGGTTTCTTGTTAACCCCTTCTGTCCCAACGACGCCTTATTAATTTGATTCTAGCTATATTTAGAGGATTTTGTGCAGTTTAAGGGATCTTTGGCAGTAAAAAAGGTTAAATGAGAGAGTTCGAAGCCTGTTTATTGCTGGAGACCCTTTTTAAGTTGAATAAAATAGTTCAATAGTAGCTAGTATAAAGTTGAAAGGACGTCGCTGGTACAGAAGGGATTAACACTATCTGGTTATTTCCACATGTAGCGATTTTGATTAGTTCTTTTGTCTTTATATTGTGTCGTCCTTGTTTTGGTTTGTTTATTTTGCAAGTTTTACATTATAACAACATCTTGGGGGTTATTATTATATTTTGTTTTAATTACGTTCCACATGACCGAACCCTCTACTAACGTGAATCCATCAATGTCATCCCCAGCCTGGTATCCGGAGCAGTAGACATGGGCACCACCATCGCCAGTAAGAGTCCCGTAGCAGTACAGACGTTCAAGTTGGCTATAATTCACTCCAGAGACCATACCGTTCAGGAGGGACTAGACTACAGTACTGTATATGGTTAGTAGTGGTTTATAGTAGTAGTAGTAGTAGTAGTAGTAGTTATATTTCCGTCTCGATGTGTACATGCGAGTGTTATGTCGTCTGCGTAGGAGGCTGTATGTATCTGGGGTATGGGTAGGTCGTGCATACATACATACATACATACATAAAATGTTAAAACTTAGTGCTCCACACATACGTGCAGTTTCAGTCTCTTGTCCTAATGGCGGCGTTCCAGGCAACCCTGTTAAGGGCTGCTTCACTTATCAAGTTTTTGGATTCGAGATCGGCATGTATAGATTGAAAACTTTTGGTGACAAGACGGATCCCTGAGGGACTCCGTTTGTGAAATTTCTGAATAAGCATTGTACTGTACTTAGGTTAAGAAATACTCAATAGATTTTCAGCCTCACGGCTGCAAGTGAACAATAAACCGACAATTATTGTTTCAGGCCAACATGAACATGACCATGCTGCAGAGTGAGGACTTGCGGACGGCTGCCATGTCCTCAATGAACAAGGAGAAGCCCGTGTTTGCCAAGCTTTGAACACCTTAAGACTTTATTAGTATTATTTTAATTTTTTGGGGTTAGACTAATATCTCTATAGTTTATATTTAGCCTCCAACTTTATTTTATCTTAACCCTTTCAATACGATTGTCTGTATTCCTTTTTCTCTGCCACAAACCTTAGCATGATCAGTAGAGGTTCATTACAGGTCTCCCTCGATATACGATTGGGTTACTTTCCGGAAAACCCGATCTTAACCCCCGGAATCCGGGAGGCCTCATATGAGACAAACAAAAATATTGGCAGGAATCCAGGAAGCCTCATATGAGGCAAAATGCGCGGCTAAAAATCGCCGCTAAAATCATCATAACTCGGCAACCACGCGTCGTAGCGATGTCATCTGAACGGCAGTCTACAGACAACAAAATGTTCTACAATTTGCAAAAAAATTGACTGCTCTAGGTGGTCTCAATCAGTAGCTACTGAATTATGAAGCTTGACTGTACGAAAATGGCCCCGGACACAGCGATAGGCCTCATATGAAGGCCCCCGGATCCGGAGGGTTAAATAGCAAAATCGTATAGCGAACCCTAAAATTAATGGGGTAAATGGGGATGCGTTCTTAGACCAGCCAAAACCCAAACACCTAAATTATAATGTAAAACTTGCAAAATAAACAAAACCCAAATACCGTACCTAAAAACGAATAATAATATCGTAAATCGGGGTATCGGATTGTGAGAGAGATCTGATTTTGTTCTGAATCTGAAAATACATGTAGATTAGAATTAAATTTTGTCTGTCTGTTGTAGATTACTAAAAAAAAATCTACTTCCTCTTCTCTCTCTTTCTCTCTCTCTATTTCCTCTTTGTTTCTTTGTTTGTTTTAGTAATTTTAATAATCTGGAAGTTGTGTATAAATGTATGTACAGTACAGTATTGTAGTGTTTAGAAATGTATATACAAGGAAATTAAACATTATTTCTATATTTGATATATCTAGTTCTAATAAACTGGAAGGGGATGTTCTGCATTTATTTAAACCAATTTAGCGCATAAGTTTCGGCGCCCGTCACCAGAGGGACACCGAAATCCGCTTATTATGTAGCCTAGGAGCGAGGCAAACTGTTGCAGTCAGCACGGAACCCCTTCATCCATCGCCCACCAAGTCTAGGCCAGCACTGAGGACTCCGAGATGTGTCTCACATGATTGCAGTGTTACACGTAGTGAAAACAGCTAAACAAAAATGTAATTTTTAGCTATTTTGGCCGACCTTTGCAAGATCGTTGCAAGACAACCAGGCGTCATACAGAGATGATATATATTCACGGATATATCATTGTATTACGTTCTAACTCTTGTTTATGCAGGAATATGTGCAGGGAATGAAGGTCAATCTAGGCCAAAATGCCCGCACTGTAGAGTTGCAATTTACCATCAGTTTGAAAAGAAAGCGAGAATAACTTTATCCCCAGTAGGCTGTAGAAAAATTCTTTCATTCATTCACAAACTATTAATTTAACTATTTTAGCATTTTACATTTAGTGAAGGAGAATGAATATGCTCCACGTATCCTACGGAGTGTTCTACAAGGTAACTAAAGGAGAAGATCGCACAAGTCTGGACATACGATCAACCTAAACGGTAAGTCCCTGTTATGGTACTGTCTTGTAGCGCTGTTGAGGTTGGTGTGGTGCAAAGGGAATCTTGCTGCTGCAGCACAGCTAGCATTTGCTAACATCAACCACAATGATGGCGTTATAGGGTAGTGTCATGGTAGGACTTTATTATACTACACTTCAACTGTTAAAAGGCAAACCTATCTGAGTCTTTTATGATGTAATGGAAAAGAGGATTGATTTCAGGAGCATGGGATTGGTATTCCCAAAGGTCCCTGGAGGCCAATTAAGTAAAGACCGGTAGTCTATACCGGTATGGTACGTAACTGCACTAATCCTCCAACTCCACTCAGAGGGTCCATACCGTGTAAGGTTCTAGGCTGCGATTAGGTCCATCCTAATCAGTTCCCGGCATAATGCTCTACATCCCTCAGCCATGAGTTGCATGGTTTTCCCAAAGTTTCCTCCACTCAGGGTGATAAGGGTTATCACCAACCTAAGCCACCACATGAGCAAGATCAACTTAATGGAGGTGAACTACGAGTCCATATAGTTGTTGTTGTTCCCAAGGCTGTCTGACCGAACAGCCCCAAGGTCCCAAGCAAGGTCAAGGCCATAACCAAGAGCCCCCCACAGAACCCTCCCAGCTTTACCACTAAGAAAGCCCAGGTGACCAAAGCCGCTCCCAGGAGAGGTGCTGAGGAGGGTGCGGAAACGCCCGAGGCACCAAAGCGGCAAAGACCCACCCAGGGCCCTGTGCCCCTTAACAATTATGAAGGGAAAGTTGAGACTAGGAGCCAATGCATCACATTTTTCCTTTGCCCATATTGTTGAAGGTGGCACTCTGGAACTATGCACCCAATACAGTACAGTACCAACATGAATCAGTTTCAGAATAGGTGCTTGTTTTGTGGTCAATCAACAGTAACCCATGATCCTGTAAGATAATTGGTACCAAAGGAGTTAAGTGACTCTCCAAAGTGTATGAGAGTGAAGTGGAAGGTCAGAGCGGGAGAAGCAGACCAAGACTAAGATGGAGGAATGGAGTAGAGAGGGTTTATGAGTGGAAGTGGTGGGTGGAAGGAGGGGCGCCGGCTGACATATAACCAAAACATCAATTCTTCTGGCAATAGATGGATAAATGAGAGCTTGTTAAAATATATCACCAGCGAATAGGAAGTAGCAATATGGTGGCCTTTTAGCTTCAGTGTACAGTATGGGGGTAATTTAGTTTATATAGAGATAAGCTACTCTCGCGTTTGTTGTGATGTTGCCATGGAAACCACCACCAGATTGTAAACAAAGAAGAGTTTGAAGTTTGAACGTTGTTAATGGCGTTTGTGTGCTATCCTCTTCATTAAATAAGTGGTCAGTATTTATTTGTGGTAGCTAGGACTGCTAGGTGTACATTTGATGTTTAGGTGTATTGGTAAAATTCTAGCACTGGCTCCAAATCGATTTTGGCATTGAATCTTTATTAATTCCCTATGTTTTCCTTCATACAAGGGTTGATTGATAAGTTTATGGCCTAAGGTAGAAGGACATCGAGTTACAAAAATTCCAGTTTATTCACTTACAGTTCAACCTTTTTAAAGTTTGCATAGGCCTACATAGTACGAAGTTTCTATCAATATTTGTCTTTATGTTAGGCCTAGGCTAACCTAACCAAAAAACCTAACCTAACCTAACCTAATAGGCCTAGCCCCCAAATACATTTAGGTTAGGTTAGGTTAATAAAAAACCCAAGATTTTGTTGTTTTTTCCCCGGGGATAAAAAGTATATAGGCTAGAAATGAAGCCTATGATGATAGGAACCCAAAACTACCATTAGAAATTTGCTACCTATATTGTTGCGTCTCCTGTATATTGACCGGATAATTTATTAAACTTACCAGTGCACCTTAACCCGGGAGCTGCGGGGAGACTCTTAAGAGTTCCCCCGGCGCACTGCGGGGAGACTCTTAAGAGTCAGAGAAAATAAAAATCAACTTTTGACATCGAAAAAAAAATATTTTTTTATATTTTTTTTTTTTTTTTTGGCCCCTGGGCCATGCAAAATCTCAGTCCTCTACCTCCCCTCCTTCCCCACTTTCCTCCTCTCCTTCAGTTATCACCTATTTTCCCTGTTATTCCCTTATTCTGAGGTATATTTTCGTGCTAACATTAGAAATCCGATTGGAGGGTGTGGTCATCACTGATAGCAAGCGAGTGCAAGAGAGAGAGAGAGAGTATCGATCGACTGTGTCTCAGTGGCCTTGGGGGAAATTGGCGGGAAAGCAGATTGCCTCACCCATACATTATACAACTCGCGGGCTATATCTCCGATTTTGACCATCCAAACGCTGTTTTCACTCGTTTTATTGTTGTTTCAGGTTAATACCTTTATAATCAACCCATAATAGGCGCATATGGATAAGTATTAATGCTATTAATGGCACAATGAATATTTTAGTGGCGGAAACACCTCAAATACGTCAGCACAGGGGGACGTTTCCAATTACCCCCATGCGCACTTCAGAGGTTAATAGGTGCTCACTAGCCACATCATAATAATTGAAAAAGGTATTACATTCCGAGCAACTGTACATTTGTTAATGTTGAGCGTCTTCTACTTCTTCTTTAGAACCCGCCCGCAGAAGATCGCGCAGATCCACAGGGCTGACCTTTGTATCGGTACTGGCTCAGAAACGTTAGTAAGAGGGAAAGTTTAGAGTAGAAGGATAGTATAAGGGACATTTTTTTAGACTTACCCATCACTTCCTCCCCCCCTACCCATTTCTCTTCCTCCATATATTTTCTAGTATCCTCTTCATCATCTCCATGTCTTGTGTTTCCATCTCTTGTGTTAGCCCCCAGCAGTGCCCCTACCCCTCTATCATCTCTCTGCTTTACTTCCTCCCACCCCATCTCCCCAACTCTATTCCTCATGTATCCCTCCAACTCGTCTCTCTCCTCATCATATCTTGTACACTCCGTTATTATGTGTTCTATGTCCTCGACTATTGGGTCTCCTCCCATTTCGCATTGATTGCAGTGCGGTCCCATTCCGTTCCATCTCCTTGTTCTTTCATTCGTCTCTAGGGATCCTGTCCTTGGTTTAAACAGCAATTTAGATCCCCATCCTCCATCATAGAAAAGCTCTCTAGCTGGTTTTTCCTTCCCTCTGTAATATGACAGCGTGGCTTTGTTTTCTACCCCTTCCTTCTTTGTTTATACTGTATTGTGACATCACAAGAGACCAGAGTGACCAAAGCGCCCCACCTCCCGAGGTGGGGCGCTTTGGTCGCCGACCGGGACGGATCAGGTTTCTGGTCACTGCCGTTTGTGAGAGACCAGTCTCTTTAATTGGTTCGTCCCGGTCGCTGTCTACAAACGCACCCCTGATGTAGGTTCCTAGGGCTGATGCGATGACATGTTTGCTGTGCTTGTGGTAGGTCTCCACCTAGGATATGCTTGATGTTGAATGTTCCTCCTTGTTGGGTTATATACACTTCTGAGGTGGGTGCGGGCACTGTAGTGTCTGTGGCAATGGAGTAGATAATGCTCCACTGTCTCTGGGGTGAGGCAGTACGGACAATTTTCATCTTCTTGGAGTCCCATTCTGTACATATGCCCTCCCAGTCTGGTGTGTCCAGTTATGAGGCGGAGAGCGGCGGTGTTTAAGGCTTTGTTCTTGTAGATGGAGTGTTTCCACACTGACCACTCTGACTTGATGTTACTGTATTGTATACTGCTATATGGTAACTTTCCACTCTTCCTTGAAGTCTTGGAGTACGTCTTCTCTGAGGATGTTTGTCCGTCGGTTGTGGTGTAGGGTATGACTGTTGTTAGGTAGAAGGAGTGCATCCCTATGGCTAATTTATCCACTATTTCATTATGGAGGATGTCAATGTGGCTGGGTACCCATTGGAGGGATATTGTACTGTATATCGTTTAGAGTGGAGGGTGTTGAGGAGTTGGATTATAGGGTACACTATTTCATTGTTTGTCTTGGTGTTATAGTTGATGGCACTTTTGGAGTCACAGCAGATGGTGTAGGCGCTTACTGGGAGGGTGTTGATAATTAGCCTACCTCTAGTGCACGAAGGAGTCCGTAGAGCTCTGCAGTAAACACTGTGGTTAGTTTGGGTAGCTTCCATCCCATGGTAAGGTGAAATTTTGGGATCCATAATGCTGCGGACACAGATTTGCTGTTATTGTTACTGGTAGGCTACTGATGCGTGATCCATCTGTGTAGGCTATACATGAGTGCATAAACATATTAAGTAAAAGAGAAATGAAGAAAAACAGAATAAAAGTGGGAATTAAGCTATATGACACTTGTGTAACGCCTTTGATACTGTTTGGGGCAGAAGTTTGGGAAAAAAAAAAAAAAACACATTCAAACACAGTATCTAACTAAGTTGTTTAAAGTCCCCAGAACGACCCCCAAATGTACCCTACTCCATGAAATTAAGGGAATAAAAACTGAACATAAAATAAACCAAAGAAAGATTGAATATTACATTAATTTGAATAACCGAGACAATGAAGCAATTGAGGTTAAAAACCCTTAAAGAGCGGCGCTCGATTTAAGTTGTGCACCAATTTGCAGCAAGTTAGGAGCATTATTAAGGCTTTTAAAGGGTTAAAATCGAGTGAAAATGGCCGGGAGCGCAGCAGGCCACACGTCCGACACCCAGGGCTTACCGCCACCCACTGACTCACGCTCCCTCTGTTCTCGAGAGGACGGCAGTGCAGGGTGTCAAAGCAAATAACTCTTGAGAGGAGTAGCACTATTTTCCTGAATCCAGTAGCATTAATGTACGGACGAGCGCCTAGGCTAAATAGGCTATGCAGATTTCATTTTATCGAATAATTGGTCTAGGTGGGATGGTGGCCATTTAGACAATTGGCTGCCATGATGGCACATCTTGCAGGCTGTGGAACCAAAATGGCAATAATACCGTACTTTGTAACGGTCAGTCAGGCCTAGGCTAAATATATTTTGTGTAGGCCTATTTTGTGTTAATACTAATCAGTCTTTTCAGATAATCTTATCTGAGAAATTGATTAAATTAACCTATCTATTAATCAACCGTCAATTCAACGAACGAATATTTTCTGTTATGGGTAGCATTAATTGTAAAGCGAAGTTGAGTAGCATTACGATAATCAACCTCGTTTTACACCCTGCGGCAGTGTTACCATTAGTGAGCGTAGTGGGAAAAAATATGCTGCTATACGCTAAACTCCCATGTTGGTGGCACCACTGCATGAGAACCACGAGTGCTACGTAGCTCGTTCTGGTCTCATTTTGAAGCTTTTAGCGCCTAGTTTTTTGCTGAATAAATTTCTTTTCATGCAGATACTTGATTGATCATTCAGGAGGGCCTGAATATGCCCAAAATAGCCCAAAACACCCCGCTAGACAAGGGTTAAAACAAACAGTGAAGACAATGAAAGAAAATACAAAAAAGAAATTTGTAATCTTAAAGAAAAATACAATATAACTGAAAATCTTGAAAGAATGAGTGAAATCGAAGCTAAACAATTGATTAAAGATAAAGTGCAAATCAAAAATAGGGAAGAGATAATAGAAGGTATGAGAAGTGGAAGTAAAACTAGAGAAGCTGTTGAACAAGACATATCAAGTAATTATATTGAGGACTTAAGCTTTGAAAATGCCAGAACAATGTTTATGACAAGGACAAGAATGATAGAAGTAAAAGAAAACTTCAAAAACAAATATGAACCTAACCTATTGTGCGATATTTGTCAAAATGAAAATGAAAATCAAATGCACCTGATCAACTGTGAATCGAATGCTAGACTACTCGGCCCACGGCGAGACAGCTCGGCCCAGTAAAAATGAGACAGCTCGGCCCTGTGTTAACTACGAGACAACTCTTAATTAACCTAACCTAACCTACACATTATGAATCGAGAGAACTACCCTATGACATAATTATACAATAAACGAACATTTCGCCCACATTACACACACGCCATAAGCGGGAGGCCATGTATGCAGCACCAAATCCTGCACTCTGCACATGCGTGAGAATCTTAGGCCCCTTAATTGGCACAATTTTGTTTTCCTTTATACTATTATATTATCTTAACCTAACAGTTGAGCCTAAATAACATAATAAAAATATTAGGGAAAAGGCCACGCATGCGCAGAGGACAGGATTTGGTGCTGCATACATGGCCTCACCCATAAACCCTCTACTTAGCTCTCCCCTTCCTAATCCTGACTGGTCTTGTCAAATTGCCCCATAGCAAAACATGGGGCCGAGCTGTCTCAAATAATGGGCCGAGTTGTCTCGCCGTCGTGGCAGAGTTGTCCAAAAGTGGGCCGAGCTGTCCCATGGGCCGAGTCGTCCAGTCACCAGTTCAACGTGTTTATTTACTTGGGAGTAGCGGGCCAATGATGCCCCACGCCGTCTAGTGGAGAAATCGGAACTAACCCCGTGCACACCATGGTAGAGAGACCCTATAGAATACAGAGACTGGGAGAGACCCTATAGAATACAGAGACTGAGAGAGAGAGACCCTATAGAATACAGAGACTGAGAAATTAAAATGTAAAACTTGCAAACTAAACAAACCAAAATTGGGACAAGGACAATATAAAGTCAAATTAAATTATCAAAATCGCTATGTGGAAACAACGCTTACTAAAATGAAAATTATTAAATAAAAGAACACAATCCACCACATAGGGTAATCCACCACCACATAAGATCACCACATAAGAGAGATACTATATAATACAGAGACAGAGAGAGAGAGTCCCTATATAATACAGAGACTGAGAGAGAGAGACACTATAGAATACAGAGACTGGCAAAGAAGCAGGGAAAGGATTGTGACCTCAAAATTTTGAACGTTAGGTTAGGTTATGTTAGGATACTAGGTCCAGTGAATTCCAGATGTGGTTACCTTTCCGCAGTTGGAATATGATACAATAAAGTCCCGTCACAATACCGCCCTATCATGTCATCACTTTGGCTGATGTTGGCATAGTGCTAACCATACCGTAGCAAGACTCGACCAAGTCCAACTGCAAACCACACCAGCCTCAACAGTGCTACAACAAGATAGTAGGCTACCATATCAAGACTTTATTGTACATTAGCATTAGGCAACTTGGACTTGAGAACAAAATCCTACATGTGTAAAAAATATAAAAACTTCAAATACTGTGCCAGTGCCAGGAAAGTCTCAAAATTGGGGTGACACATACAGTAGATAAGTGGCATCTCCCCATAACACATCTTCCACTCCCCCCCCCCCCCCCTCTCTCTAATTTTTTTGCATTTTTTTTGCACAGTTCATGGGTTAAAGATCTTCTCAACTGTACCTCTAGTCCTATCCACTCCTACGATGATGACTACCTTACACTATCCACCTAGTTTTCAAAACGACCCAACATTCAATCACTCCAAAACTCACGTGATGAGGCACGCCTAGCTTCTGATTTATCAACTAATTCCAATTTGGGCAGATAATTTTTGTTTGTACTTTCAGTTTCCAAAACAAAATGTCTCCATTTATCTACCAGTCAAGAACACACACATCTATCCTTTATATTTCAACAATACACAAATCAACCTTTCATCTTTTAGTATTCTTGGCCTTTCTTTTAAAGATTATATTACTAGTCTTGCTAAAGTAAGGTGGGTTTTTCAACCCCACACAGCCTATTGCTCTGTATAGAGGCACAGTGCACCCATATATCAAGCGTTGTTCGCATGTGTGGGGAGATTCAACCCACACTGCACTTCTTGAAAGGGTCAAGTTAAAAGTATTTTGTCTCAACTCACCTCCCCTACAATCTCGCTCTACACGCTGGTTGCATCTTTCTCATTCTTGTACCGATATTACAATAATCAATGTTCTTCAGAGCTTTCTCATTCTATACCTCCTCCCTGTGGTGATGGGCTGGTCTATCAGAGTGAGAACTGAGCGATCTCTGCCATACCCATAGCTTACTCTGACTGTTCCTTTTACTTATATATTTTCTAGATCTCAAGTGACGGCGTCTCTTGCGTGGATTGACCTCCTAATCTACCAAGATTGGAAGCCAAAGCGTCACATCTTTCCTTTGCCCCTCAACTTTCTCTTCATAATTGCTGAGGGGCACAGGGCCCTGGGTGGGGCTTTGGTTTCCCGGGCGTTTCCGCGCCCTCCTCAGCTCCCCGCCATGGAGTGGCTTCGGTCACCCAGGCTTTATTGTGGTCGGCGGGGAGGGTTCTGTGGGGCGCTCGGTTGTGGCCTTGGCCTTGCTCGGGGCCTTGGGGCTGTTCGGCCAGGCAGCTTGGGGAAAAACAACAACAACAACAACATACCTCCTCCCTTATGGAGAATGAGGGGCACCCACCTTTCAACACACTCTCATCCCTATTGTCCAACTCACTCCCCCAAGATTTAACTTATTTAACCAGTCTCTGCTAATCAACAAGCAAGCTTGGAACTCTCCCTCATCCTATGACTTGTAAAGGTGTATACCTCGTATGTTAGGAGCGCGGTGACCTATGCCTCGGAGACGTGGCCGGTTAAAGCGGTGGATATCAATAGAATGGAACGTAATGAGTAGAGAATGGCGAGACGGATATGTGGGGTTAATCTCAGGGACAGGGTATCGAGCGAGTAATTAAGAAGGCATCTGTGTATTAGGAGTCAGTTAAGTTATGCGCATGAGCCGACTTGGTTAGTTTGAACACATAGAGAGAATAGATGATCAGAACTGGGTGAGGAAATGCCGGACTGTGAACGTGGGGGAAGCTGCGCGTAGGGGTGGCCCTAGAATGACGTGCTCGGGTAGCCTACTCCGGTCCGAACTCAAAATAAAGAACTTGACAAGAGGCAGCCATTGACAGGGCCACCTGGAAAGCCGCCATTTAGGATGCGAGACTGTAACCAAAGCGGTCTTTAAACTTTTATGTATGTATGTATGTATCGCTTGGGGTCCAGGGGGTTAAGAGGGAGAGATTGTGTAGTACAAGCGTTGGAAGATAGATAAATGACTATAGATTGGGCAAGAGAAGTGGAAATATATAAGAATGAATGGAGAATGCTTGTGAATAGACGAGTGATAATGCAGTCGTTTGGGAAAGGGGGTCGGGCGCCAGTTGGACTAGATAAGTCCGTCAAGCGCTTGGTTCGGGGAGCCGGTAAATATAAAAGGTGCGCCTGGAAGTGTGGTTTCGGCTCACTGCATGTATGTCTGCGGAGACCAGAACTTTTCTGATTGGTCGGGGGCCGGGGGAGTGTTGGAGTGACCTTGGTGTTCCCTGGTCTCCGGGTCTTCTTCTGGGTGACCTAGATGTGTGTGAATTTGAGTTTTGTTTATGTGTGTTCATTGTTTTTCTGTTGTGTTGTGTTGTCCCTGTTCGGGCTCTGTCTCGAGTTGGCCACAGGGCCCCCCCCCCCAAAAAAAAAAAAAAAAATTGGGGAATGGGACTGAGTAAATAGATATAGATTATTTCAAAATTTAATTTGATTAAAGCGTTATTTCCACAGCTATTCTTCTATTGTGTCGTCCCTGTTTTGGTTTGTTAATTTTGCAAGTTGTTGTTGTTGTTGTTGTTGTTCCTTAAGCTGCCTGGCCGAACAACCCCGAATCCCTAAGGAAGAGCATGGCCACGGTCGGGCTTCCCCACAGAGCTCTCAAGGAGTGTAGATTGTGTTGTTGGCGTAAGTGATTGTGTGAAATGCAGTCTTCTATGATGTGTTTAATGGTATGGGGTGCTGTGTTACATCCTGGGCAGGTGTCGACGACAGAGTCATCCAGTCTCTTCTGATAGCTCAGAAGAGCTGGATGGTGCCCGCATCTCAGCATGGCCAGGTGGACTCTGTCCTCGTGAGGAAGGAAGGATTCAGAGTTTTAAATTATAATTGCAAATTTAAGTAAGTCTAATCTAAAAGAGTTATATAACTATATCAGACGCTGTGCACACTTCATATAATTGGTTCATCCGCATTGGGAAATTTGTTTCCAGTTTTGGTGGCTAAACTTGAAAAAGGACATTGAAAAACTAGAGAGTATAATGGAGAGTAACTAAAATAATTCCCCAACTAAGAAATAAACTGTATAAGGAACAACTAAAAAGAGTTAAACCTATTTACCTTGACCAATCTAATTTATTTATTTCACTCCCAACACCAAAAACCTCTCAATGAAGTTAATGAAAGCACATGATCTACCCGGGATTCGAACCTGGGTTACCACACACAGATCTTAAACACTCAAAGCATTACACACAAAAGGTGACCTAATCCAAGTTTTTAAAATTATCAAAGGCCATGACAACATGGATGCAAGTAAGTGCTTTACACTAGATAACTCAAAATGACAAGAAATAATGGTTACAAAATTGTCGGAGAGCCATTTCATTTACATACATACATGCAATGTTTTAGCCTCATTTTCCATTACATGCATTGTAACAGCTCAGATGGGGTTGCCTTTCAGTAGTTGGAGTGTACTGTAGTACAATAAAGTCCTGCCACATCACTGCCCCACCATGTCATCACTGTGGCTGATGTTGGTATATAGTGCTAACCGTGCCTCAGCAAGACTCAACAGTCCCCCTGGGCTCTGCAGCATTTGCACCTGCAGTATCTGCAACCACACCAGCCTTAACAGTGTTACAAAAAGACAGTACAGTAAACTCCTTTATCCAAAAATGTAAGTTAACCAAAGTTTTTGCTATCCATATTGTTCACTAGTTTTAACATATTTAAGCCTCTGGGTGTTTAATTGCATCAATTCAACCCCTCTGAAGTAGACATCCCTTGAATTAGATGATAATTTGAAGTTAAAAAAGCCTAGAAATAGTTTTAAATGCATTGAAAACAGTATATTTGGCCATTTTGTAAACATATTTAGCTCTATATACAGTAGAGGAACTCCCGTTTATCCAAAATTTCAAAAGACTAATGATTTTTGGATAAAAGAGTCTACTGTACCATAACAAGACTCTACTGTATATTAGGCAATTTGGACTATAGAACAATACAGTCCTGCCCCAACACTCCTCCAACATGCAAACACTATTGCCGACACAACACAGGTGTGGTGCCAAAAACCGCCCAGGTAAGACTCGGTCCCCTGTGGCACCCCACCACCCTCGACAGTGCCATACCAATACAGTGCTAAGATAAAGACTTAATTACATAGTAGGCTGTTGGTCCAAAAATCTATCGCCATCCCCCCTATTAGTTGCCTTGTACGACACGCAGTAGGATGCGTGAGGCATATTCTCTTCTACCGCTATTACAATTATCAATGTTCTTCAGAGCTTTCTCAGTGTATACCTCCCTAATTATCACATTCCTATTCTGTCCAACTCTCTAACCAAAGAGTGAATTGATTTTCCCAGCCTTTCTTCTACTCCAACAAGTAAGCTTTGCCTTCGGTCTCCTTCACACACATACAAAAGTGATGTTAGATTAGGAACTGTCTATATAGGCACTAGTAATGATTACATGTTATAATGAAAATAATATATAATCCAGTTATAATTTTAATTAAAATATTTATGTATCTCAATGCATTATACACAAAAATACAACTACAGATTTCAATATTAAGTAGGATGTAATCATGACAAGAACAAGTAAAAACTCCTGAAAAGAATAAACTTTGAAAATTCAGTAAATAACTTGAGATTCTACTCATTGAAATATTCTTACCATCCTCACACATTAGTACAGTACAGTGGGCCCCGCAAGGGTGCGGTTACCTTAGTCCGAGACATGCGCGCACCCTTGTAAAACGCACCCTTGGAGCTTAAGAACCTATGGGAAATTCACTATGTAGTCCGGGGACTCTTCAAACTTACCCTTTTTTCGCCCAATAACCCCTGAAAAACTTGAACTAAGGAAAGAATACCTGTACAGTATAGAAATATACATGTCTAGTAACTGTTTTTTCTGTTCTAAATCAAGAACTTTCACTTTTGTTTTGGTGGGTAACACGATCGCCCTGGGCGGTGGGTTAGGGGCAGAAGGTGGCTGGGGTGGTGGAGGGGCTGGAGGGTCCATTGTTCACAAAGAATGCGGAAGAGAATTGCAAGGCTGCGTCTGGGTACGCTTACACACGGGTCACTGAGTCATCTCGCGCGCTCTGACGTCACAAACATGGCCGCCCGACAAATGCGCATCCAGTTCCGCACGCTTCGCCACCGCACGCTTTGCTTTTTTCGCACCCTTGGATTATAAGCACCGCACGGACATCTGCCGCACGGTTGGAGAATCGCACCCTTGCGGGGCCGACTGTACTTAATATTTAATAACAAAATCAAAACCAGATCTTGGCCGTGGTCTTCCTTAGGAACTCGGGGCTGTTCGGCCAGGTAGCCAAGGGAACAACAACAACAAAATCAAATTTATTCAACTTAAGACAATAATTGGAATGGGGTCAAATTCTTTTCCGATATCAAATTCTTACAACTAATAAGTGAGGCAGCCCAAAACAGTGCTTTAGCTCCTTTGACCGCGTTCCATTACCCTGACATAAGCCGGGTCTATTAGTAGCTTGCCTTCTCATATTATACCATACCGGTACATTACTATTCTTCTTTTAACTGTTGATAGTGAGATTTAGTACAGTTCTTGGTTGGGTTTTTGGGAAGCTTACTGGCTTCTTCTCTTTCCTCTATCCTTGGTTCACATGTAGCCTATCCTGTTAGTTGCTCTCTTCGGTCGAGTACTCCTCAGTTTCGCTTGGATCACCTTGGGTTTGATTTCTCCGCAGAGCCATCAAGGTTGCCCCTAGTCCAGATACTATGATGCTCTGTGTGTTAGTATTGCACTCCTTTTTTTGTTTTTTCTTCATGATTTCTGAGCTATCTTCTTTGTGGTTTTTCTCGGTTTCTTCACTACGGGGAAGGCCGACAGGCGAGGTGACCTGAACAGGATGGTCAGTCTGAGAATGAGCCCGCAGAGACCCCACTGCTCCGATTTTATCCTGGCCATGGCAGAAGAGTGTGAAAGCCTCAGGGTCATCTTGGCGGGACTTGAAGATGAACTCCTGAAAGCAAAACAGTAAACATGTAGGTTAGTACCGGTACTGGTACACATAAGTACAAATGATGTCAATTGTATAAAGGAAAAAGCAGCTCTATTGTCCATTTTTATTTTCCATATTTCTCTTGGTTATATTTTTTTGTATATCTTTGAGCGATTGCCCAGACAGGAAAAATATCTAATAGGCCTAACTAGATTAATGGATTGTATAAAGAGACATTTATTATAAAAAATTGTTTATACATGGCTAGAGCGAAGTTGTAAATAAAACAAAGGTGACCGAAAGCTGTAAAAATGTTTGCTTAGAACTTGTGTGAATTCATATTATATTTTCTTGGTACGGTGACTACTTTTTCCTTTTCCTTCTAGCGATAGTATCAAATTATTTTTATTATGCCGGATTCTAATTCGGTAACACCATTCAATGCATATCAACAATTGCCATGGCCCATACCGAACAAGAATACACGAGTGGGCCATGCTTAATTTGTCCTAACCAAACCAATTCCAAGAAGACTGACCTTACAGCCAGCCTACCTGGAACCCTCACCCATTGGTACCGGTATCTATGCTCCTAAACAAGATCTCACCAAACAGCCCAGAGCAAAAAGGATTATTATGTTTTTAACACCAACCAACTTCACATCTAAACTCAATTAATGAAATCAACAAATACATGTGGCACTCCGAGGACTCGAACCTAGGATACTCGCATCGAAATTCCGCGCACTATGCATTACGCTATCAAGACAGTTCTGAGCAGATGTAAGCACTAGGAAGGGCTGGCCATAATTGAAAACCACCAGGAATAATTTTACAGCAATACGGTGAATGAATGATTTAATTCACTGCTAACAATATCACTGCCAATAGGCAAACTCGTGCATTCACCTTCAAACTATAAATTGATCTGCGAGAGCATTGTATCTAGCCCAACCTACACAGCACCTGTAACGGCTTCATCTGCTTGCAACTGTACATCAGAGACAGAGAACCAACCAAGACCTTCTTAGCCAGGCACAGCGGACCAACAGGAAGAACAAGAATCGACTACAGCTGAAAATGGAGATATTATTTGGTAGCTCATCTGCTCCCTTGTGTAGTAAGCCTCACAATGAAAGGTAATTCAGTCCGCCTGATTCTCAGACTGCACACTCATTTAATCAGCCTGATTCTCAGCCTGTATACTTTTTTAGTCCGCCTACCAAAGTTAAGAGTAGTCCACCTAAGCCTTCACCTGTACACCTGGACCTACTGATTAGTCTGACTACCAGTACGACGCCCAACATACTTGGCATTTCACCAGCATACTCGCATATAACACTTGGACCAGGCGAGGCACTAGTTCGTTTATCATCTAGTAAAGTACCTCGCTCGTCGAGAGTGCCAACGACCGCAGACAAGCAGAAGGCAATCCGCCGCAACTATTGTAAATAACTTTCTATTCACCTACAGTATATAACCCGAATTACATCAAGTCATTATAACCTGTTTTCTAACTACTGTACTCTTGTAAATAACTAAATAAAAACATTATACAGTACACCTAGTTCATGTACTCTGTTCTAATCTTTGTTTCCCAATCGATCTAAGGACAATTGGCACACACAGGATAAATTCTATGTATACCACTTAAGTTGGTAGGCTACTGGCATTTTTTATTTTATTCTGTTTATCAAGAATGCTTGGGAGTCAAAGGGTTGTTGTTCCCCAAGCTGCCTGGCCGAACAGCCCCAAGGCCCCGAGCAAGGCCAAGGCCATAACCGAGCGCCTTTAACGTGACGATAGTGCGTTGTTATATGTGCAATTAGTTTGCTTGGGAAACAGATTAACTTGCTCATGTAGTAATGTACACCCTATGTGGTGGATTGTGTTCTTTTATTTAATAATTTTCATTTTAGTAAGCGTTGTTTCCACATAGCGATTTTGATAATTTAATTTGACTTTATATTGTCCTTGTCCCAATTTTGGTTTGTTTAGTTTGCAAGTTTTACATTTTAACCACAATAAAGCCTGGGTGACCGAAGCCACTCCATGGCGGGGAGCTGAGGAGGGCGACAGAAACACTCGGGGAAACCAAAGCCCCACCCAGGGCCCTGTGCCCCTCAGCAATTATGAAGAGAAAGCTGAGGGGCAAAGGAAAAAATGTGACGCTTTGGCTTCCAATCTTGGTAGATTGGAAGGTCAATCCACGGAAGAGACGCCGTCACTTGAGATCTAGAAAATATATAAGTAAAAGGAACAGTCAGAGTAAGCTATGGGTATGGCAGAGAACGCTCGGTTCTCACTCTGATAGACCAGCCCATCACCACATGACTAGAACCCAATCCTCTCCGCATCAGCTAGGAAAGGCCCTAGAAAGCCGCCTTTGGCGGGGGGATAGCTCCCCTATTTTAACCCCTTTCGGGGATGGGCACCCGCCCTTTCGGGTTTGGTCACCCGCCCAAGTCAAAGGGTTATGGAAGGCTACTTGATATTTGATTCCTAGGTCTTTACTAAACTGAACAAAATGGTCTACAGTTATCAAGAATAACCAAACATGCCGTCATCACACAAAAGGGGTTAACTAACGCGCCTGTGTTCTCCCTGCTTTCAAATAGTCAGTCACAAGCAATATATTCAAAGATCAAATTAACCAAACCTAACCTAAACTGAACAGAATATATAATATGCCCACGTCCCACGAGCACTCTAGTAGTGGATAATCTCAGTCACTGTATTGAATTAGAATATGTACAATGGAAATATGTTAGACGACTATTTACACTTGCATAATGGCAGTATTATGAGACTAAGCTATACATTTCTAATCTATCTATCAACTTCAGGCACATTCCCCATGTTTATTTTAGCTGGGGGTGGCCGACTTGAGACAGAGCCTGAACAGGGACAACACAAAAAAAAAAAAAAAAAAATCGAATAATCTAATAATCAAGAATGAATGCAGTACCGGCTGACCCTTCAAAATAGCAGGATATTATGTAGCACATACTGTAATAGACTCAGATACAATAAGCCGATGAATATGCTTATGTTATGTCGGCATAATACTGTACTTCCGTGGTCTCACCTCGTCCATACAATCCTGCAAGAGTGCGACGAGGTTTAGGTGCTCCCAGGGCCCCTCCTCCTTCTGCAGTTTATAACTAAAACACAGAGGGCCTGGCGTCTGCAGCTCCGGGGGCAAAATGCACATCTGGGGAAGAAAAGGTTTGGATTTTCAGACTATAGACTGAGCACACAAGCCATATAATCCAGGTACCGTAAGGTGGTCAGGAGTAGGACTATACCTTAGTAGAGATAACAGAAGCTCAAATAAAGAAAAATGTAACAAAAGGAGAGCACAAAAGCTGCTATGAAACACAGGCAGTATATGCGTGGCTTCAAGAATCCAATTGCAAGTCCTTCAGTCAGATGCCTTCCATGGCTTGGTCACGCATCAGGACAGCCTTACGTTCTTGTAGCGCGACCCACAAAGGGCTGCTCTCTGCCAGCAAAGGCCTAATGTGAGAAGATTGTGAAGGGAGAAAGGTTAGGATCAGAAGAATTAGGATTAGTGATAATGAATGGTGATCCCAGTTTTAGATGAATCAAGAGGAGTTTTTAACTACTGTACATGAAATGAGGGGCTTCCAGTCTTGGATACTGTGGGAAAGACTAATGGAGAAAAAAAAAACTAGCTTTCCTTGATAAGTGGTATATTAGTTTGTGGCTGCAATTTGCAAATTGTGTTTTTGTAGGGTGTAAATATGTATCTTATCCAGGTGGTGGGCGGGCTTGTGGTTTCGGCTCGCCGCATGTCTGCCTGCCGAGACCGGAACTTCTCCAGGTGGTTGGGGGCCAAGGGAGTGCTGGAGTGACCTTGGTGATCCTGGATGACCTAGATGTGTGTGAATATGTGTTTTGTTTGTGTGTGTCTTTGGTTTTTCTGGTGTGTTGTGTTATCCCTGTTCGGGTTCTGTCTCGAGTCAGCAAAGGGTGAACGTCAATAAAAGTAAAGTGATGGTGTGTAATAGAGGTGCTCGTAGGGTGAATCTAGATGTGCGTCTGGATGGGGAAATACTGGAACAAGTGGAGTGTTATGATTAAATATCTAGGAGGAATGATAAGCAGGGACGGAGGTATGGAAATGGAGGTAAAACAGTACAGTATGTGAAGGAAGGAAAGTTTTCGGTGCAATGGGAAGTATGTGGAAGGTGAGAAATCTCTGAATGAAAGCTAAAAGTACAATGTATCAAGGGATACAGTAGTTGCACCAACAGTGATGTATGGGGCTGAGACATGGGCTATGAAGGTAAAGGAGAGAAGAAAGCTGGATGTGATGGATACGAGTTGTTTGAGGAGTATGTGTGGAGTGACTCACAGAGGCAGATCGAGGAATGAAGAGATACGTAGGAGTGGGGCAGCAGGACCATTTATCGGCCAGAGAGGACAGAAGGGGGCTGTGCTGGTATGGACAATTGGAAATTTTAAGCGAATGGAAGATGAAAGGCTTACAAAGAGAATATGCGAGTCCGATACAAGGGGAGGTAGAGGGCTAGGAAGACCTCCATTGAGATGGAGAAACTGTGTAGGACAAGCGTTGGAAGATAGAGGAATGACTATAGATCAGGCAAGAGAAGTGGTAATAGATAGGAATGAATGGAGAATGCTAGTGAATAGACGAGTGAAAACGCGGTCGTTTGGGAGAGGGGGTCGGGCACCAGTTAGATTAAATAATAGTCAGTCAGGCGCCTGGCCCGGGGAGCTAGTAGGCTATATATTAAAGGTACGCCTGGATGCGTGATGGGCGGGCACAGTGGTGTGCTCTGCTGCATGTCTGCCTGCGGAGACCGCAACTTCTCCGGGAGGGCGGGGGCCGTAGTGATCCCTGGTTTCTGTGTTCTGTTGTCCCTGTTCGGGCTCTCTCTCAAGTCGGACACCCCCAGCTATGGGGTATGTGCCGGAGTATATACATACTGTACCTGTACATAAGACAATGTCCCATTATTCTAGGTGTGGCGGAACAAGGGTTTCAATTGTTAAGATTTTGAGTCAGCATTTGTGTTACACCTTAATATAATGTAAAACTTGCAAAATAAAACCAAAACAGGGACGACACAATAAAAAGGCAAAATAACTTATCATCAAAATCGCTAGGCCTATGTGGAAATAACGCTTTAATAAAATATAAAAATAAATATAAAAGAACACAAAACCTTGTGAGGTTCCTCCACAGGAACCCCAGTGCCTTATTAGCCTTTCCTCTGATAATCCTAGTGGTGTGGGCTACCTTTTGTCTGCCGAGATGTGGGCCCCCAAATAATCATGGGAGAATATGGAGACCAGAATGGAGTTATGAGGTTTATAGGAGAAAGGGATTATTTTGTTGGAACAGGCAAAGCAAATAGGCTTATGGTGATATTTGTCAGGTTTAAAAGTCATCAGATTTTTGCCCTGAAATGTATTGTAGAGAAATATCTGGAGAAGGGACAAAAGATGTATGATGCCTTTATGGGCTTAGAGAAGGCCTATGACAGAGTTGATAGAGAAGGTATGTGGAAAGTACAGTACAGTACTAAGAATATACAGAGTAGATGGCAAACTGCTGAAAGCAGTGAAGAGCATGTATGAGGGTGCAAAGGCGTCAGTACGTGTGGAGAATGAGCAGAGCGAGTTCTTTGATCTGAATGTTGGGTTAAAGCAAGGGTGTGTGTGATATCCCCATTTGTTTTCAATATATATATGGATGGAGCCATGAATGAAATAAAAGGAATAGCAGTGTACTGTATGTTGGTGTAATGCTGAGAAGGGAGGGAAAAGAGTGGAAGTTGCCTGTACTGCGGTTTGCTGACGATACAGTTCTGATGAGCGATAGTGAATGGGAGTTGCAGGGTCTGGTAAATAAGTTTGGAACACTATGTGAAAAACGGAATCTGAAGGTAAATGCGGGGGAAGAGCAAGGTTATGGTCTTTGAAAGGGGTGCAGCCAAAGAGTGTGAGGTGAGGTTGAACGGTCAGGTTATGGAGAATGTCAGCTCATTCAAGTATTTGGGCAGTGTGTTGAGTGAAGATGGGAGTATGGATGAAGAAGTGCGGGAGAGATTGCAACAGGGGAAAAGGGTCGTAGGAATGCTGAAAGCAGTAACAAGAAATAGGGTGGTCAGCATGGAAGTAAAGAAATCCTTGCAGGACAGTGTGGTAATCCCGACATTGACTTATGGGAGCGAAGCATGGACATTGGTGAAGAGACTCAAACCAAGAGTGAGAGGGGTGGAAATTAGTTACTTGAGAAGTGCTTGCGGAGTTACATAAAGGGATAGACGAATGAGGAAGTACGAGAGGTGTGGTGTGGATGTAGATTTGCTGGAAAGTGTGAAAAGGAACACCTTGAGATTGTTCGGCCATGTGGAATATATGGGAAGCGAGAGAATTACTAAGAGTGTACTAGAGCGAGGTGGAAGGACAGAGGGAGGAGAGGTGGAAGGATGGAGTTAAAAAGTATATTAGCGAAGGCGGTGCTGGATGGGAGGAGGGGCATCGACTGACTGGGGACAGAGGTGCATGGGGGCATTTCGTTCAAAGCCACGTACCCCATCGGGTATCACTGCGTCCGGCAATAGATAGACAGATACAAAAGTCATCTGTAAGTTGGCTTCCCAATCTTCATGGGCAGTTAAATTGGCACCATCCAATTACACTGAATTTGTGGAGAGAAGAATCATCATTGATACACAGTCCATATGATGATTTATACTAGAGATAATAGATCCAAAACATACTTAGGCTTACCACATTTCACATCTTTGAATAAGTAACACCCCGTTCTTAACATTAATCATCCATTACAAACCCCAATGTACTTGAATAAACTAATGAAAGCATACAGTCCTCCCGGGATTCAAACTCAGGACACCACACCCAGAACATAAGCATCTAAAGTTCTAAACCATTATACCACCAACACAATGTCGGACAAATCTATATTTCAGTTATAGCTCTAATAAAGAGTAAGTGTAAGCATCATAATTATAAAGAGTGATTTCTAGCAAGAGCATACATTTAAGTTTAACAACTAACCTGATCGAGAGTAGTGATGCACGTGTTGCCATAGTCCACAAAGTAGACAGTTACCTCCGAGATGCTGGAGGTGGTGGTGGTAGGTGAGCTGGTTTGGTAAGACTGGACCCGTCCGCGGTACCACACTCCGCCTTCCTCTTCTCCCTCTTCAACATACCACACCAGGTATATCTTCCCAGCCTCAATACTGGTTACAGGCTGTGCACAACAAAAGAGTACAGTATTGATGATCAGAATGTATATGGTGTTGAATGTGTGCGTGCGCACTCAAAAGTACCGTAATAACTATAAGGATACTCATTTGAATCCAGTTTGAACCACAAGAAGCTAATGCATTTTTATTTAATATTTCATAATACCTGTACTTCAAAAATTAGTTGTTAATGTAGGTGTGTGTACAGTGTGGCAGTGATGTGTTGATAAGTTTAAAATCTTGTGTAGTAAAAGGTGGTACAAATATCATAGAACAATTCTGCCAATGTTATCCTAATGCAACTTTTTCTGTTAAATTTATCAAAAAGGAACATACCAAATACTTGTGCAGGCAATTGTACAGAACGAGTGAGTGCATGAACATGGTGTGATCGAATTGTTCCTATACTAACCAAGAGTGTATCTGGTGATAGTGTACTGGCAGTGGTGTAGAGGTGGTGGAGTAGGTCCACGTCCTGGGAGCGATTTAGCCACACCTGGTCCTCGTCGGTGTAGCTCACATATACACCCTCGCCGTGCAAAAGAGGCATCGGGGACACTGACGGGAGAAATATTATCAACTTACCGAGAATTAATGAACCTGGTACTGTACAAGATTAAAATCGGTCTCGAGTCTGCCATCCCCATTCAAAAATAAATAAATATTTTTTTTTTTTTTTAAAATAGGAAAACTGGGGAAGGTGCCAGATTATTACATACCGTACATACATACATACCATTCATATATATTTTTTTTCACCAACCAACTTTACTTCTAAACTCAATTAATGAAATCAACGAATACATGTGGCACTCCAAGGACTCGAACCTAGGGCACTCTCACCGAAATTCCGCGCATTTATGCATTACGCTATCAAGACAGTTAAAGAATTATGCAAAAGCCTAAAATATATTATGCAGTTTCGAATCCTACATATTTATCTGAGCATGTACATACTGTACATTCAAAATGAGCTATGGTATGGTAGCCTAATGTATAGACGAATGGAAGGAGTAATTTTTTATTATTCCCAAAACCCACTAATCTTACTTTTATTTTCATCACAAGGCAGTGAAAACATTGTTGTACTTTGCTCTTCCTCTTCTTGAAGTGGTGCACGGGTCCTCTCTATAACAACTGGCTCGACACACTCATTTTTTTTGTCATCACGAATCGGTGGTGTGTGGCTCCTCTCTATTGTTACTGGCTCTACGCACACGGTAGTTTCGCCATCATGAGACAATGGTGTTAGGTGCTCCTCTACTTCCACCCGATCAACGCACCTAGCAGCGTTGTCTGTACAAAGCAGTTTTGTATTGGGCTTCTCGGTCTTCACTGGCTCAACACACTCCGCAGTTTTGTCATCACGAAACGGTGGTGTGTGGGTCCTCACTATCTTCACCGGTTCAACGCCCTCAGTTGTATGGTCATAATCATGGGATGGTGGTCTCTGGCTACTCCTTATTGTCACCGGTTCAATGCACTCAATAGTTTTGTCATCACGAGGCAGTGGTGTGTGGGTCCTATCTATCATCACCGGCTTGACACCCTCAGTGGTACTGTCGTAATCATGGGTTGGTGGTGTGAGGTGCATCACTATCTTCACTGGCTCAGCGCACTTTGTAGATTTGTCATTACGAGGCGGTGAAAACTTCATCGTGCATAGATCTTCCTTTTCTTGAGGCAGTGGTGTGTGGGGCCTCTCTAACTCCAGTTTGCTTTCCCAGATATTGTTGTCATACCAGCCTCGATGTGGAGTGGAACCACAGTTGCTCTTTTCTTCCTTCAATGTGAGAGCAGAAGACCGACCTGGTAACTCCGGGGTCAACGGTTCACTTTTCTCGCAGATAATATTTGAACTGGCTTTGACAACCATGGGTTTCCACGTAACAGCTAGCCCGCTGTCAAACAGTAGGTCGTTGTATCTGACATTGTTCAGGATGACATGCAATGCTTCATACGAGTGGTTCTGTTGGTTGGGCTTCTTCAGCACTATGTGGGTAGCTCTTGATAGTACCAGACTTGAGAAAGAGTTTCCTGGCCAGTCATCCCCTCTGCAAACAAAGTGTAGTTAGTCATCTTTTCAAGAGTGCTCTATGAAGGCATTTTTTTGCCAGGCATTGCCTCTAAGTAAGTGTGTGTTTTCTATTTATATAGCAATGCAAAAAATCAATCAAAATCCCCCCAGGGAGTTAAGGTCTCTACTCATGTAAAATACAAGAATTTGCCCCACGTGTCTACTGCGTGTCGTAAGAGGCGACTAAATGGGGGAGGATGTATATCTGGGCCACCGTTCATCCTATTTGGTCCATTTTAGGCTCACAGGAGCTACGGAACACCAGAGCACCAACTAGTTTCTTGAATGGCTGCTCTTGCCCTGAAGGGGTGCCTGGAGGCATTTGGGGTGGTTCCACGCTTGCATGGAACTGGCAACTGTATTTTAAGTAACTTCATCCCCAATCTACCATGTATGTCTGTCCATCTCTCTCTCTGTATGGTACAGTATGTATGAGTGTACATGTGTATACTGTATGTACGGTATGTGTGTGTATATGTACAGTACATACATACACATACATAACATTTTAAAACTGAGTGTTCCACACATAAGTGCAGTTCCAGGCAACCCTGTTAAGGGCTGCTTCACTTGTCAAGTTCTTGGATTTGAGATCGGCGCGTATAGTCCGATCCCAGGTCTTCCTCGGTCCACCCCTTGGTGCAGCTCCCTCCACAATCAGACCTGCATTTTATCACCCAATTTTGTCCATCCATTCTCTCCACATGTCCATACCATCCCAGTCTACTTGTACGCATCACCTCGCTAATACTCTTTATACCTAAACGTCTCCTCAGCTCAACATTTGTTATTCTATCCTGTAGCCTGGCATCACACATCCACGAGCATAAATGCAGCGACATCAACCAGATAGCGTCAACTCCTTCATCACTTGGGGTTTATACTAAGCTTAATAAAATAGTTTGATGATAGCTAGAATGAAATACAGAAATAATTGTGAGTTTGAATAGCCTACAAAGTTTTGCAATACCTTTGGAGACAAAGGGGCGAAAATTATTTGGTTGGTGTCGAAGTATTTATGCTTGTGACTATACATAGGCCTATGCTATCTATCTATTGCCGGACGCCGTGATCCCCGAAGGGGTGGCAATGAGTGAATCGCCCACATGCACCTTTCCCCAGTCAATCAACGCACCTCCTCCCATCCAAAACTGCTTTCACGCATTATACTTCCCAACTCCATCCTTCCACCTCTCTCTCGGTAAACTTTAACTCTCCCTCTGCCCTTCCACTTGACTCTCGTACACTCTCTTAGTCATTCTCTTGCTTCCCATACGTCAGATAGCCAGTAGCCAGATAGACTACTTCCTTATCAGCAAATCTGACAGGAAATGGGTTAGAAAGACTAAGATCATACCAGGTGAAGAATGCATCTCCCAACACAAGCTCCTATTGTGTGACATGTGCCTAACTAGAGTTCCTGTTAGAAAGAAAGTTAATTTGCCTAAAAGGAAAGTACTGTATGGTAGTTGGAAAAAGAGGAGTACAGAGACAGATTCCACAACAAAATGATGGAAATCGAAAGGAGAATGGGTGTTAGGCCAGATGATGTTGATAGCAAATGGAACTTAATAGAGCGCAGCCTCCTCGATACCACAGACAAAGTCTGTGGCAACACAAAGGGGGCACGTGAGGCATATGCTATTCTGATCCCTTACCCCCATGCGTGTGTAATATACAGTATATGTTGGAAAGAGAGTTGTCGATGGTTAGATGACTGTAGATGGGTAAATAATTATATCGATAGATTATTAATTTAGTAATACTTAAGCTTGCATGAATACGAGTTAATGCGACCCCTAATCCTTCAAAAGTAATTGGTAAATTTGAAATAGAATGAGGCAACACCACAATAGCTTTCAAAGAAACCAGTGTTCACTCACTGTTAAGGAAGCATTACAGGAACAGTGTATTTTCATTTTTTTCTGACCCGTCACTACTGACCAAATGGTCACATGCAATACATATATTTTCACCAGCTTATATAAAAATACCCCCCAAATTAGGAAATAATCAGAAAAATACAGTTTTTAGTTAATAACTTTGTTGTGATGTCCCTGTTCGGGCTGACTCACGGTTGTTTAATGTCCACTCCCCGCACTCTGCCCCCTACCTGCTCCTCCTGTCATTCCCCTCTAACTGTTCGCCACGTCTTTGACTGCCCAGATCTGCCCGTCTGTGTACGGCTTGTTTTGGTACTACAGTATATCATTCGCTGACCTTTTATCCGATTCTCCGTCCCTTTCCCCCCCCCCCCATCGTCCGTTCTTTGCGTCACCTTAAGCTCCTTTCAGTAATCTGATCTAATGCTTCGGGCCAGACCTATGAGAGTTCCGTATGGAGCTCAGTGGTCTGGTTAATCTGCTCTACATAACTAACTAACCCTGTTCGGGCTCTGTCTCAAATCGGCCACCCCCAAAATAGGAAAACTGGGGTAAGTGCAAAAGTATATAAGAACATAAGAACATAAGAACATATATACACACATACATACAAACTAACTTTGGATAGCAGTTGAGATTGACCATAATGGCTGCAGGAGGAAGCTGGGCATAGTGGCGAGCTAGAGGAAGAATGTTTGTTATGTCATCGGCGGTCCTCAACGCTCCTACATCCACCAGCTCTACCATCACTCCACTCGGGGAGGAAGGATCGACTCTTATGATACCGCGACACCACATATCCTGCTGCCTCCGGTCCTGCATCATGATACACTGGCCATCACGTACATTGTACAGCGGTTCGGTACAGGAAGAGAGCCTGAGGAAGACATTGGAACACTATAATTATTAAAAAAGACAGACACCATCACGCACCATGTACAGTGGCTTGGTACAGGAGAGCCTGAGGGATATTTATTGGAACACTTTATTAATACATACATACATAAATTTAAAGACATTAATACATACATAAATTTAAAGACAAGAGTTCCAGAGAGCAAAGTGTGGTTGTGAGGTTCTGGTCTCTTGTCCTAATGGTCGCGCTCGAGGCAGCCCTTTTAAGAGCTGCCTCGCGTGTTAGTATTTTTTTGTATTCAAATTCAGACTATAAGGTATGATCCCACGTCTTTCTTGGCCTGCCCCTTGGTGCAGCTCTATCCACATTCAGACTTATTCTTTTTTTTCTCCTATGTGTATTAACCCCTTCTGTACCGGCGACGGCATACAGCCGTCAGTAAAAAAGTGACTCGCCAATACTAGAGTCGGCTTGGTAATGGGCTGGTCTATCAGAGTGAGAACTGAGCGATCTCTGCCATACCCATAGCTTACTCTGACTGTTCCTTTTACTTATATATCTTCTAGATCTCGAGTGACGGAGTCTCTTCCGTGGATTGACCTCCCAATCTACCAAGATTGGAAGCCAAAGCGTCACATTTTTCCCTTGCCCCTCAACTTTCTCTTCATAATTGCTGAGGGGCACAGGGCCCTGGGTGGGGCTTTGGTTTCCCGGGCGTTTCTGCACCCTCCTCAGCTCCCCGCCATGGAGTGGCTTCGGTCACCCAGGCTTTATTGTGGTCGGCAGGGAGGGTTCTGTGGGGGCGCTCGGTTATGGCCTTGGCCGTGCTTGGGGCCTTGGGGCTGTTCGGCCAGGCAGCTTGGGGAACAACAACAACAACCAGTGTCGGCTCTCAGCCATTCTGCTAATAACTAGCTGGAGCTGCTAACATGATTTGGAGGCCCTGCTGTGAGGAGTTGGCAACACTTTTCATAGTCCCTCTGAGCTACTGCGGGGGCCGGCTGGCTCAAGCGGGCATCACAAATAATAATAATAATAATAATAATAATAATAATAATAATAATAACACTGTGCCAAATTCTCGCCATTCTCCAGTCTCCGTTTCCGGCCAGTAGCGCCGGCAAATTCTATCACACACGCCAAGCGTCCTGGCTGCGGGAGTCTCCGACACAACAATAACCTTAGCCTATATTGTGCCGTTTCACCTATACTGTAATGTATACTGTAGTAATATGGATTTACATCTACAATTATAATGCAATATGACTCAAACTACACGTTGGTGTAATTTTTTTTAAATTTGAAGCTTATACGAGGAAATTTATATTTTGAACTTTTTCAATTCATACCAATCGCCGTGGCGTAGGCTATAGAACAGTGGTTTCACTTAAACTGTAGAATAATATGGATTGATATTGACAAACTTTGTGTAATAGGACCCAATCTATACGTTAATGTTGCTATGTTTTGCGTTTGAAGCTTATATAAGTAGCTATGAGGAAGTTTTTCGCAAAATATAGGCTATAGACTGACGGAGCCCCTGTCGTTACCTCGGCACTAAACGATCGTATATATTGTGCTGTTTCACCAATAATTTAGAGTAATATGCATTTATATCGACAATTATATTTCAATATGACTCAATCTACAAGTTTGCGTTATTATGTTTTATATTTGGAGCATATATGAGGAAATATTTTGAACTTTTCGGAGATTGTAGAATGCTTGGTAGGCTATAATCCTGTGTATGCGGGTAGACCTGTATTTATCTCAATAATTTGGTAATGTTACAATATATTTTTACATTTTACATTCATAAATAGTCCACTAATATACTAGGTTAGGTTAGGCTAGGTTAAATATATTGTTCAATGATTCTTAGTAAATAGGCATCTGAAAAACAGTTCCTCCTGCTACACAACCGAATGTTTTCGTTTCATACCAATCGCCGCGGCGTAGGTATAGGAAGTGGTTATTTAGCTGCAAGTGGTGTAGCTATTTTAGCATTAATTCACTTAGTTTATGTCTATCCGCAGCCCTTCTCACAATCAAAACACACAATTATGTAGCAAAATATATATTTCGACGTCATATACTTGAGATATCAATGAGATTAAATGCGAGCTGTAAAGAGGCTGACAATCTACCTCCATCAAAAAATGGAGCTTCCCACCCAGTGCGGGAAGCATCCTAGCTCCGTCAAATGGCGAGATTTGTGCTGGAGACTGGCGGTAGCTCCATTTTTTGCGGTAGAATGGCGAGAATTGGCCCAGTGTGATACACCCTTTAGTTACCCACCAACTCTTGAGCTGAGAGGGTGTTGTCTCATTGATTATGGCAACAAGTCTGGTACTGGAGGGTACACTTTTATCTACTATGCCATGGTACAGTAGGGGTTAAGGAGACAAAAAGCAAAGCTACCTGCAACAATTGTCTCCCCCAAAGTTGAAAGTCATCATTGCTATTATACACATTTTATTGGTGCATTGGAAAGATGTGTAGTGCAATAACATGAATAGGTGTTTGTGAGAGCTAGCTGGATTACTCTTTGTGTAGGCGAGACACAAACATTGAGGGAAGCCAGACAAATGAAACAGGAGTTCCAGCAATTCCTTATTCACCCAACTTAATTCATCCAATACATCCATCCTCTTCACATGTCCAAACATCTCATCACTGATATTCTTGATATATAACCATCCTCTCAGCTCTTCACTCTATATCCTATCTTGCAGTTTGGCCCTACACATCCATCTTACCATTCTCATCTCGCTACGTTCCATTCTGTTGAAATCATCCGGTGTGACAGGCAACATTTCTTAAGTACAATATATGTCATTGCATTCTAACACAAACATTATGTCATGAAGTGCACACATTCCCCTTCAAGGGGAGAGCGAGTCTTCTCATGGGAAGTATAGTGGTAACGGTTTTCTGAATTTTCCCCAGTCTCCTCTAATTCTGGCAATGGTGGCTGCCTCGGCCCCTACACCGGTAGAGGTGGTATTTCCCAGGTAGCAAAACTTGTCCATTGAAAGTGCCTCATTGCCGAAGCTAACATTCTCGATCTAGTCATTAAACACAAGTTCCCCTTTACATGCTATGCATACAAATTTCTCAACTTACAACTTCTTCCTCAGTAGCAATACCTTTATTCTAGTGCAGCACTTCTTCCCTTGATGTACCAAGCAGTGGCAGATGCTACACTGAATTGAGTTTGCGCCCACCCCTTTCCTGCATACTGCGCATGGATATATACCACTTTTTTCTACCTTTCCAAGCCCTGTCTAAGACCTTGGTTATATTGATATTTACTCTTAATCTTTTATTTGCCATGTCCTCTCGCCATTTTCTGAACTTTGCTTCAGTATCCCGCACACTATCTGCAACAAGTAACGTCATATACGCATAGTAGCCTGCTCCAAAATCTCCAGAACCATAAAAAAAGGAGAAAGCTTAACAGAGACTTGGTGGACTCCTATGCAAGCTCCTCACTCCGTACACCTTTCACCCTCACTGCTGTTCGAGAGTTCGTTTACATTATCATTTTTACACGCACAAGCCACACTTTTATGTTAAGTTTCTTCATAGCCCACTGCAGAACACCCCTGGGCACCCTATCAAAGGCCTTCTCCAGGTCTACAAATACAAGATGCATATCCCTATCTGTAAGTACCGGTAAATATCTTTCCAGCAGCTACCCGACTATGAAGAGTCAGTGGGAGAAATAATAATAATAATCTTAATTCTGTAACATCTCACCTTTGCTAGTATGTATGGCTACTTCAGGGTTCAAGGTACAGTAAACCCCCGCCCTTTCGGAATTCCAAGACTTTCGGACGAGCATTTCAATTCGGACTCATGGTTCAGCCTTTCGGATTTGTCCGAAAGGCTGAGAAAATACCTCCGTCCTTTTCGGACTACATTTAACTTCGGACTCATGGTTCAGCCTTTCGGATTTGTCTGAAAGGCTGAGAAAAATTTAATCGCATTCGGACCAAAGAGCGGAGTTTCGGACTTGTCTGGTTAGGTGAATGTGTATTCGGACTTATAAACTTTGGACATTATTTCAGCCTTTCGGATTTGTCCGAATGGCTGAAGTGTGAAGTTCGGACTCGGCCCCTTCGGTCTTTTGACACTTTCGGACAGGGTCTCCCCGACTAGTCCGAAAGGGCGGGGGTTTACTGTATATATATATATATATATATATATATATATATATATATATATATATATATATATATATATTATTATTATTATTATTATTATTATATGAGATGCCGAAGTCTCCAACCAGGGTGCAGAAACACCATCAAGATGAATCCACGCAAAACACCCGGAGGCACTGGAGAGAGACTACGGCAACTTAGGAAAAAATAAAAACATATACTGTATACTGTACATATACACATATTAAACACAGATAACATATTATGCAGTGGAGGATATCAAGTATAAATATAATACAATAAAACAGGATAAAATAAATTTAAAAATTATAATTAATGCTGCAAAAAAGCATTAACTCTAGACTTAAAAATGGAGATATGAGCTGAATTGACTAGCTCATTTGGCAACTTATTCCACAAGTCAACCATGGCCGGCACAACACACCGTGAATACTGTGTACAGTAAACCCTCGCTATCTCGGACCTCTAGAAGTCGGAAACCCGGACTACTCGGACTGGCATCGGCCTCTCGGAAAGTTCGCCGTATATCTCGGAAAATTCCGAGGGCCCACATGGTCTGTCGGACAGGTGTCATATATCTCGGAAAATTCCGAGATCTAAGGGCAAATTCGGAGATCTAAGGCTACAGTGAGGTGGAGAAGGACAGTGAAATGGAGAAGGAAAGTGATATTTATAATATATGTCTGCTGAATACTGTACAGGTACTGTAATTTATCTTGAATCAACGTTGTTAGTGATAGGGAAGTCTCCGTTTTCTCTGGTGTCTCGGACTCCCTCTTCCAATTCGGACATTTTCCTCTCTTAAGTCGGACATAAGTCGGACTTCGGACATCTCGGATTTTCGGTCATCTCGGACTGGGTCTCCCCCCAATTAGTCCGAGATAGCGAGGGTTTACTGTAGTAGAAAAATTAACACGGCTCATGGCAAGATCATTAAGATTGCTTGTGAATCTAGTTGCACGAGCCCGGACATAGGGCCCAGGCAGAACCCCAGTAAATTATTACTGTATGCAGACGACAGCGTGCTTCTGGTTTCAGGAAAAGACCCAATAAGTATTGCCGCTTCACTTTCCAAAGAACTAGAATCATGTAGTGAATGGCTAGTGGACAATAGACTATCTCTTCACCTGGGCAAGACAGAAGCCATCTTATGTGGAACAAAACGCAAACTGAAAGACATTGTGGGCTTCTCGGTCAACTGTAATGATATTCCTATAACAACAGTGTCACAAGTTAAATATCTCGGACTAAAACTGGACGCGAGTTTGTCAGGTGAAAAAATTTGGGAATCTATCCTGAGTAAGTGTAGAGCACGTATAAAATACCTGTATAGACAGGTGGGATGCTTGCCCACGGCGACCAAAAAGACCCTCTGCCAAGCGCTTGTTCAATGTCATTTTGACTATTCTGTGTCATCCTGGTACTCTGCATCATCTAAATCAGCACAGCACAAACTTCAGGTCACTCAAAATAAAATGGTTAGGTTCATGCTGAACCTAGGATCCAGATCACATGTTGGCCAGGAACAACTTCAGTCACTAGGTATGTTCAATGTCTCTGACAGGGCTAAACAAATCAGGCTCACTAATGCCTTCAAAATTTTCTATGACAGAGCTCCAGAGTATCTAAAGAATGATTTTGTTAAAGCAAATGAGAGGAGTGGACATAATACAAGAAACAGGATGTTTAATTTTAAGGTCCCGAGAATCCAAGGATAGGGTAAGCAAACATTCTTCTTCACTGCCATCAAAGACTGGAACGACCTACCCCTGTCAGTCCGTGAAAAGAGAACACTGTACAGTATTTCATCAGACGTAGCCTGAAGGAACACCTGAACCGGACAGCTGCGAGAAGGGAGCACCAAGCTTATGTCTACTACTAAATACGACATAAGAGATAGACAAACCAAACTGAAATGATTACTGATTATGGATTACTGATATTTACTATAGGATGTAAGGTATCTTAAAATAACCCCCTAGAAATACTTTCTCTAAAGTATCTATTTCTTTATCCTCCCCATTCCCCAGCTAACCTAATCCCACAAGGATCCCAATGGAAATACGCCTAATGGCCTTATTGGGCTATCCTTAGTTGGAATTATGCAAGGCTGGTACATGTCATATTTGTAACATACTATGTGGTACCAACTCTGTAAATTGCTAACTGAACAAATATTATTATTATTGTTGTTAAAAATTTATATAAAAGACATAGGGCACCAACTTTACGTCGATGACACAGATCAAGAGACATAAGAGGTAGAATAAAAACTGATGGAATTTAGCGACCTGTCAAGCAACTTGAGATGGCAGTCAGCTACTGACAACCAGACAGGTGAGCAGTACTCGAAATGTGGCAAAATAAAAGCATAAAAAGGCTTGATAACTGTGGCGTCACAAGCAAATGTTTTATAAACCTTGCGAAGCAGACCAATTTTTTGGTTAATGGAAGAGGAGAAAGAACAAATATGCTTTTCAAAAGTAAATTTGGGATCAAGAGTAACTCCTAACAAACGCAGAGTATCGACATTCTCAATTTGCTCGCCAGAAACTTGTAGATAAGGATGGGGAGGATCCAAGGTACGAGATCTGCTGATGATAATGGAGTGTGTTTTACTAGCATTAAGTTTCATGCCCCAAAGTTCACACCATGATGTAATTTTGGCTAAATCCCTATTCAGAGCAGTAGCAATTACGTGTCGATCTATTGGTGATGGAATTGACGCATATAAAGTTGTATCATCAGCATAGGAGATTAGTTAATTTCAAGCTCGGAACACAGGTCAGCAGTAAAAATAATAAAAAGCAAAGGCCCAAGGACATTGCCTTGTGGAACACCAGAAACAACAGTAACAGAAGGGGAATGACATCCATCAATGACCACAGACTGAGATCTTTTCGTCAAAAAATCTTCAAAGATCCTTAAAAAATTGCCACCAATACCGATGAGCTGTAACTTATACAGAAGTGCTATGGTTGACTAAATCAAAAGCAGAACTAAAGTCAATAGCCACGACACGAGACTCATGTCCCTGGTCCAATGAAGACTGCAAGTCATGGGTGAGTGTCAGAAGCGCATCACATGTACCCAGTCCCTTACGAAAACCAAACTGTGAGTTTGGTATCAAAATACAAATCTTATCCAGGGAACATTATGAACACTACCGGTACAGTTAGTATTAACGATTTACATATGGTTTTGCTTTAAATTGAAAATCTCAATACTGACTTACAAATATTGCTCGGCATTCTCATATTTTTTTTTTTTTTTTTTTTTCTATATTCCAACTTACTACCTTTCATTCAGATGACAAAAGCTTGCTAATCTTACCGGTCATATTCAACTTGAGCCTTGGCCAAATACAGTTCATGGGTGGAAGTCCAGGCACTGGGAATGTGACAAACAAACTGATTAAAGGAGATGATTCTTCTTACTTGCATCTTGATTTCCTTCAAAAGAGGGAGTTTGGTTTCCGGGTATTGGACGTCGTGGCAGTTCTCCAAATCAGCTGCAGTGGTATCAAAGTTGGACAACAGGTTTTCAGGGGTTGGTGCAACAGGGTCTTCTTCATTGGGGTCTAGCGTTATGGTTGTATCAAAGCTGGTTTCTAAGTCCATTAGATTTTCTGTGGCTGCATCAGTTGGGTATGAAGGCTGTTGGTGCTTAAGTGGGAATAGGCTGGTTTCCAAGTCAATTAAAACTTGTTCGGCCTTGCAGTCTTGCATTATGGTGGTTTTGAGCTCAATGCCTTGTGGAGCCTTCTGGTAAGGGGGTAGGTGTGATGGCTCGTTATCTTCTGCACTACACATAGCTGCTCTCACTCTCATAGCCCGGGTGTCCTTCTCCGTACTGTTCATAGCGAGTCAGTCAACAGTTCAGTCTGGGCTCTGAAAAAGTTAGTATGAGTAAATAAAAGTAAACATTCTCAGGTTTTAGCTAGCCTATAATATCTAAATATGCAAAGTATTAAATAATTTGAGGAAAAGAATTGCCAGTATATAGAAAATAATAATTATACCTGTACAGTACAGTACTTAGTTTCATCATGTTATCGTGACATGATAATACTGTTTATTAGTTTTGTAAATACGGTATACAGTACTGTATATATTTTTTGTAAGGGAACTTTATTTACTTCTGTCGACTTTTGAAAATATTTCTTAGATACCAGTACTGTACTCTGCTTTAACCTAACAAATACGATAAGCGTATATCAGCCACTAGGCACCTTGGCTATTTTGATGATTTTACCAGATTGCAACGAAAACCACATCAGCGTGTAGTAAATGCGGGCGCGCATCCACACAATTATACCGCTATATATTTATACTGAAAAAATGTGTGAGGGTGGGGGTCCGAAGCTGGAAAATGTGGCGCAAATAGCATCAAGTGGCCAGGAGTGAGTGATCAGGCGGTATGGTGGAAGAGGAAGAGGCGAGATGGGGGTTGTGATGAAAATTGCTTGATATGCACCTTTTGAGTATTTTTATGCCTTCAAATGCACGTGTGCATATGTAGCCGACCCATTTGAATATTTAACAGCAGTAAATAAGCTGCAGATAGAGAATGCAAGCCATAAATAGGGAGATAATGATGGGGAGTGGTGTACAATGTTTGCAGAAAGAATGTGGGATAATATTCAAGGACACTAGTGCGACGTTATGAGAAACAATTTATTAGGGAAAATAGGCACCAATAGATTCGCCATATTTTTCTCCATATAGGCCTAGTCCGCATGGAGGATTTTCGTTATCAACAAATTGAAAAATACCCACTTCACAGACAAATACACCAAAAATCTAAGTCAAAGCGGGGGTGTGGGGGCGGCAGCCCCCCACCTATAATACTAGGATAGGTTAAGTAAGGTTGTTAGGTTAGGCTAATGTCCTTTCAAAGGGGTATAGGCTAGTAAACACTAGGATAGCCTATACCCGGTCAGAGGTAAGAAGAAGAGTCTTGCAGTAGTTTCCTTGAATGCTACCGAATGTGGTGCCACATTACAGGCGCCCGAGGTTAGGAAGGATCATTATAGCCAGACAGTCACACGTGTTGTTGTCGTGGCCGGATGGGAGAAGGGGGAGAGATAGGTTAAGAAAGATTGCTACGGTATATACCGCGCATATTGATCACTTTCAGGCTTGTATTTGTGTATGCAGACGTAGCAGCAGAGCTATGTGAAGAGTATACACAACTAAATAGGCCATATATAGTAGATACGAACGATAAATAGGGAGGTAAAGCCCCCCTCAACCTATTATTGTATCCTACGGCGAGCTGTTGGGTAGATTGGGAAAATATGACTTTTAGTTGCGATCGTGATTTTAGCAACTACTGTACAGTACTGTACAGTACTTATATATATTTTACCTTTATTTCTTCAGATATAGTGGTTTTATATACCGAAAACCATGGGAAATTTGTACCGTATTCACCCATTATCCAACAATTTAAAAACACACATCCCGCTAGTGGGGAGGGCAATGAACATCAGGGAAAATATGGGGTTGAAGACTATAAAGCAATATGCTGTATTAGACAATAACCGGTTGCAGTTTGGATAGGCCTTCGCATTTGTTGCCTACCTGGCCGGTCCCGGCGGTCCGTTCATACCAACTCGCGCACGGGATGTATACCGGGTATTTGATTATCATATCTCAGTCTTGGTAATGCCCCCTATCCTACTGGTGCCAACATAGATGAATATTACATTAAGTCCTGGGGGGATGAGGGGCTATCGTGTATCCACCGGGATCCCTAATTAGGCCCCCTTGAAACTACGATAACCCGAGCCAAATGTTGCCTCAATTTTGTGCTATTTGCTTACTTATGGGTAGATCAATTGGCCTATGTTATGTTTGGGTACTTTTAGGTACGGTACGGTACCGTATATCTAGCGGTCTGCCTGCAGTCGTGTGTTTAAGCTGAGGAACAGGTGACGTTCAAGTGTGGATCGACCCGCATTTATCGTATTTTATGTCTTTACAGTATTACCGTAAGGTACCGTACATTTCATAAGTACAAAACTTGGCTAAAGTTTCCGTAAGAAAATTTACAAAGAAAGAAATAGGCTTGAGAAGGCGAAGAACTCATTTTGTGATAGAGTGGTAAATGAGTGGAACGCACTGCCCCAGTATGTAGTCGATTCCGAATCAATAAGGGAGTTTGAAAGTAATCTTGATAAAGCATGGGGAAGACAAGATTTGAAGTTTGATTATAAAACAAAAATACAGAATAGTAAAAATGTTGCGTCTGTTACCGCCGCCGCCGCCAACACCGTGAACGACCGCAGCAGTGCAAGTACTGGTACTGAGCTGGATACACAGGCATAGTTTGCCTTTTTCCAGAGGATCTACTGTAAGAAACTGTAAGAAACTGTAAGAAACTAAGTATTTATGTACCGTACCGTACTATTAAAAGTGTGGACAATATTTGTTTACCATATTTACTAGTTAAACGTCTTAAACCCTCAAGTACCAGAGACGCCCCTTATGCGTTGGCAATGTATGTACAGTAAACCCTCGCTATCTCTGACCTCTAGAAGTCGGAAACCCGCACTACTCGGACTGGCATCGGCCTCTCGGACATTCACTTCCGTATTTCGGACATTTCCGGCATCGTTCCGACCGTCTCTGACGTTGTCGGACTTTATATAAGTATTTGGAATATGTCCGTCATAACCGTCCTCTGATATCTCGAATATTTCCGAGATGTGTCGTAGCGGTGTCCGACAAAGGATGACGTGTCGGATGACCCCTCACGTCACCGGACAATAAGGGTGAATATCCGAGAAACAGAAGGGAGGTCCGACGCCATCTTACATCCGGGGCCCAAGCTCCCAACTCGGATGCTGGGGAGGCTGGGAGCGTCAGTCCGCACCAAAGCGCTGTTGTGTTACACATCGACGCGTGCCATTGTATTTAGTTCACCATGCCTCCCAAGGATAAGCCTAAGCGTAAGGTGACTTCTGTATCACTAGAAACAAAGCTACAGATGTTAAAGGATCTGGACAGTGGGATGAAAGCCAAGCAGCTTCAGGAGAAGTATGGCTTAGGCAGATCGACAATCTACGACTTCATCCGAGACAAGGAGAAAGTCCGGCATCATGGCGCAGCTGTACTTCATGGTCCATCTACCACCAAGATCTTTCGCAAGGCCAAGCTAGCCTATCAAGACATCGACGACGCAGTGCTGAAGTGGTACCAACAACTTCGTGCTGAGGGCGTACCAGTGAGAGGCATCGAGATCCAGCATGCAGCAGAACGCTTCGGACAGCATCTTCATCACCCAGACTTCAAGGCTAGCTAGGGGTGGTTGTGGAGGTTCCGAAACCGCCATGGCCTCACAAACAGGAGTATTTGTGGTGAAATCTTAAGCGCCGATACTTCGGCCATAGAACCCTTCACTGATCGCTTCCACGCCCTTATTACCGAGGAACACCTTCAACATTGGCAGCTCTATAACGGTGACGAGACTGGCTTATATTGGCGTTCTCTACCCTCCAACACACAGGCCCACCGAGAAATCACGTCCACACCTGGCCACAAAACTGTGAAGGAGCGCATATCAGTGCTTTGTTGCGCTAATGCCGACGCAAGCCACCGTGTGACCCCTACAATCGTCGGCAAATCTCAGAGGCCGAGAGTAATTAAGGACCTCATCATTACCAAGCAACTCCCAGTCGACTATTATGGATCAAAGAAAGCTTGGTTTAACCAGGTCATCACCGAGGATTTCTTTCACAAGAGATTTGTACCCGACGTTCGCTCGTTCCAGAATCGAGTGTATGGTGTACCCTATGACGAAGCGGTTGCCATCTTGTTGCTCGACAACGCACCTGCCCACCCTTGTACGACGAAACTGGAGTGCAAACGGCAAAATTAAGACCATGTTCCTGCCTCCTAATACCACAAGTGTTATTCAGCCTATGGACCAAGGAATAATTGAAGCTTGCAAAAGGCGTTACAAGAGGAAGTTCCTGGAGCAATGCCTTGTCATCATAGAAGATGGGATGGACGAAGAAGGTTATGTGGATACACGCGGGAAGAAATCTCGGAAAAATGTTATTTTAATACCACAAATTTTCCGAGTGTTTTTTATAAAAGAAATTGTTCATTTGCATCACTATATAGTGTTTGCAATTAATTAGAAATCTCGGGAAAACCTATTTTCCCCATTAGGCCTATTGATCGATGTTGAGACACGCCCCCGATAGCGATTTGGAAAGACATTAGCCTAACCTAACAACTTTACCTAACCTAACCTAGTATTATGGGTGGGGGCTGATGCCCCCACACCCCCGCTGGTTGAGTACTAATCCCTTAGTAAAAAAAAAAAACCATTGGCTGTCGATTATACGAAGGTGAAAGAAATTCGATGAAGTCTACGGTGTTTACTCTGCAATCTTCAGCTTTGATTATACATTGATAACGGGAAAGTATCGTATTGACAACCTTGTTACGAAAATTAAAACTTGATACCATACTTTTATATTAAGTTTTTCCGAGGGTTTAACACATTTTCATATGATCTTTAGAGCTATCGATAACTGGAAGTACCGTATTGACAACCTTGTTACGAAAAATAAATGTTAGTACCATACTTTTTTATTAGGTTTTGCCGAGGGTTAAAACAAATTTTCTTATGATATTTATAGCATATAGATTCAATATTTATCTTCAAATATATCAACAAAATTCGTGGTATTAAAATAACATTGAACCGAAATCTCTACAAAAACTGAAGCAGTATACCCTGAAAGACTGCATCTACAATTGGGCAGACGCGTGGCACAAAGTTTCTTTCAACACACTGAGGAATGGTTGGACCAAGGTCTTAAATATCCCGAAGGTGCAAGATCAGGGTTTTGAAGGGTTTGGGGCAGCTAACTTCAGGAACCTCTTGAACCAAGGTAACCAGGGTGACCTCCCCGAAGAAGAAGTTGACGACTGGCTGCAAGAGGACAGAGACCTACCTGGACACGAGCATAAGACTGACGAACAAATTGCAGCCGAGGTGTTGGGGGTAGCCGAGGAAGAGACCCAGGATGAGTCGGACGAAGAGACAGAGGGGGGCCCAAGATATCAGTCTCTCATGCCCTAGACTCCTTTGACACCATTCTTCAGTTTCTGACTGAAGTAGATGACCCAAAGTTGCGGTCCCTATATGAACCACTGCGTAATGGTCGATTCCATATACAGAGGGCACACCTTAATCGGAAAAAACAACAGAAAATCAGCTCCTTTTTTGTACCCTCTGCTCCTCCCAGAGCTCGTACTTCGTCTGCTACCAGTGGGGTGTCGCTTGCTAGCACCACCTCCCTCCTAAGTGTTTCCTCAGTTGCTAGCACCTCGTGGAGCACTGTAGACACTGTGCCACTCTCAGACTTAGACATGGATTTGGATGAATTAATGAGTAGCACGCCTGTGCCCATGGATATACCTGACCCTGACATTGTTTGTGAGGTGGAGAAGGACAGTGTGGGTAAGGGTAAAGGTAAGGGTTCCATGACAGGCAAGGGATATGGTCCTAAGAGTGGGGGTGTGAAGAACAGTGAGGTGGAGAAGAACAGTGAGGTGAAGAAGGACAGTGAGAAGGGGAGTGAGGTGGAGAAAAACAGTGAGATGGAGAACAGTGAGGTGGAGAAGAACAGTGAGGTGGAGAAGGACAGTGAGGTGGAGAAGGACAGTGAGGTGGAGAAGGACAGTGGGGTGAAGAAGGACAGTGGGGTGAAGAAGGACAGTGGGGTGAAGAAGGACAGTGAGGTGGAGAAGGACAGTGGGGTGGAGAAGGACAGTGGGGTGGAGAAGGACAGTGGGGTGGAGAAGGACAGTGAGGTGGAGAAGGACAGTGGGGTGGAGAAGGACAGTGGGGTGGAGAAGGACAGTGAGAAGGACAGTGAGATGGAGGTGGGGGGGTGAAAAGGGGATGCTGCAGTAATTAATGCAGTGTTGGGGAGGGGGGGAGGGAGGACATCAAGACTACAGACAAGAGCTATGAAGGGGTAAGTGTAATATAGCCTACTGTACAATACATATTGTAAAACTAAAATACATGTACTGTGTTTTCTATTACAGATTATAGGGTTCGAATAGGGTTGTCTTCGTTTTCTAGGTTGACGCGGACGTCTCTCTTGAGGTCGGATTTTTTCCGTAGTCTCCGATTTCATTGTTGTCTCGGATTTTATCCTCTGTTAGGTCGGACACAAGCCAGACCCCGGACATCTCGGATTTTCGGTCATCTCGGACTGGGTCTCCCCCCAATTAGTCCGAGATAGCGAGGGTTTACTGTACAGCAACGCTAAACCCCAGAGCCGCATAGGGTGCGTCGCGGTTAATTACTCTGGTCCTATGGGAACTGTGTAAGTATCCCACGCAAAGTCCAGCCGCGTGCGCGTGAGTGCGCACAAACGTTTTTTTGCATGTTTTTGCCTACCCCTTTCCCCATGTTAATTCCGACTTTCGGGTGCCCCACCTCACTGGTGCTCAGTGGGTTAACCTCTCATTGTCCCCGAACTTCAAAACCGTATACTGTAGGCTACTGGGGTAAATCTACAGTTATACTACCCCCCACCACCTCCCCCCTTCAAAACATGCCTTTTAGCGTGGTTTTGGATGGTTCAGCAGACGCGGAAACTGGAAAAAAACTTATTTTGATAAAAATTTATCACCAACCAGATACGAGTTTTTCAGGTAATTTGTTGTTGTTTTTTATTTGATATACAGTGTTGTTTAATACCGAGGACCGTCGCATTTTAGTATTTTTATTATTAGCCTAACCTAACCTAACCGAAAACTAACCTGTCTCGCGACCGGTCTAAACCCAGCTCACGTTCCCTGTTTATGGGTTCGCGAAGGTTTGTAATACTTCAATGTATCTATTACAAGTCAAATATACATTTCCGCACATCATCAAACCATACTAAGTCTACTACTAATAATATTAACCCATTAGTACCAACAGAATAGCGACAAAATAGGGGTAGTATAACTGTAGATTTATCCAATTTTGGGAAAATATTAAGGAAACCACCCACCAATTATTTTCATTATTTTTTTTTTAGTTTTAGTTTATTTGCATCAATATATAGTGATTGGCATTAGTTTCAACCTCCGCAAAAATCGTTTTCCCCTTTATCCAACGATCTTAAGACACGGCGCCCGATAGTGGGGAGGGCTATGAAGATCAGGGAAAATGTGGGGTTAAAGACATAAAAAGGCGATATAAGGGTTTTTATGATGAAAGTTGGCTCGGGTTTTGTTGTTTTTCAACTTGAGAAAACTCCAAAATGAAAAAACCCGAGCCAAGTTTTGGCAAAAGTTGGCTCGGATTTTAAGATTTTTCAGCTGCATAAAAGACAGTAAGTGCAAAAAAGAAGTTGGCTCGGGTTTTCTTGTTTTTCAACTTAAGAAAACTCCAAAATTAAAAAACTCGAGCCAAGTTTTGGCAAAAGTTGGCTCGGATTTTAAGATTTTTCAGCTTCATAAAAGTCAGAAAGTGGCAAAAAAAAGTTGGCTCAGGTATTCTTGTTTTTCAACTTAAGAAAACCCCAAAATTAAAAAAAAACAGTCATGTTTTGGCAAAAGTTGGCTCGGATTGTTAGGCTTCATAAAAGCTGAAAATGTAGAAAATGCCAGCCAACTCTTCGCCATTGGATACAGGATGGGGTGTGGGAGAGCTCTGCCCCCCCCCCACACACACACACACACACCCGTGATTAATTGAAATCATCATCTATGTTGCCCGATAGTGGGGAGGGCTATGAAGATCAGGGAAATTGTGGGGTAAAAGATGAAAATAAAGAAAAATATTGAAGAACTTATTCCAAAAACCCAGTAACCTAATTATCCATTATCCAACAATTAAGCTACATTAAAGATATTAGCCTAACCTGCCAACCTTACCTAACCTAACCTAGTATTATGGAGGGGGCTGCCGCCCCCACACCCCCGCTGGTTGGATGGTACATGGGATAGAAAATGAACTTACCCAGTAAGCTCATTATCCATTATCCAACAATTAACCAACATTAAAGATTTTAGCCTAACCTACCAACCTTACCTAACCTAGTATTATGGGTGGGGGCTGCCGCCCCCACTGGTTGGATGGTACATGGGATAGAAAATGAACTTACCCAGTAAGCTCATTATCCATTATCCAACAATTAAGCAACATTAAAGATTTTAGCCTAACCTACCAACCTTACCTAACCTAACCTAGTATTATGGGTGGGGGCTGCCGCCCCCACACCCCCGCTGGTTGGATAGTACATTGGATAGAAAATTATGTCAATTCCTAGTGTTAATTAGACTGAAATGCAGGGAGAAAGAGGTCCGCCGAGTCGTGTTGTGTGCCGTCTATGTTTTTTACAGTAGCTATAATTGCTTTAATGCATTTCCGCCGCTACTGACATATATAGGAATGAAGTCATAGAAATTGATGGGTGCGCTGTGTAAGTAACGCTAGAATAATACCGAAAAAACACTATAGGTGCAAATAAACTTTATATAAATTTTTGCATCTATAATAATAAAAATAACCAACCTTATGTAACAAAGGGACAGTGACGGCGTGTTCTGGACTTCTCGTAATAATGGTGTGTACACCGCCAGTGATCTTTATCTGGCCGGTAATGGCAAGGATGTCCACACCTAGGACACTCAACACTTGTAGGCAATATACCGTGGTCTGTAAGTATCTTAAGGGCTGCCTGGTTGTTTTGAGAAATTTGTATAATTATTGTTCAGGGGTAAGTGCACAACCACTACAGACACTGGCCATCCTGCAACTGACATTTAAAACCATGCTGCCTGTCGGTGGGCTGTAGTTCAATGCACTCATTGGCTGACTAAAATGACGTAATTGTCCATATATTGATCCATGATTGGGTGACTCCTTCAATACCGTGACGTATGGTGACGTATACAAAAAAATAACCAATAATATGGCAGAAACATAGTGACGTGTTGATCATTAGTTCACATAGAGAAAGGCAGAGGGCGTTATATTCGAATATTTACGATAAAAGCGCTCCTCAATAATAGTATCAACATGGCTGACCTAGCGGGGTGGCGTCTGTGGGAAACACTGGACAAATATGTTACAGGTTACAGGTTCTGTATCTCCCTTAATAGAATTTTTCGAGGGTTGACACTTATTTTAACATGGAGTATAGGTTATATTACATCCTAAATTAAATTTTAAAAATTTGTGAAAATTCTTGGGTTGTTTATATAATAGAAGTTACTGTGAGACACATAATATGTTGAAGGGGGAGCTCTGCCCCCTCTAAACACCCGTCACTTATGTCATCATAATCTGTTGTACTTCATAGGGGGTCCAATTAAGGAGAAAGTTAATTAACAGACGAAATTAGGCCGCAAATTACAATAACATAGCGGGCCGCCGTTTATGGGAGACTTTTTACACATCATTTTCAATGTTAATTTTCTCCCTTAATCGATTTTTCCAAATTATCAAACTTACATAAAAATGAAGTACAGTTTATAGGGATTCCAACATGCATTTCAAAATTGTCATGAAAATTGGTGGGTGGTTTGCTTAATATATACCCAATTTTGTTTATAGCCTAAAAAACACTCGGAAAATTTGTGGTATTAAAATAACATTTTTCCCTAACTTAACCTAACCTAACCGAAAACTAACCTGTCTCGCGACCGGTCTAAACCCAGCTCACGTTCCCTGTTTATGGGTGCGCGACGGTCTAAACCCAGCTCACGTTCCCTGTTTATGGGTTCGCGAAGGTTTGTAATACTTCAATGTACCTATTTCAAGTCAAATATACATTTCTGCGCATCATCAAACCATACTAAGTCTGCTACTATTAATATTGATAAATCTACAGTTATACTACCCCTATTTTGTCGCTATTCTGTTGGTACTAATGGGTTAATATTATTAGTAGTAGACTTAGTATGGTTTGATGATGCGCGGAAATGTATATTTGACTTGAAATAGATACATTGAAGTATTACAAACCTTCGCAAACCCATAAACAGGGAACGTGAGCAGGGTTTAGACCGTCGCGCACCCATAAACAGGGAACGTGAGGGGGAGTTTAGACCGTCGCGGAGACAGGTTACTTTTCGGTTAGGTTAGGCTAATGTTAAAAATACTAAAATGCGACGGTCCTCGGTATTAAACAACACTGTATATCAAAGAAAAAATTAAAAAACAACAACAAATTACCTGAAAAACTTGTATCTGGTTGGTGATAATTTTTGTTTATCAAAATAAGTTTTTTTCCAGTTTCCGCGTCTGCTGAACCATCCAAAAACACGCTAAAAGGCGTGTTTTGAAGGGGGGAGGTGGTGGGGGGTAGTGGGGGAGGGGTAGTATAACTGTAGATTTACCGATATTGATATTCATAATTCAGCAGTTAAAATACGGTAGTAGTACATATACAAATACATAAAACTCAATTCAATATACTCTTCAGCCATTAGAAACTTGCATAATCATTGCATTTTCTATTTACCATTGATGTCTACAGCTCCAACTTCCTTATAGGCCTAGCCTGAAACTCGCAAGTGGTCCCTTATCATACCCAAAGCGCACACACAACTCACTTCAATGGCTGTTAGACGAAAACTCTCTAAGGAATTGAAATTCAATTAGAATATGAATCGGTAATGAAGCAATGAAGCTGTGAGAATCTTTACATGAGTAATGAGATCACGAATGAGATATTATCGTTGAACAATTGTGTTCATTTAGGTAGGTAGAACTTGCGACAGTTGAATGTTTGAGATTAGTTTACCCCTTTGGTCACAAGAGATACTTCATAAACTGCATAAAATTGCCTACTGTCAACCAAAATAACATGCGAACTAGTAGGCCTACCATAGGTAGGCTATAAATCTGCAAAAGTACAGGGTAGCGAGTAACTACACAAGTGATAAATTTGAGACCGTGAACATTGAACAATGCATGAGGAAAACCACTGACTTGAGCTTGTGTCGAATGTTTCAAAATATATACAATTTGTACTAACTTTCCCTGCAGGCGAGTGTACAGTCGAAATCAATAGTTCGGCTACGACTCTACAACCAGCTCAGAAAGTAATATATTTTGAGTTACAATCGCATTTCCTAGTGTTATTATTTTTGTTTAAACCAGTAACTTGTTTTACGCCGTCAAAGTATTAAGTGTCTAATTAATATCCCTCTCATAGATTTAACGAAAATTTATTGAATTTACTCTGAACGTTAATGAAGATAATCTAGTCTGTATCCCTTCTATTCCAAGTGGTCCGTCAAGGCTCTAAGCTAAATGCAATAGTTTGATAATAGCCACAATCAAATTTAAAGTACGTCACACGAGCGAAAATCAATATTATATATATATATATATATATATATATATATATATATAGAGAGAGAGAGAGAGAGAGAGAGAGAGAGAGACACACACACACACACACACATTCGGTCACGAGGCTCAAGCGGAGCCCCCTCGTTCGAGGGTTCGTGCTTCATTTAAGCAGAGGAGTCATATACAGTAGAACCACATAAAAACATGTGTATATTATTGTGATCTTATTTCGATATGCGAACCTAGGTTTAGAAGTTCCCTCATAACTTAATAGTCGCTTAATAAAGCTTGACGTCCAGGGATAGTACGGTCGGTTTCTGTGATTTCGGGATCTGGCCCATCTAAAGGGGGTAAGTCATGTCTGTTTTCGATAAGCAATATTCTTACGGCAACATTTGGGAATCTTTTGCATTGTTATATCAATTTAAATAAGGAAATCCTTGTTTGCCTTAGTTGCCGAGAACATTGGAGGGAAAAAACGTTCGTGTGATAGTCTACCAGTACTGCAGCATTATTCAGCAACAAAATTAGTTTATATTTAGACAACATAATAAAGTCAAATTCTGAGAACTAGGATATCATTTCACTGTATAACAATTTATTACCGTAGTCTATCGATAGGCTACCCAATAACTGCCAACATAGAGTATTGGGTAGGCCTATCAGGCTATGAATTACAGCTGGCGAGAATATAGGCCTAAGTAGGCCTGAGACAAATATCATAAAGCCTAGGCCTAAATTGAATTAAACTTATTAAAATTAAAACTTTAAAAATAAACTGAATACAATTTATGAAGTGCTAAATTGGTATCTAGCCTATGCAATAAGTAAACCAAGGCAAACTAAATATATAGGCTACCAAGTTAAGTAAACAAACTGAAAGTAAAACAATCCGGTAACAAAAGTTAGCCTACTCTTATTCGAATGGCCATAAACCAATCTACACATATTTAAGATAGCCTAATCAACAATGCCAAAATAGATAATGTTGCAGGCTGGCAAACATTGAAACGAAAATTTTCATATCCTACCTCAAAATGAAGTCTCTCTATTTTCCTCATTAGCCTAGGCCTATTAAGCTATAAATATAACTAAAAGTGGTGTTCTAGATTTCCCACTATAGCCTACCCCTGGAAGTGATTAAATTACTAAAACAAAACTAGCACATATTTCTGCATTTGCTTTCACATTAACTCGGTTTTGAACTTTTGAAACATTACCCAGTAGCCTAGGCTAATGCAACCAAGAATGTTAAACTACAAGCCATGCAATACACCAAGTGTGCCTCATGGGAAAGAGCAAAAACGAAGGAAATAAACAGTAATTTCAAATAATATATAGGCCTAACATTTAACAACTTATAGATACTCGAAGAACACCAACACAATAGCCTAGCCTCACTAGGCAACTTTCAAGTTTAGAAAACTTGAACATTTACATGCTATACCTAGGTACTAAGGTACAGTACTAGGTACTAACTGTAGATAAGAACATACCTTTTAACTGTAGGATATATCTAATAATGACTAAAGTTATGGGACTCGGTGTTTGGCCGACATGGATAATAGGCTATCTCATTAGCCTAGCCCGGCCTTATGACAGCCTTGCATAAGATAAGCCTTTGTATAGAAAGGAGAGGGAATCGTAAATCGTTCACTCTGGAGACCCTAGTTCACATTATCTATTTTCAATACCAATCGTATCAGGACTGGACTGGTGGGCGGGGGCAGAGGGCACTATATCTTCGTGTAACTCACCCGACGACGGCAGGGTGGCGGTGCAGACTGAGTCTGAGCGGCGCCATTGTCACTTGTCAGTTGCTCAGTTGTTGTTGTCGTCGTCATGAGTTGCGTCACCAGTGTGAAGAAGAAGAAAAAGAAGACCAAAATTAATAAAGTCAGCTAGATAGTAAATAAATGCCGAAAATTGCTAGAATAATGCCACAATTTCTATTGTGCTCGGAAATGGCTAAAATCTCCGGAATATCGCTAGAATTCATGTCGCTAGATGTAAAAGTTTGCCTCCAGGTCGAAGTAAATGCCTCTAGATCCAGCGGAAAAGTAGCTAAATTTGCAGCACTGCACGAGTGCGCGTCCACGCCGTCTCATCATTCTCATGTGTGACATGTCGGAGTGAGCAAGAGCAAGGACTCTGGCAAGATCTATAGAGTAGAGATTTTATCGATTTTGATATACTTCCAGACTGTGACTGATAAATATATTCACTATACTCCAAGAAGATTGAACAAACCAAGAACCAACAGCAGAAAAAAATAAGAATTCTTTCTGCTGTAGAGTGGTGAATTGTTGGAATGATCTGCTAGAACATGTGGTTGCCTCAGAATCTGTAACAGTGTGAAAACAGTTGGATCAAACGTGGCATAACCAGGCCAGGAAATACAATTTAATTACAAAGACAGAAATAAAAGAGCAAATAACACATCGACAACCACCCTGGCACTGGCTATAAGTGTATAGTGATCGAGTTTAATCTAGAGCTGGAGACATAGGCTAGGGTGAATAAGCTTCCTCCAGATCATCGTCTGTGAGTATAAACTACTGTAGGCTACTTCTATTGATTTGTCTAAGATATAATATTGGTAAATATTTAGTTTTACACCGGGGACGATTTTTACAAATATTTGTTTAGTTTTTTGGTAAATTTCTATAATTGCACCTATACGAGCTAAACAAATTATTATTGTATTTAACAGGAAGGTACAATGAGGTAAGTGATGTGGTATAGGTGGCAATATGCGGAAATGGATTATAAGGGCATTCCGCCCCCCTCTGACAAAAGTCTATCAATCTAGATGTGACACGGATTTACAATGTTTCAGAGAGACATTAGCCTAACCTAACAACCTTACCTAACCTAACCTAGTATTATGGGTGGGGCTGCCGCCCCCACACCCCCGCTGGTTGGGTAAAACGGTAGAAATTCAGTTGGGGTGGAGTGAATAACCGTAGATTTTCGTAAGGGGGTAAGAGGGGGGCAGAATGCCCTTATAATCCATTTCCGCATATTGCCACCTATACCACATCACTTACCTCGTCGTACCTTCCTGTTAAATAGAATAATAATTTGTTTAGCTCGTATAGGTGCAATTATAGAATAATACCAGTTTTTTTCCTTGTTTTTGGGTTTTTTAGTTGTTTTTTTATGAACCCCATCGGAAAATGCAAAACAAGTCTTAGGCCTATCCATTAATCTTAAGACACGGCCCCCGATAGTGGGGAGGGCTATGAAGATCAGGGAAATTGCGGGGTAAGAGGCGTAAATAAAGGGGTAATATTGGAAGAATCCATGAAATCCGAGCCAAGTTTTGTCATTAACCTAGGCTAACCAAATAACCTAACCTAACCTAACCTAGTATTATGGGTGGGGGCTGCTGCCCGCACACCCCCGCTAAATCCATGAAATCCGAGCCAAGTTTTGTCATTAACCTAACCTAACCTAGTATTATGGGTGGGGGCTACTGCCCCCACACCCCCGCTAAATCCATGAAATCCGAGCCAAGTTTTGTCATTAACCTAACCAAATAACCTAACCTAACCTAACCTAGTATTATGGGTGGGGGCCCCCACACCCCCACTAAATCCATGAAATCCGAGCCAAGTTTTGTCATTAACCTAACCAATGAATGAAGGTGGTGGAGCGAGAGGGGTGGCCGTCCCGCACCAACGCAACAGAACATGGAGATCTGGTGAGCTGTGCGAGATTTAGGGATTTTTTTTTTAGACATTTAGGGATTTTTTTATAATGAATTACCGACGGGGTGGACATATATGGCAATGAAGTACATGACCTAACTAATATATTTGTCTAAATAATATATCGATGGTTTCGACCCGGTGTAGAAATAAATAAATTCCATAATATTAGTAGACTAACCATAAATTGTTTTGATACACATTTGATGGCTCAAACAAAAATTGTAGGCTATTAGGCCTACCATTGTTTTACAGGTTGCAATAATAGGCTATTGGTGATAATTAACCCTTGTCTAGCGGGGTGTTTTGGCCTATTTTGGGCATATTCAGGCCCTCCTGAATAATCAATCAACTTCAATTATCTGCATGAACAAATATTTTTTTTAGCAAAAAACTAGGCGCTAAAAGCTTCAAAATGAGACCAGAACGAGCTACGTAGCACTCGTGGTTCTCATACAGTGATACCCTGAAATTCCTGAACATGGGAGTTTAGCGTATTTCGGCATATTTTTCCCAGCTATGCTCATTACTGGCTACACTGCCGGCCTCTTGAGAACACAGGGAACATGAGTTAATGGGCGGCGGTAAGCCCTGGGAGTCGGCTGTCTGGCCCGCTGCGCTCCCGGCCATTTGCACTCGATTTTAACCCTTTAAAAGCCTTAATAATGCTCCTAACTTGCTGCAAATTGGTGCACGACTTAAGTCGAGCGCCGCTCTTTAAGGGTTAAACATTACTTTTAACACCTAACGAGCGGCCTAGGCGGTAATTTATATGTACTGCCCAGCGGGGTGTTTTTACCCTAAATAGGGTTGTTTTGCGTGATCATTTTCATGCCTAAATAAGACCCAGAGCGTAAAACAAGGTAATTTTTTTGAAAAGAATCGCAGCGTTATTATACATAATTTATTAGGGAAAGTGAAGCTCTATGGAATCCTTATAATATACTCACATAGATTCCACTGTGGAAGAATAGTTTTGATAGTTAACTATAGTTTTGATGTAAATACTACCGCAACTACGAATCTTGTTTCCGAGACCTAGTATATAAACCTAACCTAACCTAACTCTAGAGTGCCCTAGACCCAGTACGTGGGATACAACACTAGCCCTTGCAAGTTGCATGCCAGCTACTGTGGGTTCATATATTAGACATACAATAACATCTTTGTAGAACATAACACTTTACCGTAGCGAGTGTACTCCATTTCGAACACTTTTTGTACACATGAACACGTCCGTAGCAGAGCTCTCAAGATTGCGGGACTGAGTTTGTTTACGCGCGGGACTATTTATATCGACAAAATCGAGTTACAAAACTTATCAAAACTATTCTACCACAACGGAATCTATGTGAGTATATTATAAGGATTCCATAGAGCTTCACTTTCCCTAATAAATTCTGTATAATAACGCTGCGAGTCTATTCACGATAATGATCTAAAACAAGTATCTATCCCTGAAAGGGCATAAACAGAGCTTTCCAATGACACCCCAACCATCCTTGTACGACTGCTAGTTTTCTTGCAATGATCGTGCAACACGAGTGCAAAAACCATGTAATTAGGTAGTTTGCCTACATAATTCCCTGTATAGCGAGTGCGTGAGGGTGGGGGAGGGTGGGATTCATGTCAGTAGGTCCGCCGCGGTGGTCTGGAGCAGTCATACGCTTGCTACTCTCCTGCCACCACTTATCTCTCTCTCTCTCAGCAACATTACTTGCTGAAAATGGCACACGACATAAGTTGTGAACCGCCACTTAGTCCAAATTTCTTTCACTCGACATATGTTGCGCGCCGCCAGTTAAGGGTTAAAGTGCATAGAATAGATGGCTGGTGGCAGTGGTAAGTTATACTTCAACATTCCGATATTATCGAGTCAGACAGATTATATTATATTTTAAGTAAGTTTGTTTATTCAATTTTTTATGAAGGATTAGCCTAGGCTATGTAGAAAGCACGCCAAGTAAGCAGGAATGGAGGTATGGCAATGGAGGTAAAACAAAGAGTAGCCTATGTGAAGGAAGGAGAGTTTTTTGAGAAATATGGGAAGTAGAGGCGTTTTTTATGCCACCTTTTTTATTTTCACATTAACTTCGAAATCTTCTCAATCTTCTCCTGGCGTCATAAAACACTAATGAATTTCGTTGTCAGGCATATGATTCACAGTTCAGTTGTTGGGCGGGAAGCTAGGCCTTAACGGCACCTCCCCTTTGCTTTTTTGTTTTGTTTTGTTTTGACTTTATGTTCAATATGATTTTATCTTCTCCAAAAATTATATATTATCTACTTTACCCTCTCTATGGTCTGTCCATCAAAGTTCCTAGGGGTGAGGTGGGCAAAGCCCCCCTCAACCTATTATTGTATCCCATGACCAGCATTGGGTAGGCTAAATTGTTTTGTTACTGGTTGTGGAATACAAGGGTGATTCAGGCGTCATTGGAAAGCTCTATTATCGCCCTTTCACAGATACATAATTGTATTACGTTCTGGCTCTTGTTTATGCATGAAAAAGAGCATGGAATGAAGCTCATTTAGGGTAAATATGACCGCCTGCCAGGTAGAAGTTACAAATATTGATAAAAATGGAAGAGACTCCGGACAGCCTTTTTACTAGTTAACCTCTCCGCTGCGTAGGTGGGGTATTGGCCATCCCTCCCTGTGCGGAGGTATTTAGACCGTTTCCTAAACTCAAATCGTCATCGTACCATAAATATCATCAATACTTATCCATATGCGTATATTTTACGTTGATTATAAAGGTATTAACCTGTTACAACAATAAAACCAGTGGAAACAGCGTTTGGATGGTCAAAATCGGCGATAGAGGCCGGGAGTTACATAACTTATGGCTGAGGCAGCCTGCCAGCCAGCCAGCCGTCATGACGGCTGGAGAGACACTGTTGCGTGGTAGTCTCTCTCTCGCTCTTTCCCACACTTGGTAACACAGATGACCACGCCCTGCTAGCAACTCGCTATTGTTAGCACGAAAATATACCTAAGAATAAGGGAATAACAAAAAATAGGTGATAATTGAAGGGGGGGGGGGGGAGGAAGGGTGGAAGGAGGGGATGTGGAGGAGAGATATTTGGCATGGCCAAGGGGCAATTTAAAAAAAATAAAAAAAATAAAAAAAATGATACAGGGCTGATTTAAATGTTTTTTTTTTAGGCCTTGGATTATATGAGGAGTTCCGCAGTGCAGCGGTAAAACTCTTGATAATTATCGCGAATAGACTCGCAACGTTATTATACATAATTTATTAGGGAAAGTGAAGCTCTATGGAATCCTTATAATATACTCGTATAGATTCCGTTGTGGTAGAATAGTTTTGATAAGTTTTGTAACTCGATTTTGTCGATATAAATAGTCCCGCGCGTAAACTAACTCAGTCCCGCAATCTTGAGAGCTCTGCTACGGACGTGTTCGAAATGGAGTACACTCGCTACGGTAAAGTGTTATGTTCTACAAAGATGTTACTGTAGGATATGTCTAATATATGAACCCACAGTTGCTGGCATGCAACTTGTAAGGGCTAGTGTTCTATCCCACGTACTGGGTCTAGGGCACTCTAGGGTTAGGTTAGGTTGTTTGGTTAGGTTAATATACTAGGTCTCTGAAACAAGATTCGTAGTTGCGGTAGTATTTACATCAAAACTATAGTTAACTATCAAAACTATTCTTCCACAGTGGAATCTATGTGAGTATATTATAAGGATTCCATAGAGCTTCACTTTCCCTAATAAATTATGTATAATAACGCTGCAAGTCTTTTAAAAAAAATGACCAAACTCTTATGATGAGATCTGCACTTGCTGGGTTAATTTTAGTTTTATGTATATTTTTCTTTGATATACAGTGTTGTTTAACCCTTAATTGGCGGCGCGCAACTTATGTGGTGTGAAATAAATTTGGACTAAGTGGTGGTTCACAACTTATGTCGTGTGCCACTTTCAGCACGTAATGTTGCTGAGAGAAAGAGCTGAGTGGTGTGAGGAGCGTAGTAAGGCTATGACCGCCGCCCACCACCGCGGTGGACCAACTGAAGTGAAAACCACCCTTCCATCCCCCCTCACACTCGCTACACAGGGAATTATGTAGGGAAAGTACCTAATTACATGGTTTTTGCACTCGTGTTGCGCGATCGTTGCAAGAGAACCAGTGGTCGTACAAGGATGGTTGGGGTGTCATTGGAAAGCTGTTTATGCCCTTTCAGGGATATATACTTGTTTTACGCTCTGGGTCTTATTTAGGCATGAAAATGATCATGTAAACAACCCTATTTAGGGTAAAAATACCCCGCTGGGCGCTACGGTCAAATAGACCACCTAGCCCGCTAAATAAGGGTTAATACCGAGGACCATCGCATTTTAGTATTTTCAACATTAGCCTAACCTAACTTAACCTAACCTAACCGAAAACTAACCGACGGTCTAAACCCAGCTCACGTTCCCTGTTTATGGGTGAGCGACGGTCTAAACCCAGCTCACGTTCCCTGTTTATGGGTACGCGACGGTCTAAACCCAGCTTACGTTCCCTGTTTATCGGTGAACAATCCAACAGTTTCTCGTATTTCACTTATAGTGAATTTGCGACGGTAATTACATGTACACCAACATAGTATCCAGTGTGCCAAAATTCGCCCATTTTCTTCGTGATCCCGAATTAGCCTCTGAACCAAAACTTATCCAGAATTTGGTCCTGGCTAAATTAGAGTCCTGAGCTACATACGGACATTAAACTCATCAAACGATAGTGGTTTGCCTTAACAATGTACTCTACACTTGCTATGATCTTATAACTATTATATATCACCTGAATTGAAGTCCAAATGCAGCTCCTAAAGTAATTATATACAATATTCCACGCGAGAGTCAAGAGCAACTTGTTTTGTTTACAAACAGATATCAGATAAGCCCAACTGAGGTTCGGATGAGGTGACTGTGACTTTAGCACCAATGTACCCCTACACTCTGATGTTATATCGCGCCGAAGGCTGAGTCAAGACGAACACAACTAATTTAATTGGCACTCGAATGCTCAATAATATGTAGATTAAAGGATAATAATAGTTATTTATCTAAAACTATGTAGGCCTATATATTAACTAAACAAATTTATCTGTTAATATATTAATTGAAATGAATAATGTACAATAAATAATTTAAGATTGAATGTTTCAAAAGTGATCCTGTTCAATCCCGTGCCAAAATACGCGGATTTTGGTCGTGTGGATCATTTTTTTGGGGCTTCTAATTTCTCAAAAGTAGTGCATGAATATCAATTATTTTTATCTGGAACAAAGCGCAAGAGCTCTAGGCATTCGGTAAGCTATAAAGTATTACGATTATATGATGAATTATTGGTTTTTGAGGGGTATTTATATGATAGGATTAACGGAATGCAACGAAAGGGTATTTGGTAAGGTTCTACATTTACGTGTTCCTGACTGGATGACGTCAATTACTTCGCGCCAGTGAATTGTGGTAATTTGGAAATTTGTTTAGCTGTTATTTACTGATAATTTTGTGGAAAATATAGTGAATTAAGGGGCTGGAATATAACATTGACTTCATGTGAATTGCGAGTGCCCTGCACATTCTAAAATCGTGCATATTAATCTTGGGGAACTCATTATATATAAGGTCCAAGTTCCAAGTCCATTAGCAGGGGCAGGATACCACCACAGCCTGTGATGCTTTTGGTAAACCCGACTTTTAGCACCAACAGCGTTTTTGTAAGTAGCCTAGCATATATTTTTGTGAGCTAGGCTATATTATAATATTTGGCAAGAGTTGTGTTATCGGATGTATCACCTACGGGTGGCCCCGGGTATATCCTAGTGTTTACTAGCCTAGCCTAGCCTAGCCTAAACTAATTTACAGGCTGGGAAATTAGTGTTCCAGATCTAGTTGCCCCGGGCTAGTGAATTCAGAAATTTACTTGCCCTGATATTTTTGTACTTGCCCTGAATATGAAATTTGTTGAATTAATACAAATTATGCTATATACTGTATATACAGTATATAATGTTTTTTTATTTATTTTGTTTTGTTTTATTCAATAGATTTTTTTTCTTAGGGGAATACAAAGGTTGCACATAGCAAAAAAATAGCTTTCACAAGTTAGCATATAAAGACAGTGACAAAGTTACAAACAATGCAATACCATCAGATGATTAGTTATCTAATTAATATGTCAAAAATAACTAATACGGTACCAGTAAGTAATAAGCTGTCAGTGTACAGTTATATTATAGAAAACTTATGAAATCATACTCATGTTGAATATTAAGTAAGGTAAACCTCTGCAGAAAACTCATTCTGAAATCTGAACTAAATAAATAACTATCTATCTATCTATCTATCTAATATCTATCTATCTATTTATCTGTCTGTCTGTCTGTCTGTATGTGTGTGTGTAAGTGTAGATATTATATTGCAAAATTCATGGTTCACATCTCTAATGAATGCGAAGGACTAGCTTTAGTTTATGATAATAAATATTGCTGATTTTTTTTTTTTTTTGTATATAGAAAATAGAAATATGTCCAGAAAGTGAGTGATAAAGTCATCTTTAATCGACATTCGACACCCGGTACTTATTACTTAAGCCCATGGCTTCCCAACCAATGTCTGCAATGGCAGACATTAAGGGTGAAGTAGACCAGTGTTGTATTTAGAACGTGAATACAAGACCCTGATCAGCATGATCGAATTGATTACACTGGTTACAAACTAAATTCACCACCACAGCCATTCCAACAGTATGACTATGATAACACACATTTCACTTGAACCCCCATACACAAATAATAATTCGCGGTTAGACATTATCAATTACCAACCCTCCCACGAAACAAGATACAAAATCGAACGAACTGAACGTTGCCTCTATGCTGGAGCTTAGTTTGTACCCATCCCCTCAGGGATCAAGTTGTCTGGCAATACATATAGTTTTATTTAGGCCTAGGCATACTTTACATTGTACAGTAGAACAGAGACTGCAGAGTATCATATATATATTTTTGTATTAAAAATTGTGTAACTAAATCCTTAAGATTGTTTATAAACACATTTTTGTAACATTAAGTAAATATCTTAGGTAGAAAACATAGGTGGAGTAGCTTACCAACAATGTTCACTTAAGAGGCGAGTCAATAAGAGAAATCTATCGTCTGACAGACTGACTAGGCTAGATACAAAAAGTTAACAAACTATTTTAAAACAACGGTTTTACCTAGTTGTACTTGTTGATGGTGGTTGTTTTAGTGTTAAGAATCTTGTCAAGGAAGCCTGTTGTTTCTTAGACACACTCATTATAGTACATTTTTTCACTAAACACGTGCTTCCCTGGCGACAATTGAAACACTAATGTTATTGATGAAGAGCGGCGAGCGAGCCGCCTATTCGGAAGTACCTCTTCTCTATCCAACCGTCCAACGGTTATAATATTATGTAGGCCTACGGAGGGGGGGGAGAGAGGGGAGGAGGAGGAGGAGGAGGAGGAGAGGAGAGGAGATAGAGAGAATAGTGACGTGAAATTAACGTGAATCGAAAACCAGCCGTTACGTTACCAGTAACCAATGGTCGTTGAAAGTGGAAATAGTAGATACATCTGCCTGTCTCTTATACGTTATTTATATTTATGGAAAGTGTGTACGTTTGTTTTTATAATTATTTTAGCATTTTTCAAGGGTTAAAAGGCAAAAAATTCTACTTGTCCCCCGGGCAACCGCCGGGCAGACCAACATTAAAAAGCACTTGCCCGGCAACATATCCGGGCTAGCCGGGCTGCCGGGCTATACCTAATTTCCCAGCCTGAGCCTAAACCCCTTTGAAAGGACATTAGCCTAACCTAACAACCTTACCTAACCTATCCTAGTATTATGGGTGTGGGGGGCTGCGCCCCCCGCACCCCCCTGCGGACGCCGTGCAAAGTTGATCCTTGTAAGCTTAGAAATATGATCCAGAACTGGATATTTCCTGTTTTGGCACCCTGCTCCTTTGGTTTCTATCCCTCCATCTGTGCCTTTGTCTCTAATATCCTTTCCTACCGTTCCATAGCTGCAGTTGTGGATGGCCATCACTCCCTTCCTCATCCTATCAACTCCGGTGTTCCTCAGGGCTCTGTCCTATCTCAAATTATTTTTCTTATTTTCATAAATGATCTTCTCAACTGTATGGTACCTCCAGCCCCATCTATTCATACGCAGATGACACTACCTTACACTATTTATTTAGTTTTCCAAAACGCCCCAGCCAGCAATCCCTCAAAAACAAACGTAATGAAGCCATACAACTCGTATCTTCTGATCTAACTACTATTTCCAATTGGGGCAAAGAAACCCTTGTTGCCTTTAATGCTTCCAAAACCCAATCTCTCCATCTTACTACCCGTCTGGAACTCCAAGAGGACTATCCCTTACCGGTATTCTTCATCAATACAAAAATTAATCCTTCATCTTCTCTCTATATTCTTGGTGTCTCTTTTTCTTCTGCTCTCACTTGGAAGGACCATATTACCAGTCTTGCTAAGGCAGCCTCCCAGAAGCTGGGTGTGCTCAACTGCCTCAAGGGGTTCTTTACCCCTGCACAGCTTCTTGCTCTGTACAGGGGCACAGTGCGTCCTTGTATTGAGTATTGTTCACATGTATGGGGAGGATCGACCCTCTCACACCACACTTCTAGACAAAGTAGAAAGGAAGGCCTTTCGTATCATTAATTCCCGTCCACTCACCAATTCTCTGCCATCTCTCTTTATAATCAGTTCCTCAGAGCTCTCCCAGTGTATACCACCTCGATCCTCTTCGTAGAGCACGTAACACCTGTCTTGCAACACAATCCCACCCCTACTCTGTGCAACTCTCCAACCCAAGAGTGAAACGTTACTCTCAGACTTTCTTCTATTCAACAGCTGAGCTCTGGAACTCTCTCCCAGAATTAGTCTCTCCCTCTTCCTATGTCTTAAATTGCTTCAAACTCCGTGTGTCCAGGCATTTTGGCTCGAACGTCCCTTAATTTCGGCCCTGTCAGTCTTTCAACTCTGGGGGAGGCACTCGCTACAGGCAGTTCTGCCTTTTGTCTCCCTCACTCACATAGAACAAAAAGACTGTAGGCTACTGCTTCCATGAGGTCAATTATGTACCGTATAGGATAGCCTAGCTCAATTTTTAAGCAAAATATTTACATTTATTTCCAATAACGCCTTCAGGGTAATTATATCTTATTTTGTGGTTAATTATTACATAAGATGAAGCTCGGATGAGATATCTACTATTCCAGATCGAAAGAAGAGATTTGACACTCAAATACGCTGAAGTTACCCATATGTAACTGTTTTCTTTAAACAATGTCATCGTAGAAAATATTTATTAATGCAGTAACTTTTATAAATTGTACTGTATGTTAATAGGCCTTCTTAATAATCCTCTTAACCGTACTGGAGAAGAGAGTTGTTATTCGTGGTAGATTTGCTTGATTGTACACTCTGGTAGATATTTCGCCACTACCATTTCTTTACCTTAAATACTTATACTTAAATATTAATAGGTAGAGAAAAATTACATTCTTTTTATACCAGCCAAATTGTTTATTTGTTCAGGAACAAATCTTGCTATAAAAACTTTGAATACAAGAACAAATCTTGATCCAAGAATAACGTATGAGTTGTAATAACGATGTAGCCTACACACGAACGAAGAATAAATATATCTTTAGAATCTATCTTCCTAAATATGAAGAATAGAAATTTCTGTGACTGCCTTGAAACCATAGTAGTCGGTGCTCAAGTGTACATTAAACTTCTCACCTCAAACCTCAGTGACTGCCATGTGATGGTTGCAACTTGCATCCGGCACACAACATGACTTAATGCAAGGTAACTCAAGATTGTTTGTTAAGCCTGACCCAGTAAAATAGAGAGCTGGCTTTGACTTCCGTATAACCTAACTCAAAACCGATTATGCTGTAATGAAAACTGCTTTGATGGACATAACCAATTAGGCATGGAAGCTAGAGGCCTGGTATGATGAAAACTGAGCTTTATTGTTTCACTGGTTCTTCTCTGGACTACTTGGACCCATTTGCAAAGGAGCTTAGCCTAATTAAGAAGGGTCGTAACAATAATTATGAAGTGAATAAGATTGGAAATGAGAGAGTGCAGAAGGCCGAACTGAATAACATTGCTCAGGAGAAAATCAACGAGGCATAAAGGTTCGCATACAACGATAAGCTACAAAACACGAAAGCTACACAGCACGCAAGGACTTCGATTGGCGAGTTTTCAATAGTTAATGGAAATATACTGTATTATACTACTATACCTCTGCGTCATATTAATATCAAGTTTTCTTAACAACATATGTCGCTACGAAATCTTCGTAATAGCGAAGTAATCAAAATGGGGACATGACAATCCTTTGGCTGCTGATTTGTCGATACTTAGATAAATACAATGAACCTACTACGTCTGTGCCTCACAAAAATGCCGAGTTTTCATTAATTAACAACATACTTTACTACAAAAGTGTTGTAATAGCTTAATAATCAAGATGGGAACGTGACAATTTACCGTCAGCTGTGCAGTGTGCATCCATCTGGTGGTGTGGTAACGATCAACATTATTTGCGACACCATTACTCATCATTTTCATTTAGCTCTTTCAAAATGCATTTATGGATGAAGCTGATAAGATTTTGAGGTAAACGTAGGCCAGCTACGGTACTCATTTATTTTGGCATTAGACTAAACCACAAAACCTAACTTTACCGAAAGACAATCATACACTCCCATCACGATTAGTCAAAAATATGTTAAATAATTATAAAGTAGAAGTGCCGCATTGTCCTTAATCCAAACCGCATACCCAACTATTATTATTATTATTGTTAGTATTATTATTGTTATTATTATTATTATTATCATTGTTATTAATATTATTTATTATTATTATTATTATTAAAATTATTATGATTTGTATTATTTTATTATTATTATTATTATTATTATTATTATTATTATTATTATTATTATTATTATTGAGCCAGGTTGGTCGCTAATGAGAACTGCCATCATCATCTATCTCTGGCTGGGGCAATACGTTTCTGGTAGGAGAATATACGAGCAACCGCCTGATGCATAAATAAACAGGGCTCAAGAGAATTTAAGGGGGCCCACCTCTCTTTCTTTTTTTTCTCTTTCTCTCCCTCTCTCTTTGGCTTGTATCCAATCGGCCCCATTCAGCCTACTGTTTTAAGACGTTTACCCCCATCCAGGTGTCAATATTTTCCTAGCGAGCGGTAGCTAGCCAGCATATACCGTATATATTTTTGTTTTGACAGCAAGCTAAATTTGTAAATTTTTTAATAGAAAAATTTCTCCGGCAAAGCCGGATTTCTCCATACAATGCTGGCTCACTATCGCTTGCCAGGAAGAAATCGACACCTGGATGGGGGTAAACTTCTTAAATAGTTGGCTGAATGGGGCCGAATGGATACAAGCCAGAGAAAGAGAGAAAATGAGGGAAAGATTAAAAAAAGCAGGTGACCCCCCTTAACCCCTTCTGTACCGGCTCTCTACACTCGTCAGAAAAATAGGAAAAGTAGAAAGTAGCTATGAGGGGCCGTTGTAAAGGCTTATCCCTCAATGCCTTCACCTGACCTGACCTGACCTGACCGGCGACGTCTTTTTATTATTATTCTAGCTATATTTAGGCGATTGTTTACAGTTTATGAAGGATCTGTGGTAGCAAAAAGGGTTAAGTGAGATTGTTCGAAGCCTGTTAACCCCTTCTGTACGGGCGACGTCTTTTTAAATGTTATTCTAGCATATTTAAGGGGAGATGGTTCACTTTTTGGGCGATTTTTGCTTGTATTCGTTATTTTTCTAGTTTCCTCCCTAGACCTCTATCACATTTAAAAAAAAAAAAAAACATCCGTTAGATCCCCCTTTTGTAAATTTTTCGGTAGAAAAATGTCCCGACCGAAGGCCGGTTCTTCAAACATTACAGGCTCACTATCGTTCGCCAGGGAAAAAAATCGACACCTAAATAGCACGAAAGGTCTAAATATTGACGAAGAAATGGGGCGAAAGGTCTTAAAATCGACTAACTAATGGGGCAAACATCTTAACATCTGAACACTAATGGGGCTAAACATGAGGGAGAAAGTGGTCCAGAAAACCGGCCCATCCCCCCTTAAGCGACTTTGTGCAGTTTATGATGAAAGATATGTGGTAGCAAAAAGGGTTAAGTGAGATAGTTCAAAGCCTCTTTATTGAAGACTACAGTTTAAGAAGGATCTGTGGTAGCAAAACGGGTTAAGTGAGATAGTTCGAAGCCTGTTTATTAAAGACTGTGCAGTTTAAGAAGGATCTGTGGTAGCAAAACGGGTTAAGTGAGATAGTTCGAAGCCTGTTTATTAAAGACTGCAGTTTGAGAAGGATCTGTGGTAGCAAAACGGGTTAAGTGAGATAGTTCGAAGCCTGTTTATTGAAGACTGCAGTTTAAGAAGGATCGGTGGTAGCAAAACGGGTTAAGTGAGATAGTTCGAAGCCTGTTTATTGAAGACTGCAGTTTAAGAAGGATCGGTGGTAGCAAAAATGGTTAGGTGAGATAGTTCGAAGCCTGTTTATTGAAGACTGCAGTTTAAGAAGGATCGGTGGTAGCAAAACGGGTTAAGTGAGATAGTTCGAAGCCTGTTTATTGAAGACTGCAGTTTAAGAAGGATCGGTGGTAGCAAAAATGGTTAAGTGAGATAGTTCGAAGCCTGTTTATTGAAGACTGCAGTTTAAGAAGGATCGGTGGTAGCAAAAAGGGTTAAGTGAGATAGTTCGAAGCCTGTTTATTAAAGACTTTGTGCAGTTTGAGAAGGATCGGTGGTAGCAAAAAGGGTTAAGTGAGATAGTTCGAAGCCTGTTTATTAAAGACTGTGCAGTTTAAGAAGGTTCGGTGGTAGCAAAAATGGTAGTGAGATAGTTCGAAGCCTGTTTATTAAAGACTGTGCAGTTTAAGAAGGATCTGTGGTAGCAAAACGGGTTAAGTGAGATAGTTCAAAGCCTGTTTATTAAAGACTACAGTTTAAGAAGGATGTAGCAAAACGGGTTAAGTGAGATAGTTCGAAGCCTGTTTATTAAAGACTTTATGCAGTTTAAGAAGGATCGGTGGTAGCAAAACGGGTTAAGTGAGATAGTTCGAAGCCTGTTTATTGCTGGAGGTCCTTTTTAAACTGAATAAGATCCCGTAAAAGTAGTCAGAATAAAGTTAAAAGGACGGCGCCGGTACAGAAGGGGTTAACGGTATCCTAGCAGTAGGTGATCTCTTTGGGATCCCCTTGTTTCACTACATTAGTTTGGTGATTTAAAGACTTTTCGCTCCTTTCAGGGGTCTATCATTTTCCTAGCAAGCGATAGCGAGCCTGCAAGCTAAGAAAGATAGAAAAATTAACTAATTTAGCTTTCAAGGAGGGTCTGGGAGAGGTATTTTTCTTTTAGCTTGTAGGAGGTTGCAAGGGGCGTTCTCAAGGGGAGATGTGTCGTTTTTCTGAACCCCATTCTCCATGTTTAGCCCCATTAGTTTTTGAGACTTTAAGACTTTTGCACCATTAGTTTGGCGATTTTTAGATCTTCACCCCAATTCTTTGAGCCTAAGTATATTTTTATGAAGATAGTTATTGCCTGATCCCTTCAGAAAGCCTTTCTAACACGAAATGCTACTACAGTAAACTTTTTTCGTTTTATACCGATTATTAAGTGACATTAGGAAGAGAAGTTGCTTTACTCATGTTTACTCATGTATTAGCTTTCAGATCGCCCTTATGTCTGGTTTAAGTGAACACACTATAGTTGTCGATAGTAATGCAAAAGAGACCCAATAATTGGTCATATTCTTAAACTAGAGTCGTGGGGAAGAGGGAAGGGGGGGGGGGGATTGCTTGCCTTCCACTAACCGAACGAATGCTACGGGAATTAGTACTGCTTGAATACTTTTAGTTTAATGTACCAGTTAAATAACGTAACATTATATTTCTAGTTATGTGGTTAATTTACGCAAAAGTGATCACCGTGGCAACACTTTAGAATATGGCCGCATTTAGCTTTTATTCTTTTATAATAAGTGGGATATGAAGTTGTACAGGCATAAGTTTTGAGCGTTTCAGTTTCGTACTTTGGAACTGCTTTGAACGAAGCAAAAGCTATAGGGTAAAATATGGAGGAGAAAACTTTCATGGTTTGCTATACGTAGAGCATTATATATATATATATATATATATTATATTTGGATTGAATTGGATTGAATGGAATTGGATAATAGAAAAAAACTATGAGTGAAGCACCGAACCCTTTGAAATTGGCTGCGTGAATCTAGGCAATTTCTATATATTTCGTTTGATTTGAAATTGGTAAATACTCTTCCCAAATGTTTAACGATCCGGCTTGACTCTTGTGTTAGTGTGTATTACGAATTCCTAGGGGTGGGGTGTGTTTTGGTGTGCGCTTGTAATTGGTACGCTCTGGGATGCAAATAATTACCCTTTCTTAATCCTCCAACTGCGTAACACATTCCGTATCGGTGGCATACTTTTCATTGTATTCTGGCAACTACCTGTATTCGATCATTTTATTCAGCATAAGGAGGGCGACCAGCAATTAACAGGCTTCGAACCATCTCAATGAACCCTTTTTATTACCACAGATGCTATTTAAGCTGCTCGCCTAAATTTAGCTAGAATAATTTGAAAATGATGGTGCTGTTACAGAAGGGGTTAAGTGAACCGAAAATATGCAATTACATTGAGATTCGATTCCGTTCGAGATGACATTGATTAATTCAGGCCATTATATGCGTCCAATGTCGGAGGTCGAGCCGGGACAGTTTAGTTTTAAGAGTGGAATATATACAGAACCATAGACATGAACTTGGATTATTTTGTCATGTTATCACTTCCGAAAACCTGTGGAGAAAAACTTTAACGGAGTAAATGATGTTATTCTAGTGACTAAAGAGAAGAGACTGTATTAAGGACGGCTCTTGACCAGTGACTCGTTTGTCAGCCGGACACCCGACGACGGTTAAATGGCCGATTGATAAAGGTGGCACATAGTTTCTCGAACCATTCTGACACGTTGATTTAATGTTTTGCAACATTCCATTTAAACACCTGCCCGAGTCCGTGTTATCCCTCGAGCAAGGTTCACCATTTTAAGTTGATCATACACGAGTGTAACGCAGTTACTTGTACAGGCAGTTGTACACACCTTGGTGATCTCGCATATGTGGAAGGGCTTCAGGACTTGCAGTACAGGTATGTCTTTTAATGATCTTTTTTCATCACTCTCTCATTTTATTGTGTATGATCAACAGTATTTTATATAATATAATTTTTATTAATCTCACCACCACACCCCCAATGAAATTAATTAAAGTATATATGATCCACCGGGATTCGAACCACACACATATTTTTGCCACCTTAACCATTACACCACCAGGACGGTTAAAAGGTTTATGCACACGCCTACGACTTATTATCCATTCTCGAATACTGGATATTAATCTAATCATGTTCATATTCCCAACCGCACTATGGTAGCCTACTGTTTAAGTGAGAGGAAAGAATATTCATGGGGCACAGATCATATAGACCGGCCTCTCGAAGAAATATCCCTAAACCTACTAATATAATTTTTATTAATCTCACCACCACACCCCCAATGAAATTAATTAAAGTATATATGATCCACCGGGATTCGAACCCGGGTTATCACACATATTTTTGCCACCTTAACCATTACACCACCAGGACGGTTAAAAGGTTTATGCACACGCCTACGACTTATTATCCATTCTCGAATACTGGATATTAATCTAATCATGTTCATATTCCCAACCGCACTATGGTAGCCTACTGTTTAAGTGAGATCCCCCCCCCCCCTCTCTCTCTCTCTCTCTCCTTTATTTATATTTATCTATCTATTTATGTATCTCTCTATCTCTTGGGGTACAGGATGAAGGATCCCCTCTTAAATATTTCCGAGGGAGATGTCAAGGTGGCTGTGTGGGTCCAGTCTCTCTCTCTCTCTCTCTCTCTCTCTCTCTCTCTCTCTCTCTCCTTCCTACACACACACACCATGTAGACTCACGCGTACTAAAAGTTGCTCAGGGGTGGGTCCTTCCTTCCCCTACTCCACCCTGGGCAGGTGGAAGGGGAGAGTCGGGTCCTGGTTTAACCCCCCCCCCATTTCTTCTCTAGCTGGCAGTTAATGGTTAGCAACGATTGTTCTCATGTCATGCAAATTATTGATAAACCATCATTGCACATGCTTACAATTACCAACATTTAAAAATGATTAGGAATTTATTAATACAATATACTGCATGATTGTATTCTCAAAATCATATTCGAGGTGGAAGGTGAGACATTTTTAAGTGCACTACACTTGTTACAGAGCGTGCAAAATTATGTTTACTGACTACTGTCTTCTTGAACTGCTTAACTGTGGAAATGTTTAAAACTTCTGAGGAAAGTTTGTTCCAGGTAGAACAGATCATAAATGGGAAACAATTTCCACAAATACTAGTGCTAAACCTTTTCAGTTCTAACTGCCAGCCATGGTTGCGTATTGTATGCATATTAAGGCTAAACAGTTTGGGAAAATATTACCGAAACTACCACTAATTTTCCCATGGTTTTTCGTTTTGGTTTTAGGTAGTTTTCATCATTATACAGTAGTTGAAATTAGTTACAACCCTCGGCAAATGTTATTTCTCCTATCATCCAACGATCTTAAATTAAAGCACTCAGATGTAAGTCATTTTCATAGTAAATATACAATTGTTTTTGCCTTTGGATACAGGATGGGTTGAGGAGGGGCTTTGCCCCCCCCTCCCCCTCACCGCCCCCCCCCCCCATGACTTATTGAAATCAGCATCTATTTTAATAAAAGTTTCACAGCCGTCAATAGGGAGAGTTTTTTGTTTTTACAGTACTTTATAATATTATACCGTAGTGCACATAAAATGTATCTCCGGAGGTTGAAACACATTTTAATATGATCTTTGCAACATCCTTATTCTATAATAGCCTTCAAATATTGAAAAATAATTAGTGGTAGTTTCGGTAATAAGTACCACAGTGGGCTATAATCCACATTGTCAAAGCCATTACATATTTTAAAAACTTAAATTAACTGACCTCGTAGTCTGCGTGTTAAGAGAGAGAGAGGGAAGCAGAAGAAGCTCACTACAGCCAAGATTCTTGTAACCCACGTTGTGTATAGAAACTCATTTTGAGAATACAATCATGCAGTATATTGTACTAATAAATTCCGAATCAATTTGAAATGTTGGTAATTGTAAGCATGTGCAATGATGGTTTAGCAATAATTTGCAAGACACGAGAACAATCGTCCCTAATCACTAACTGCCAGCTAGAGAAGGAAGGTGGGGGAGTTGGGGATAGTTTGGGGGTGGAAGGTGGGGTAGACTTGGACCCGACTCTCCCCTTCCACCTGCCCAGGATGGAGTAGGGGAAGGAAGGACCCAACCCTGAGCAACTTTTAGTACGCGTGAGTGTACACTCACACTCTCATTCTCTTGATCAATATATTTATCTATATATCAGTCATCTACTTCAAGTCCAGTATTCCTTCACATTTCATACCAGTGTTAAAAATCAGTATCTCGATATTAGACAATAACTACCATAACCGGGATGTTCACACACACACACGCACACATATATATATATATATATATATATATATATATATATATATACTGTATATATATATATATATACTGTATATATATATATACTGTATATATATATATATATATATATATATATACATATATATGTATATATATACATACATATATATACATATATATACATACAGTATATATATATTGTAGACGAATAATTGATTCTGATTGCACCATTGAAGAGACTCCAGAGTCGGCGATGCTATGACGATTTTGTATTTTTATTTTATTTTATTTTATTTATATATTTATTTATTTGTTTGGGCAGCTGCTGTTGATAACGATCAATTTGAAAATTTGGAGGTCATGTAAATTTCCATCTTTATCTCTCTGGTAGCCTGGATAATTTTGAGTGGGTCCTGTGTACCAGGCTGGGTAACTCGCCCACCGGCCACAGGCTCCAAATGGCGAAGACGCGCAGATGAGCACTACGGTAAAACGCTGCTTAACAGAAGCCCCAAAAGCGTTTACCCTGCAATGAAATTGCAAATGTTTTGTCTATCAAAAGTCATTTATAGCCAGTATCTATGTATCTACTGGTAGTCGGGGTTAGGGGGAGGCGGGGGGTTAGGGCGGGTAGGGGGGCTCGTTGTTGGTTAACTCCCCCCCCCCCCACCCTCCTTCCTTCCCCGCACCCCCTACCCCCCCCGCCCCCCCACCCCCTCCCTACCACCCCCTCCCTACCACCCCTACCCCCTTCCTTCCCTCCCGCCCCCCCCATAAAAAACGTTGCTAACGCAACGTTAGTTTTATAGTCTACAGTATCTTTGGAACTCGGTTCCTCCGAGAACATTTCCACCTTCTGTCAATCCAAAACAATTTATATCCAGCTGTTACAGGATATAATTGGATGTCGAACACCATTAGGAGACTGAATGATTTTATTTCTTAAGAATTGTTTTTCCATTGTGTTATGTAAAAAAAAAAAAAAAAAAACTTTAAGTACCGGTACCGGTAATGGTTTTGATAGGGTTGTCAAATTGTTACAGTTCCTAACAACAAAATACATATCTCCGGATAGCAAATACAATGTTCAATGTAAACACCACAATTTCGGCCCGTGTGTGCTTTCACCTTGTATTCAACTAATTCCAACATTTTCCCACGCACATATCATATCCTTCCCGAGATTATTATAATTATTTCATGGTAGTTGGCCAAGAATAATATACAGTAGAGGTGATTAGGTGCGATATGAATGAAAATCCTGAGGGTTTCTTGTAATTACCATCAGCCCTCTACCACACTCAATATTAACGAGAATTTAATGAGTGGGCGTCATCTTGGGATTACTGTGTTCCCGTGGTCGTTAGGAGTTAAAGGGTGGTGGGGGCGCTGTGGAGTGGTCTGGTTGCCCCTAAGTCAATTTGTCCATATTTAGTGTCGCTTCGTTCATGCCATGAGTTAGTTTGTCAGCATCTTAGAATACCACTTTATCTAAAGGCGTGGAAGGCTTTTCGAGACACAACGTTTGTTTACGGTCTCTTGAGCAACGGTATAGGGGAGGTTGTTGACCCAAGGGTTGGCCTATAGGTCTTCTTGCAGACACAGCCAAAGCACGGCTTCCTCAAAACCTTGGCCCACAATATACAGTACTGTATTATAGACAGTGTAGGTAGCATACAAGGAGACTATAGCAGGACTCTTCTTCTTCTTACCTCTGACCAGGTATAGGCTATCCTAGTGTTTACTAGCCTATACCCCTTTGAAAGGACATTGGCCTAACCTAACAACCTTACCTAACCTATCCTAGTATTATGGGTGGGGCTGCCGCCCCCACACCCCCGCTATTTGACATCTTGGTCAATATTTACGAGTCACACCACAGCTGGAATGTCATTTCTAAGGGTAGTTTTGGGTTCCTATCATTCTATGCTTCATTGCTATATACTTTTTATCCACCGGAAAATATATTTTTTCTTGGGTTTTTTTTTATTTATTTTTGTATTTTTTATTTTTTTTAGCATTAACCTAACCTAAAAACCTAACCTAACCTAACCTAAATGTATTTGGGGGCTATTAGGTTAGGTTAGGTTAGGTTAGGTTAGGTTTTTTGGTTAGGTTAATCCTAAAAAAAAAAAAAACTCAAGAAAAAAAAAAAATTCCGGTGGATAAAAAGTATATAGCAATGAAGCATAGAATGATAGGAACCCAAAACTACCGTTAAAAATGAGATCCCAGCTGTGGTGTGACTCGTAAATATTGACCGACATCTTCGACAGATTTTTTGGTGTATTTTTCTGTGAAATCGGGGTTTTTCAAGTGTCGATGACGAAATTCCTCCATGCGGACTATAATGAGAAAAATATGGCGAGTCTATTGGTCCCTATTTTCCCTAATAAATTGTTTCTAATAAGTCGGATGTAGTGTGCTTGAAGATTATCGACAGTGTATACAGTACCTTGGCCTGAGTGACTATCCAATTGTTAGCATTAGAGAATATAATGTTTGAGACATAATCTGCGTTTTCCATTGCGACCTTTGAAACATTTTGAACATCGTATTATAGGCTGTGATTCCAAGGAAATCTGCCTCTCAACCTGCTCTCGTGATTTCAGCTAACTCCTTTATAATGTTGCCGCCATACCAGCTTTATTTAGGCTAAGCTTAAACGCTTCTACTCAGCTTAGCAAGCAAGGACTACCGCAATGCTTAGCCGATAATCTTCAAGGACACTACATCCGCCTTATTAGAAACAATTTATTAGGGAAAATAGGCACCAACAGATTCGCCATATTTTTCTCCATATAGTCCGCATGGAGGATTTTCGTTATTGACAAATTGAAAAAATACCCTTTTCACAGAAAAATACACCAACAATCTGTCAAAGATGTCTAATAAAGGGGGGGGGGGGGGGGGGGGCGGCAGCCCCCACCCATAATACTAGGATAGGTTAGGTAAGGTTGTTAGGTTAGGCTAATGTCCTTGCAAAGGGGTATAGGCTAGTAAACACTAGGATAGCTTATACCCGGTCAGAGGTAAGAAGAAGAAGAAGAAGAGTCCTGCTGTAGTCTCCTTGAATGCTACCATAACCCGACCATCATCAAACTCCGGTCATCACATCTTCATTGCTTACTCGGCCAACGTTGAATATTCTGATTGTCTTTGTAATGTCTTTCTGAGTGGCTTCCTGGACTAGTTGGAATGGCAGGTGGTTCCTATAATATTACTAGAAGATTGTATATACAGTCGGTTTTTACCAGCTGACGATAATGTTCCCATATTGATTACACAGCTATTTTGATGAATTTGGAGCGAAATATTAATTAACTTTGTGTAAAAAAACTAATACTTGACAATTTAGTCTATTACCTATCAAGAAATCAGATGTTTTAAATTCTCCGCCAGGTGCAAAAATTGACAATAGTTGGCTATGCAGGTTTATATGAAGTTTATTTTGAGCAGCTGGCGACTTTTGTTTGGTTTTCTGTAGTTCATTTTCCAGTTCAAGGAACATTTAATCTCTTAGTAGCTAATTTTTCGATACTTACTGTAAAAATCTGAAACAACTGTTTAGGAAAATTATCAATGTCAACGTCCCTTGAATTTGGCTCTGTCACTCTGTTGGCTTTGGGAGAGACACTCGTAATTGGCAAGCTACCATTTGTCTACTTCATACACATAAACATTTGTTTTTGGAAGTGTTAATCTTTTCCTGCCTTCTTCCACATTTACTCTTTAATTAGTTCATTAGATTTTATGAATTTCTTTCTCAAATATTCCCATACTGTCATTGTGTCATTAAGTGTTTATCGGCCTTTCCTTCCCCATTATATTTTTGCATTTTGTTTTGTATTGGTTTCTCGTTAAGCTATTTCTGCTCAGCTGTTTTTATTTCCAGTCCTGTAATTAGTAAAGTTGAGGAGATAGAGGCTTCGAGTTTTCTTGTGTGTGTGTGTGTGTGTGTGTGTGTGTGTGTGTGTGTGTGTGTGTGTGTGTGTGTAAGAGAGAGCGTGTGTGTGTGTGTGTGTGTGTGTGTGTGTGTGTGTGTGTGTGTGTAAGAGAGAGCGTGTGTGTAAGAGAGAGCGTGTGTGAGAATGAGTGTGGGGGGGGAGAAGGGGAGAAGGAGGCACAGATAAAAAGAGACAGTGGAAGACAGACAGTGAGAGAGAGAGAGAGAGAGGGTGGGGGGGGGGGGGGGGGTGGAGGCGAAGGAGAAGGAGGCACAGATAGAAAGAGACAGTAGAAGACGGATAGTTACAAGTAGTTACAAGGGAGAGAGACCGACGAAGAGAGAGATAGACAGAGAGACACAGAAAGAGATAGAGAGAGATAGAGAGATTAGTAAAGTTGTGAGGGCCTCTATGTGGGTTGCCTTCTTCGTGAGAAAGCTACTCCTTCTTCCTCTCGTTAACTTCTACTGTACCTCTTTAGGATTGGTTTCTCTCTCTCTCTCTCTCTCTCTCTGTCTCTGTCTCTGTCTCTGTCTCTGTCTCTCTCTCTCTCTCTCTCTCTATCTCTCTCTCTCTCTCTCTCTCTCTCTCTCTCTCTCTCTCTCTCTCTCTCTCTCTCTCTCTCTCTCTCTCTCTCTCTCTCTCTCTCTCAATCTGGTCTACTGGTTCTTGGTGCCTTCAGAGTGGCTTCATCTCGTTAACTTCTTTTGTACTCACCCTCAGATAATGCTCTCGCAATCCCTCTCTCTCACAATCGCCGTCTCTCTCTCTTGCAATCGCTCTCTCTCGTAATCTCTCTCTCGCAATCGCTCTCGCTCTCTCGCAATCGCTCTCTCTCTCTCGCAATCGCTCTCTCTCTCGTAATCTCTCTCTCTCTCGTAATCTCTCTCTCTCTCTCTCTCTCTCTCTCTCAATATCTGGTCTACTGGTTCTTGGTGGCTTCAGAGTCGCAGTTAACTCATTCAGTACTGGTGACGTCCTTCTCATTATATTCTGGCAAGTATCAGACAATTGTATTAAGCTTACGAAGGACGTCTAGCAATTAGAAGGCTACCGAATATATAATTTAATCCTTTTAGCTACCATATATTCTTCCTAAGCTTCAGAAAATCGTACAAATGTAGCTGAAATCAAATACGAAATACGTTTTAAAATTTAGTTATTAAGGAATGAGGGGACTAGGCCTATTAACCCTGCCTGATACCACAGGCCTATATATTTACTGTTAGGCGAACCGAATGCAATGGTGTAAGGAGACTGCCCAAACATCTCTACCTGCTGGGAATCGAACCCAGTCCTCGTTTGGGCTCGATACAAATGGGCAAGTAGCTATGAGTGCTACCGACCGTACACCCTTACGCTAAGAAAACATTCTGAAGCAATTGGGTATTAATCAACATAGTTAATCAAAAATCCCCCAATTGAAATTAAGGAAAGCGTATTAATAGCATAGCATCGTCTATGAGTTATTTATGTTGATTCTAGTGTGTGTGAGTGTGTGTGTATATATGTGTGTGTATATATGTGCTTACGTACTAGGCATGCATTGTCTCATGGATTTCGACAGTCACGGATATGGCGCGACATCAGCAAGCAAGCAACAGCGAACACACACCCACCCTACCAACCATCGTCTATTTGTCCAGCCACTTGTCTAATGATGTCTCGTAAAGGTGATGGGTGAGTGTTTGTGCCTCCCCCGTAAATCATCCAGAGCAAATAGTACAAGCGACGTGTGCCCAATAACAAGTAATGGATACGAACGGGTACAGTCGGGAACGCTAATAGCTGGGCACCCACTTTACCATGTGTTTATTTTTTCTGGACGCCCTTCTCCCTCACGCTTAGCCCTATTAGTTATGACAATTTTAAGACGTTCGCCTCTTTGGTTTGGCGATTTTAAGACTTGGTTACCATTTCTTTGTCAATTTTAGACCTTTCGTGCAATTTAGGTTTCGATTTTTACCTGGAGAACGATAGCGAGCCTGCAATGTCTTTGTATTTTTTACTATAAAAAGTACAAATACAGTTATTTCGAAAGGGGGTCTTGGGAGTATTCTATTAGATTGATGGAGGTCTAGAGAGAGGACACCAAAAAAAAAAAAAAAAAAAAAAAAAAAAAAAAAATATATATATATATATATATATATATATATATATATTATATATATATAATATATACCGGTATATATATATATATATATATATATATATATATATACTGTATACATACCTGTATATATATAGTTAGATACATACAACAATTATCCCCATATGCATTTTGATTTTCACACACTTCGGAAATATTCACTAATTTGGCATTTATTGTCGAACACATTTATATTATACATAATTAATATATTAAAACTCATGAACTGGCATTAAAGTTATTATGTACAACTAATATTGCAGTGATATGTGCCGTTTTTTTTTTTTTTTTTTTTTTTGCAAACTGTGCGCACATATTTAACAGTGCACCCAATCACCAATCTCCCAGAGGCAATATTAACCCCTTCAGTAACGGTGCCGTCATTTTAACTCTATTCTGGCTACTATTAGACAATTGTATTCAGTTTTAAAAGAGCCTCCAGTAATTAACAGGCTTCGGACTATCTCACTTAATCCTTTTTGCTACCACAGATCCTTCTTAAACTACAAAATCGTCTAAATAAGGGGTTAAGCACAGTCGTGTTCATGTCTTTATTTTTGTTTATTTTTTTTATTTTGTATTTTTTTTAAATTTTCGTAAGGTATAACATTATTAGGTTAGATTAGGCTAGGCTAGGTGGAACTGCTTTTGGGTTGGAAAGAATAAGGTTAGCAAATGGTAGATTTGGTTGGGTTAGATTAGGGACAGAGGTGCATGGGGGCGGTTCGTTCGTGGCCACCCCTTCGGGGATCACGGCGTCAGGCAATAGTTAGATAGATAGATTAGGCTAGGCTGGATTGGGTTGGAATTGGCTGTGTGTTGTGCTGGGGTTGCATGGAACGGTTTGGGTTTGGGTTAGGTTGAATTTCCTGGGTTGGGTTGGGTATATTTGATTGGGTATGGTTCAGTTAGATTGGTTGACTTAAGTTGGGCGGGGAGAAATTCATGTAACACACTCATTAGAAGCAGCCACTTAAACTCATAAGTATTCATATGTTTGTTGCTGCTTGCCTTCCTTTGTACTACCGGTACATTTTTATGCATGAATTATGTGAAATAGGCCTGCATACATCCTTCACTGCAATGTATTATACTGTATAACCTGGTTTCATAGTTCGCTGACAAATTTGATGCTAAACTATATTTTAAAGAGGAAAGATATTTTCGTTGTTCTTCAGTTGTTTCCTGCCAGGGGCCCACCTCGTTTTTGTTTCTCTCTCTCTCTGGGTTGTATCCATTCGGCCCCATTCAGCCTACTGTTTTAAGACTTTTATCCCCATCCAGGTGTCAATTGTTTTCCCGGCGAGCTGTAGCGAGCCAGCATATATTTAAAAAAAAAAATTGGCAGCAGGCTAAATTTTTACAATTTTCGATAGAAACATGTCTCCAGCTAAGCCGAATTTCTCCATACAATACTGGCTCGGTATATATCACTCGCCAGGAAGAAATCGACACCTGGAAGGGGATAAACGTCTTAAAACAGTAGGCTGAATGGGGCCGAATGGATACAAGCCAGAGAAAGAGAGAAAAGGAGAGAGAAAAAAGCAGGTTACCCCCTTAATTCCCGATCTTTGTGTTATAGCTTGTGTTATAGCTTGTGTTATAGCTTGTGTTATAGCTTGTGTTATAGCTTGTGTTATAGCTTGTTAGATTGTTACCCTATTAAATTGATACCGGTAGTAGGCTATATCATGGGCGTTGGGAATATGAACATTTTAAGATGATTTTCCTTCTGAAAGTTCAAAGTTCAGAGTTCAATAAAGCACTAAATAATTCAACCCTGGTCTTTACACCAACAGCACTAAAAATATATCTGAACAAAAAATGGCTCGATTTTTCTTCAAGATTTTCACAGCAAATCAGAATCTGAGTGGATCTGTCAAGTTTGTTAGTAATTGAGTAGCATTAAGGGGAAATATCCACTTGAGGGACTTTTTTCTTGACTCTTTTCCCTCTCATGTCTAGCCCCATTGCTTTTGAGATTTTAATATGTTTGCCCCGTTAGTTTGGCGATTTTAAGAACTTTCACCCCATATTAAGACCTTTCGTGCAATTCAGGTGTCTATTTTATCCTGGCGAGCGATAGCGAGCCTGTAATTTAAGAGGAATCGGCCTTCGGCCGGGACATTTTTCTACTGAAAAATGTACAAATTTATCTTGAAAGGGACTCGAGGGGGTGTAATTTTAAGGTTGATGGAGGTCTAGGGAACAAACTAAATACCTCCCCTTAAGAGCTTACTGAAAATCATAAACTCTGCTTACCTCTGTTTAGTAAGAAGTAAAAACAATCGTCCTATTATAGCCTAGGCCAGCCCTAAAACCATAATAAACATGATATTGAGCAATGAAAATATTGATTGCATACCGGTACCCAGGGCAATGGAAATATACACATTTTTTCATTTATGTTCTTTCTGAAAGCTCAAAGTTCAGAGTTCAATAAAGCCTTTAATATTTCAATGTTAGTCGTTCCATCGACAACACGAACCACTCATGCAACACTTATAAATGCCACTCTATGTTCATATGGCGGTGTGCGGACGTGGATGTACCGTAGCATCGCGTGTAAAGCCCCACCAATCAATATACCGGTAGTCTATTTTAGTTCACCCTCTGAAGCTCTGACGCGTTTTAGCAGTTTATTTTGGCTCTCTCATTAGACGATTTTAAGCAGCTTAGGAAGTATATATGGGTATTAAAATGGTAAATACTATCTCGATCAACCCTTTGACTTCCATATACCGTTACTAATCTGAATACAATCGTCTAATAGTAGCCAGAAACAGAACAGAAACGCGTATTGGAGCGTGAAAGGGTTAAGCTGACAGAAAATGTCTATGCCGCCACCATGATTAGTCGGCTAATATTCACATCTGCTTACCGAAATATGTTATGGCCTTATTATGATAGGGGCAAGGGACTGGAGTTCTTGAAAAGGGGCTCCAATCCTGAGGATATTCTTGTCTTTAAGGGGAGATTTTCACTTGAGGGATTTTTTTCTTGACCCCTTTCTCCCTCATGTCTAGCCCCATTGCTTTTGAGATTTTAAGACGCTTGCCCCATTAGTTTGGTGATTTTAAGAATGTCCGCCCCATTCTGTCAATTTTGACCTTTCGTGCCATTTAGGTGTCGATTTTATCCTGGCGAGCGATAGCGAGCCTGTAATTTAAGAGTAACCGGCCTTCGGCCGGGAAATTTTTCTACCGAAAAATGTACAAATTTATTTTGAAAGGGGGTCAAGGGGGTGAAATTTTAAGATTCCTGGAGGAGTAGGAAACAAGCTAAAAACCTCCCCTTAAGTGTGCTGGATTAATATTCCAATAGCGTTGGTAGCCTCTGAAGTCCAATTTTAATTAACTAAGATAGGGCGGCATAGTAGTTTCAGATGTTGCCATTCAGTATCAATGATCTGCTGCTATAATATGAAATGTGTTAATGTAGGTCTTCCACTCGGTGTCAACCTTTGTTTTATTAACTTAAGTCGGTAACACACTAGAGCTTTTATAATCAACATTCGATAATCAAAAAATGTCTGGCAACATTTTTGGAGTTGTGTTGTTTGTCCAACCTAAGCTGCTGGTATCCGGGAAATTTTTTGGAGTAACACTGATGATGGATGAACTTAGGTAGCAGAAATGTGATAAATGTTGACCTCATAAGCTGCCAGACCAGTGTTGAGGATAAATGTTGAAGGAAAAAGCGCTCGTGTGATACCGGCTTTATCCACCTGCGCTCTCCACCGCGGCTGCTGTGGCGTGTCGGAAGGTTTACACGGATCTCCGGGCTCGATGGCCGGTGTTGTCAGGCTGGTTGGCTTGCATTCTTAAGAGAGCCCACCTCGCTTTTTATCTATTTCTCTCCCTCTCTCTTTGGCTTTTATCCATTCGGCCCCATTCATCCTAGTGTTTTAACACGTTTACCCCCATCCAGGTGTCAATATTTTCCTGGCGAGCGGTAGCGAGCCAGCATATATATATTTTTGTTTTGACAGCAAGCTAAATTTGTACATTTTTCGATAGAAACAGGTCTCCGGCGAAGCCGAATTTCTCCATACAGTGCTGGCTCGCTATCGCTCACCAGGAACAAATCGACACCTAGATAAGGATACACATCTTGAAACAGTTGGCTAAATGGGGCTGAATGGATACAAGCAAGGGAAAGAGAGAAAAGGAGAGAAAAATAAAACAAATCCGGTGACCCGCCTTAAAGTTGGGGAAGTGTTGTGGGAAGGACATGGGGTGCTTGACGAACTCTCCATTATTCCTGACTAACATACCTTAACCTGGACGGGACAATGGGTGGCTGCACGAAGCTTCAATTGTCTTTGAGAAATAATCAATCCCTGAAAATACCAACTTATATATACCTAATACTTTGGGTGTCTACTATTACATGATTTGGATTATCATGGGAGACTTGACAAAGCTTCCAGTATTCCTAAGAAACAATACTTGGTATAAACGGAACATCATTGAAAATCTATACATGACGTAGACGGAACATGGGAGTATTGTTGAAATATCCACGGTTTCTGAGAAGCTATACAAGACCTGGACAGAACATGGGAGGCTTGGGGCCAGGGGAAGTATCCATTATACCTAAAAATCAATATGTAGCAGGGACGGAACATGGGAAGCTTGGTGAAGTATCTATTATACCTTAGATCAAGGGTTCCCAACCTGGGGTACATGTACCCCCAGGGGTACATTTGCACTTCTCAGAGGGTACATAGGGGTCTGAGAGAATAACCATAGTGTACAAAACATGGTGTTCAGGCAGGCAGATTGCACAAAGTTGTATTTTTATCAATTTCCTCATTTCAGTAAGCGAAACTTATATTAACATTTGGCAAGAATGTAGTTACCGGGTGGACCGCCCGCCTTACACTACGCGGACGCTTGCAATCATGTTCCCGTCTATTTTGACTGCCATGGGATACAATAATAGGTTGAAGGGGGGCTTTTGCCCCCCTCACCCCCCATGACTTATTGTCATCATACATATTGCCAGCAGGGGTCAAATAACAGAAAAAATATACGGGAACTTAACCGCGAGCGATCGACCTATGTAAACATGACTACCTACCGTTGGACCACCGTACACCCGGATACTACATCCTTCCCTTAAAATTATATCAGTGAGGTGACTATTCCATTGTTTTCACTATTATGTGACTTCCTGCGGAATAAATATTATTCTCCTGTTAACTATGTATGTTCATATTTTCTTCTCTTTGCACGTGATATTGTTTAAATAAATTAACAAAGAAATACAAATATCCCCATTTTTAAAGACCTGAAGATAATTTTTAACATTATTATTATTATTATTACTATTATTATTATTATTATTATTATATCACTACTTTATTATTATTATTTGTATTACTATTATTATTAATATTACTATTATCATTATTATTAACCATATTTTCTGTGTATTTCCAGATGGAATTAGCAAGAATGGAAAATCCAAAAAGACAAGAAAAATACGGAAACAAATGAAGGAAACCAATGGTAAGTCTGGCCGGAGGAGCACAGGCCCTGCAAAACCCTCCCCTCGTATGAACTCGGTTTATGTGACTGCCGGATTGATAAAACGCACCTTAATATATAGCCTATGTGAGAGATCCTTCCTAAGCCGAATTTATGGAACTCTCCTTGATTTTATACCCTGTGGAGTTGATTATTGGTGAGAGATCTTTGCTAAGCCGAATTTATGGAACTGGCCTTGTTTTAACTCTGGAGTTGATTATTTGTGATGAGAGATCTTTTCTAAGCCTAATGACTGATAGACAGTGTTCGCCAATATTTACTCTACTTTAAGCTTATATATGAGAGGACTTTACTAAGCGAGATTAATGTTTAAATATTCGCCATGCTGCAGTACAAGATTCAACAATAGTTAGATCCAGTATATGTGAGATATTACTTAAGTTACTCAAGAGAGAAGAATGACAAGAAGACCAGAACAAGAGAAGAAGTAGAAGAAGAAAAGACGAAGGAATAAATATATGAAGTGGAAGCAGTGAAAACCATAAATTAAAGAAGATAAAAGTAAGAATAGGAGGAGGACTAAAAGATCTAGACAAGGCGATTTGCAGAAGTTTCCGACATTTCTAATAAGTATCCACATCTCTACAAATTGATATGAAGAAACTTATAATCTTGCTATTTAGGATCTGCATCTTGACACAGTGAAAAGCTAAAGTTCCAATCTCTCCATCAAGTGTTAGAATCTGAAGCTTTGGACAATTAAGGTGTTCGTTTTGTGACAGACTAAAGTTCCAAATCTCTCCATCAAATATCCGAAAATCAAGCTTTGGGAAATTCAGGTGTTCGTTTTGTGACAGACTAAAGTTCCTAATCTCTCCATCAAGAGTTCGAATCTGAAGCTTTGTGACAGGCTAATATTACAATCTCTCAAGAATCCGAATGTTAAGCTTTGAGAAATTAAGGTGTTTGTTTTGTAAATGTGGCCCCTGTATCGAATAGTAGTTGGAGATTTTGTAGGGTCTGTGCTGCGATGGGAGTCTTCCAAACCCTTCCTTCATCGCGGAACATAAGAAAACGGGAGTCTGCAGAAAGCCGAATGATCTACACATAGCAGATCTCTTTCACATCCAACCCATCTCTTCATGTTCATGGTCCTGTCAATGCTAAGGTAGGTACAAAGTTTATCAATTAGTTGGTGATACTAATGTTGTCACCATATTAATAGTAGACCTATTATGTTGTTAATAGTCAAATTTACATACTATATTCTGTTTCTTTTCAACTGACGGTAAATTGCAAAGTTCCCATCAAGATTTCTCAGTTATTTTGAAGATTTTGTAGTGAAATGTGGTGCTAATTATATAAACTTGGTCTTATTATGATGCACAGACATAGTAGTTTCATATTTGTCTAACCTTAAGTATCGAAAAATTAGCTGCTCAGGGATGCACTTTATCGTCAGCTGAAAATAAACAGAGTATAGTTAATATGTTAATTATCCAAAACTAGCACATAATTGTAATCCCTTCTCATATAGTAATTTGCTCTTGGAATTTTGTCATTGTTACTACCTAGTTGCTAAAGATTCTTTCTTCGGAAAATGAAGTTGTATATGTGTATACTCTGGCACCTTCCCCAATTATCCTTTTTTTTATGGGGGTGGCTGACTCGAGACAGAGCCCGAATAGGGACATCACAACACATCAGAAAAACAAAACAAAACATAAAATCTCACATCTAGGTCGGTTACTTGTTGGACCGTACACCCGGATACTACATCCTTCCCTTAAAATTATATCAGTGAGGTGACTATTCCATTGTTTTCACTATTATGTGACTTCCTGCGGCCCACAATCTGTATTGGACGTGAAACAATAATGTATGTATACCAACTCGAGACAGCTGCAGTACCGCCCGATAATGTCCGAGTATGTGACAGATCAAAATATTTTATAGTCACTGAGTTCATTTTATTGATAATATCAATGCTAAGATCCCTATCAGTCTACACATACATATTTCATAAACAAATATATAATATTGACATAATTTTATCCATTTTTATCCTAAATTGTTAGGGGTACATGGGTACCTATCAGAATGCCCAAGTGGTACAGAGGAACTAAAAGGTTGGGAACCCCTGTAGATGCTTTACGTGAATGTGATAGGATATGGAAGGCTTGGTGAACTATCTAATATGCCTTATAATTAATAAATTACATGACAAGGATGGGACATGGGAGGTTTGGGGAAGTATCTATTATTCTTTAGAAGCTATACATGACCTAGACGGGACATGAGGGGCTTGATAAAGTATACATTATACCTGAGAAACAATACGTAGACAGGAGGCTTAGGGAAGTATGCAGTATACCAACCAAACTGGGGCGGATTTACATGTTATGGGGCCCTAGTCACTGGGGTTATGTGGGGCCCCTGAAAAGGGGTGGTTGGGCGAGCGAAGCTAGCCTCTATAGCTGGGGAGAGTGAGTGAGAGTGAGTTACAAGGAGTTACAAGGAATAGTTAGTGTCTCAGATACCGGTACCTTGCGGTCCATTCCGGGGAGATACTCGAAGTGAAAGGAGAGAGACTGTTTAGTGCACTACACTCATTACAAAGTGTGCAAAATACTATCTACTCTCTTCTTGAACTGCTCTACTGAAGAACTATTTACAACTTCTGAGGGCAGTTTGTTCCAGGTAGAACAGATCTTATATGCAAACAAGTTTCCACAAATACTAGTGCTGAACCTTTTCAATTCTAATTTCCAGTCATGGTTGCGTGTTGTATTCGTATTGAGGCTAAACATTTTGCTATAATCCACGTTGTCAAACCCATTAAGTATTTTAAAAACTTCAATGAGCTGACCTCGTATTCTGCGTGTCTCCAACGGAAAGATATTAAGAGCTCTCAACCGGTCCTCATGGCTCAGTCTTCTAATCGATGGAATAAGTTTTGTAGTTCTAGCTTGTACTCTTTCCAGTCACTCTATATCTTTCCTGAGTGCTG
>CM064523.1:14629259-14734742 GCA_032716605.1 Paralithodes platypus
GACATGCATTCAACACACACACACACACACACACACACACGCACGCACGCAGAGAGAGAGAGATAGAGGTTGGTTTTTTAAGGCGAGATGGGTATCATATGGTTCACCTAAGCTGATGGCTACCTAAGCCTTCGGGCGAGACGGTACCGTCTATAGTGAGAATGGTACCATACAGATCCACCCTAAGCCTTCGTTTCCGATGTCGCCAATTGGCGCTAAATACAGACTCTACACACACATCCACAGCCATGCCAAACAGCTACATAAAACACTTAACATGCATTTCACGCAATACATTCCCAGTTAAGGAGGCGCGATAATAATGAGTTTAGCTCGTATTGCGTGGATTCCCCTTGACGAACAAGTAACTGAGTAACTGAGTAACTGAGTAACGTACTGCTGAGTAGGAAAGGAGTCGTCCTCCCCCTTCCTCTCAAACCATTTTCTGTTAACCTCTCTCCAGGAACCACTTTTTGCAACAGTAGTTTTAATAAATGGCTACTAAATCGTATAAATAGTAATTTACAAATGCTTTAATCTTGAAATAACATCACATCAGTACAAACAATGACATTTGAAACTGAAACTGAAAATATTTTATTTGTCTCGCCATTAAATAGGTTTGATATGGTTTGGAAATAAACAATACAAATACAGACCAGGCCCTTTGATGAAAACAATTACATAGCCTTACATAGAAATAATTTTACTAACATGACTGCAGTTTTCTTCCTTAGTTACCTATGAATATATTTATTGGACATATAGGATCAGTCCATGAAGTTGTAGTAGTAATCTAACAAAACAAAGTTCAGACATTGGAAATTGAATACTTAGAACATTGACACCTTGCCTACCGTTGGTAATTATTAATAATGCTCTTCTTTAAGCTTTAGTGTTGTTTTATGAATTACTTCGTCGATCGAAAAGGCTTAAAAGCATGAATAGTTTTTTAATCCCTCTGTGTAAAACTCACTCAAGCGTGGAGTTTTACTGCCCCTAGACTTCACAACTTTTCCAGTCCCACTTCTCGGCCCCCACTCTTACCACCCAAACAAGCTCTGACACACACACACACACTCTCTCTCTCTCTCTCTCTCTCTCTCTCTCTCTCTCTCTCTCTCTCTCTCTCTCTCTCTCTCTCTCTCTCTCTCTCTCTCTCTCTCTCTCTCTCTCTCTCTCTCTCTCTCTCTCTCTCTCTCTCTCTCTCTCCTTAAAAAAAAAGAGCATTGCATTAATTTAACAACCTTGCAGACACAAACATAGAGACAAATATTAAATAATGATTGGAAGAAAAAAACACTGCCAAAATAAATTGCTTTGTTTTAAATTTACTCAGTTTGTTGACGAACTTTTGAATCCATATTATGTACAGACAAAATCAATTGTTCACCGAAAAGCCATACCAAAACTGCGCAATTTTAAGTTACAAACGCATTTCCTAGACAGTTCTCGTGTTTCTAGTAGCCCATCGAGATAGTCCACTCATTATAAGTAGGCCAGAAATTTTGGTTCCTAACCTCTGTAGCTCAAACAGGGCTAGAGCAAATGGGCTATACATTTCCACATCTATCTCCAGGCTGGCTCATACCAAATGGTATATATTAGTTCCCTTATTATAGTCATTTATTTAGTTTTATGGGTTAGTGGTCAAGATGTTGGGCCTAAATATAATGAATACACTATAATACACTATAATACACTATAATACACTATAATACACTATAATACACTATAATACTGTTTGTTTGACGTTGTAGACAAGTAGAGTTATTGTCCCTCTCCCTAAAATTCACACAAATTATCATCACGGTAAACTATATATTTCGACTGTACCTAATGTTGGAGAGTATATATAAGCAACTCAGTCAAGCGTGGGTTTTACTGCCCCTAGACTTCACAACTTTCCTGGCCCACTTCACCGACCCCCACTCTTACCACCCAAACAAGCCCTGACACACACACACACACACACACGCGATCTCTCTTTCTATACTCTCTTCAACCAACCACACACCACACAATATTATACTTCACCACACACTCTTATACTCACACACACACTCTCACTCTCTCTCTCTCTCACATACATAGACTCACTCTGTCTAGCCTATCTCTCTCTCTCTATATATATATATATATATATATATATATATATATATATAATATATATATATAACGGTCTATGTTGTGAAAGGTCATGCCTGGAAGTAAGGTGGGCGGGCATTGTGGTGATGAGCTACGCTGCGTGTCTGCCTGCTAAAACCGGAACCTCTCCGGGAGGTCTGGGACCTGGGAGTCTTTGCTGGGGACCCAAAATGGTCGTAGGTCTCTGGGTCTTCTCTTGGGCGACCTAGATGCCTGTGAATTTTGTATTATTGTGTATTCTTATTTATTTATTTATTTATTTCGTAAGTATATTGTGTTCTGTTGTTCCTGTTCGGGCTCTGTCTCAAGTCGGCCACCCACAGCTATGGGGCATGTGCCTGAGTACACACACACACACACACACACACACACACACACACATATACATATACATATATATATATATATATATATATGTCCAATCGCTCTATTAAGGGGAGGTTTTAAGTTTGGTCCCTAGATATCCTTCAAGCTTAAGATTACACCCCCTTGAACCCCTTTCAAGATAAAAATTTGTACATTTTTCGGTAGAAAAATTTCCTCCCGGCTGAAAGCCGGTTCCTCTTAAATTACAGGCTCGCTATCGCTCGCCAGGATAAAATCGACACCTAAATGGCACGAAAGGTCTTAAATTGACAGAAATGGGTTGAAAGTTCTCAAAATCGTCAAAATAATGGGGCAAACGTCTTAAAATTAGAAAAACAATGGGGCTAAACATGTGGGAGAAAGGAGTCCAGAAAAAAATCCCTCAAGTGGATATCTCCTATCTATCTATATCTGTTTGTATCTCACACAAATATCGCACACTCCCGGCTTGTTATTATTAATGTAGGTGTCTGCTTCTCTTACAGGATAGTTTATTCATCTCTCCCTCCCTCTCTCCCCCTTTGTTAAATGGGATATTAATAGATCAGACAATTGACTTCCCGGAAATCCACAACGTAACCACGAGTTTCCAATAGGGATTCAGGCGGCGCCGATCATGGCTTACCAACTTGCTGAAATGGTTCCAAGAAATGATGAACGCTTATGACAAGAGAAGAGCACATCCATTATATAATTTCAGAGGGCCTTGGAAAATGTGCTTCATTGTTGTCATGTGAACAATTAGTGCACTAGGCATTAAGGCGGTGTCACACGAGCGATTTTTCCGTCAACTTTGTACGGGCAATTGCAGTCTGGGCGCTTGAAAATATAAGTTCCACAAGAATTACACTATTTAACATAATCTACCTTCGATCTAGCTTCCGGTGCCAATGCGAAAAACCTTTAACATTGTACGGTAACAAAAACCTTTAACATTGTACGGTAACAAAAACCTTTAACATTGTACGGTAACAAAAACCTTTAACATTGTACGGTAACAAAAACCTTTAACATTGTACGGTAACAAAAACCTTTAACATTGTACGGTAACAAACTTGCTCATCGAAAATTGCCGGAAAATGCTCTCTCTCTCTCACACACACGCAGTTTATGTCTCCCTCACTTCCCATTGTGTTTAGCCTGACTCTCTCTCTCTCTCTCTCTCTCTCTCTCTCTCTCTCTCTCTCTCTCTCTCTCTCTCTCTCTCTCTCTCTCTCTCTCTCTCTCTCTCTCTCTCTCTCTCTCTCTCTCTCTCTCTCTCTCTCTCTCTCTCTCTCTCTCTCTCTCTCTCTCTCTCCTCTCTCCCTCTCTCTCTCTCTCTCTCTCTCTCTCTCTCTCTCTCTCTCTCTCTCTCTCTCTCTCTCTCTCTCTCTCTCTCTCTCTCTCTCTCTCTCTCTCTCTCTCTCTCTCTCTCTCTCTCATCTCTCTCTCTCTCTCTCTCTCTCTCTCTCTCTCTCTCTCTCTCTCTCTCTCTCTCTCTCTCTCTCTCTCTCTCACACAAGCGCGCACACACACACACATACAGTTCGAGACCCGGGCGGGGAATAGACATTTGGGCAAGTCTCCTAACGGTGTAGCCTCTGTTCACCTAGCAGTATAAATAGGAACCTGGTATAAGTGGACGAAGGTGTGACATTCCATCTGGGGTTGGTGATCGGTTACAAGGTGAGATGAGTATCGTACTGGTCAACCTAAGCTACTGGTCAACCTAAGCCTTCGGGTGAGACTGGTACCGTAGTGAGAATGGTACCGTACAGATTAACCCTAAGCCTTCGTTTCCAGATGTCGCCAATTGGCTAAAATACAGACTACACACACATCCACAGCCATTCCAACGATACATAAACACTTAAAATTGGCTAAAATACAGACTACACACACATCCACAGCCATTCCAACGATACATAAACACTTAACATGCATTTCACGCAATACATTCCCAGTTAAGGAGGCGCGATAATAATGAGCTTAGCTCGCATTGCGTGGATTCCCCTTGACGAACAAGCAAGTGAGTGAATACAGTTGATACACTTCTCATTATGTTTAGCCTGATTTCCTCTCTCTCTCTCTCTCTCTCTCTCTCTCTCTCTCTCTCTCTCTCTCTCTACCTCTCTCTCTCTCTCTCTCTCTCTCTCTCTCTCTCTCTCTCTCTCTCTCTCTCTCTCTCTCTCTCTCTCTCTCTCTCTCTCTCTCACACACACACACACAGGTGATATACTGTATATCTCCCTCACTTCCCGGTGTGTTTAGCCCGATTCCTTTTCCGCCGTGATATTCTCGCTCGCGGAGGAATGCAATTTCGGCCCGCTAAGTTTCTATTCTCGTATCGCAGCCTCTTTCCCCTTGCATTTTCTGGCTTTCTGTCTCTTTTGGTTGGTCTGTTTAGGCTGTCTGTTAATTAGTTTGTCTGTTGTCAATGATGCAGTGTTTGTATGTAAATATCTATTTGTCTACTTTGACTTCAACCTGTTCTCTAAGTTTCTCTGCTCATATCGCTGCCTCGATCTCCCCCTTGCATTTTCTGGCTTTCTGTCTATTTTTATCCAATTAACTACTTTGTCTGTTATTTATGTTCTTGCCTATTATCTAAAGCTTTATCTAAATCAGTCTATCTATCCACTATGTTTCTCTTCTTGGGTATCGGCCTCTTTCCCCCTTGCATTATTTGGCTTCCTGTCTTTTAGTTCCTCTGTTTGGGGTATCTGTTAGATAGTTTGTCTGTTATTAATGCTGCAGTGTTTTTATTCTGCTTATTAATGTATCAATTTACCAGCCTATTTATCATCCATGTTTCTCTTCTTGTGTCGCGGCTTCTATTCCACCCTTGCAATGTTTGTATTTCTTTCTTTTGCTTGTCTGTTCTTTATATATATATGCTATATTATGGAAACAACTTTATCTATTGATCAGTCTAACTATCCACTAAGTTTCCCTTCTTGCGTCCCAGCCTTTTTCCTCCGTTACGTTCCTGGTGGTCTATCTTTTGGTCTGTCTGTTCTGTGTGCCTGTGAGTTACCTTGTCTGTTGTTAGTATCGCATTTAGGTTTATTTATATATATTTATTAATGTATCAACCTATCAATTCCTTTATCTATCTCTTTCTCTCACTCACTCTCACTATCTCTCTCTCTTTACTATACAGTATATATATATATATATATATATATATATATATATATATATATATATATATATTAATCTATTCACCTTCATATTTATCATGTAGCGTCATGATGATACAAATTATGAATATAATATAAGTAATAATTTTCCAGCCCAAATTTTCTCCGTTTTTCCTATAATGATTATAATATAATAAAAATAATTGCAGAATAATACATTTGTAAGCATTTAAGTATCTTATAATAACAAAATGAAGAAAGGAGCGTTATCTCAGTATGTGGGATACCTTAATGTTGCCTCAAAACTTGAGAAGTTGAAAGGAGTAAAAAGGGAAGAAACTGACATTGTGTAAAATAGTTTTGGAAACAAAATACAAGTTGGCTAAACAGGGTGAGGAACGAGCGAGCGAGAGAGAGAGAGAGAGTGTGTGTTAGTGTTACAAGGAATAGTTAGTATCTCAGAGACCTTGCGGTACATTCCAAGGAGTAAGTCGAAGTGGAAGGAGAGACTGTTTAGTGCACTACACTCTTTACAGAGTGTGCAAAATACTGTCTACTCTCTTCTTGAACTGTTCTACTGAAGAACTATTTACAACTTCGAAGGGAAGTTTGTTCCAGGTAGAACAGATCTTATTGTGAAAAGGTTTCCACAAATACTGGTGCTGAACTTTTTAAATTCTAATTTCCAGCCATGGTTGCGTGTTGTATTCATATAGACACTAACAATTCTGCCATAATCCCCATTGCCAAACCCATTAAGTATTATAACACAACGAATTAATCCTGACATTACGCTACCGTCCCCGTAGGCGTGAGGAAGTGACACCACGGAAATCTCAGAAGACAAGAAGGAGGTTGAGAGCTTCCAAGGTGTTAAATACCACCATCCAATGACTTACAGTTCGTTCACCCACAGGTCCTTTCGTTCACAGGTACTTCTCTCCCATGTTCAGTCGATTCACCCCTAGTCAAAGGTGATAAGTCCAAGCCTAATATTATCTCAAACCCAAAGTTTGCAAGCTTCATACAGACCGACGTTTGCCTAAGCAAAATTCAACCTTGCTAAACCATATCTTACCTACTCTAAGCCAATATCATTTTTAGCTAATCCTTAGTTATTTATTCTCAAATTAACTTAACATAACATAAACAAAGCATTTAAGATAAACATTTAATTAAGTTATTTGTGTATTTCTTAATATATTATATTAATTTTAGTTTCCTTCTTAAATCTCCATTAAGCTTAAATAAAAAAATACCCCAAAGACACCTTTTTAAGATTAAAAAAAAAATCCACCTAAGTGGCACGAAAGGTCTTAATGTCACCGAACTAATGAAGCGAAGGTCTTAAAATCTCAAAACGAATGGGGCTAAAGATGAGGAATAAGGGTGTCCAGAAAACTCCACCTTAACTGTATCGCCTTGCAAATCCTATAGGAATCATAATTGAAAGTCTTCCATTATGAGCGACATGACTTACGAATGAAACGCCACGGTCCCTTGAAGCCAATAAGCGGGTGTATATCTGAATGACAAAGAAGGCACTCAGGAGGGATGGTCTATAGCTTGTGTCTGATAGGGGAGAGGAGGGGAATCTGACAAGAGGAGGAGACGAGTGTTTGATAGGAAGCGTGGACTGGGTGGGAGGAAAAGAGAGAGAGAGAGATAACTTATTTTTAATATTTTTCAAACAACTCTGTAATCGCCAAATCTGTATGGTTGAGCAGTTTTTAACTTCAACTTTAATAATAATTAACACAAATGCCTTCACTTATATATATTTGTTATCGCCAAACTAAGCTTTGTAATCATAGATTTGTATAGTATTTAATGTTTATAGTTGTATAGATTATAAGATTTCGTCTAGAGCAATTTATGTACACATTAGTTGCAGATATCCATTACTGTATTATAAGCCTTCAATATATTGTCAGTAAGGGGATGATGATATACTGCATATTATCCAGGTTACCACAGTATACATCCCTGGATGTGACGTGACAAACTACCACTAATTCCAGATCCTTTATTGACTGCTAGGCGAACAAGAAATCACGCAAACTCGGGGAAACAACAATCTCTACACTAACGCTCTAAACACTCTGGAAGTGGGTCGAAATCTAGTGAAAATACACTATAAACTTATGCTTCGCCCGATTAATTCCGTTCACACAAAATTATATAGAGCTCATCAGTGTAAAAAATAATTATGAGGCTCGACAAAATAATCTGGATCTTGGTCAACTTGGTAGTGAACCAAACGCGCTAACAAATAAGAACATAAGAACATAAGAAAACGGGAGTCTGCAGAAAGCCGATCGGCCCACACAAGGCAGATCCCTGAACGCCTGAGGAAACCCACAAGTGTTAGGGGGGCATGGATTAGGTCATAGGAAATGGATTATTTTTTCCAGGATAACTGATTAACTTCGATGTCAAAAAATGTAGAATGAATATAGGCCTATCAATATACATACTGAAAACTCATATGGCATTGCCTACAAAGTTCCCTTAATAAACTCATATGGCATTGCCTACAAAGTTCCCTTAATAAATATTCATATTACTGAAAAGAGCAGAGGGGAAATTTAATACCTTGCCCATCACTAAGTTTAGACATTGAGCTTTGAATAAGGGAAACAATGATTAGCTTTTTTTTTTTTTTTTTTTTTTTGCTAAGTGTAAGGCGGCGACAAAATACAAAGCTGCCGGCAACAAGTGTCTTCCCCAAAGTTGAAAGAGTGATAGTCGCTACATTATTAATATTTTCCTTGTTTATATTGCGTGTGTATTGTAAAGAAGTGTGGTGTGCTTGTGTAATGTACCGTAGTGAGATGAATAGAAAGACCAGGTGTGTGAGAGAGCTGGCTAAATTACTCTCTGTGTAGGTGAGACACAAACAAAAAACAGTAAGGGAAGCCAGACAAATGAAACAGGAGTTCCAGCATCTCTTTGTCACATGCCTATGAGGTCTCCCTGGTTATTGCCCTGGCCGATTGGTGTCTATAATCTCCCCATTGAAGGGGATCTCTCAGAATAATTCATCAACGTGTCACAAATGTTCAATCAAACTCGTCTCGCCATTCACTAGAGGCGACAGTACCTTGATAGATTATGTACCCTCTGGACCCTTCTGTTGAATGAATAGTATTGATTAATTAATGAAAGTTGTGTCCTCGCCATACAATATTTAAACATTAATTGAAGTATCAATACAATAATTAAACACAAATAAGCATGTTATTATGTAGTAAATATAGACACACTATTTCCTCAACAGCTTGATTTAAGGGAATATTTAAATGTATTTTTGCTTACATTTTTATTATTATTTTTAGTTACGTCCCTAGACCTCCATCAAGTTTAAGAAAATACCTTAACGACCCTCCTTGGGGACAAATTTGTGCGTTATTCGGTAGAAAAAAAATGCCCTGTTCGAAGGCTGGTTCCTCCTAAATTGCAGGCCCGCTATATCTTGCCAGGATTTAAGTCGACACTTAAATGGCATGGAAGGTCTTAATATCGCCAAACTAATGGGGCGACTATCTTTAAATCGTAAAACTAATGGGGCTAACTGTCTTAAAATGTCAAAACTAGTGGGGCTAAGCATGAGGGAGAAGGGGTCCAGAAAACCACCCCTTAAAAGCTGTCTGATTAAAAATGCCTATAAAATGTGTCTGAAAACTGTTCATGTGTGACAAAGATGATGTAGTACACAAGATCAGTCAGTATTTGTCTTGAATGATCTTTTGGTGAAGCAATTATCAATCAAAGGGGATTATATTTCCGATTATGTATAATTTAGATCCAAAGACATATCATAACCAGTATTACCGAATCTTTAATATACTGTAGGTATTAATATATCTGATAGTACAAAAAAAAAAAACGGCTGATGACCCCAGTGGCAGCAGCATGGCAGAGGAGGATAGTCGATTTGTACAAAGGAGTACAAAGGAGTACAAAGGAAATCAAGCAACAACAGATCCAGTGACCCTTCTAGGTTGCTTGTCCTCCAAAACACTGAGGATCAAGTGTCCAAACAGTGGTTTAGAGTGGGTAAGGGAACATTGGAAAGGGAATTACTGCCCTGGAACTAATGTCCGTGGCAGGATTAGGAAGTTAGTAGGGGACAGATGGGTTAGTAACTGAGGGGGGGATAAAATAAAGTTATTCATTTACAAACGCAGTCAGTCGCGGGTTTGATGCGAGATATTTGTCTAGGCGGAGTTTAAATGAATCAACGGTGATGCAGTCTATAACGTTTCGGGGAAGCCCATTCCACAAGTTGACAACTCGATTGAAGAAGAAATTCTTAGATTCGTGCGAGTTAAAAGATTTACCAATAATTTTGCAACCGTTTCCCGCGTGTAATTAGATTGGTCGATAGTGAAGTACTTACTACAGTTCATATTGTCGATGCCTTTGATGATTTTGAACACTTGAATTAAGTCGCCTCTTAATCTGCGCTGGGTGTTAAAGGAAAATAGATTTAATTCTCTAAGACGCTCTTCGTATGGTTTGTTCTTTAGGCTAGGTATCATTTTGGTAACTCTACGTTGAACTCGTTCTTAGCTTGTTTATATCTTTTTGGTAATAAGGGCACCAGGATTGAACGCAGTATTCCAGAAGAGGGCGGACTAAGGAATTGTAAAGGGTTAGGATAACTTCTTTGGATTTATGCTCAAATGACCTGCCTATAAAGCCAATTATTTTGTTTGCCTTCTTAACAACTTCTGAACATTGTTGACTCGGTTTTAGGTTACTCGATATTGTTACTCCCAGATCGGTTTCTCTGTTCTCTGTTTACATTCTTAAGCTGAGTGCCATTCATCGAATAGTTTGCTTTCTCATTTAGGTATCCGATATGTAGTACTTTACATTTATCCGCATTGAAACTCATTTGCCAAATTTGGGCCCAACATGACAATTTATCTAGATTGTGTTGCATATCGTCAACTTGTTCTTCGAGAGTACGCTATTTGCAATTTTTGTATCGTCAGCAAATTTTGAGATTGTACAGGTGAGACCCTCATCTATGTCGTTGATGTAAATTAGAAAGAGAATTGGTCCTAGTACCGATCCCTGGGGTACCCCGCTACTTACATTGGTCCATTTTGATGCCTTACCGTTTATGACTACTCTTTGCTTTCTGTCGCTGAGCCAATTTTCTATCCATTTCAACACACCGTCTTGTATTCCATGCGCTTTTAGTTTTAGCAGTAAACGTTTGTGGGGAACTTTGTCAAAGGCCTTTTGAAAATCAAGGTATATAATATCTACAGCTTTACTCTCATCGTAGAGGTTGAGGATATCGTGGAAGAAGTCTAAGAGGTTTGTTAAACAGGAACGTTTTTACGAAAGCCGTGTTGAGTATCTTTAAGTATGTTATTTTCCTCTAAGTGATTTACGAGTCTGTCTCGTATGACAGTTTCTAGCATTTTACATACAACTGAGGTTAAGCTAATTGGACGATAGTTACTGGATAGGGATTTGCTGCCTTTTTTGAATATCGGTGTTACGTTGGCTAGCTTCCACTGATCGGGCATAGTTCCAGACTGCAAGGATTTATTGAATAGTAATGTCAGTGGTTTAGAGAGCTCATCCTTAGCTTCCTTTAGAACTCTAGGCGAGATTGTATCAGGTCCAGGCGTTTATTTACCTTGAGTTTATCTAAACAATTCAATACTTCTCTCTCTGTAACGGTGATATTGCTTAAAACATCTGAATTATCAATCTGAATCGGCGATGGTGTAGGGATATCACTGAGGTCTTCTGTTGTAAAAACTGATGCAAAGAAGGTATTGAGGGCATTACTCATTTGTTCTTCATCTTTGGTGTATTCTCCATTTTCATCGACTAACGGTCCAACAGTTGAAGTAACTACTTTTTTCTTTCTGATATAACTATAGAATTCTTTCGGGTTTGTTTTACTTTGATTCGCAATATGTAACTCTAAGGTCTTTTTACTTTGCTTAATTAACTTTTTGGCTTTGCGTCGTAGCTCTACAAATTTCAGCCGTTCTTCGTCATTTTGTGAGGATTTTAATCTATCATTAGCAAATTTTTTAGCAAGCAGGCAGTTTGAAATATCTTTATTCCACCATTTGGGCTTATTATTATGGCCTGGACGCCGAGTTTTCGATGGTATGCAGTCTTGCACTGCTTTTAGGTAAGTGGCTTCGAATAACTTCCAAGATGTATTTATGTCGTTATTGTGAATTAAAAAACTCCAGTCAGTTTCTTTAAACATAGCTCTAAGTTTATGGAAGTTTGCTTTCTTGAAATTAGGGACTTTTTCGATGCTACTATTTGGTTCGTTACTAGTAAACTTTAAAGTGAAAGTTATCGTATGATGGTCGCTGTTACTGAATTCATCACCAATAAAAAAGCGCTTTAAAAATTTTGTTCCACAATATTATCCACATCTCTCATCTAGTATCTTCTGTAATATAGTTTCATCAACATTAAATGTAAGGTAGAATATCAAATGAAGGAGATTAACCCTTTCACGGTTATGACGCGATTTTGAGCCTGTTAGGGATACTTTAAAGCCTTTGTTACCATCAGGGGTATTTAGAAACCTTTAGTTTAGTTACTTCAAGCTCTGCAGTTGTCTTTGAGTTAGCTGTGGGCAGAACACTAATTTTGGAGAGGCAATTATAAGAGTGAGATAACTCCATTTCTTATTGCTAATCTGGCAACCTCTGCGTCATAAAAGCGTGAAAAAGTTAAAAGGCAGGTAGTTGGCAAGAGTATCAGCGAATAAATACGTGCAAGTCGGCTAGGATGGTTTGGGCATGTTGAGAGAATGTATAATCTAAATTATAGGTGACGAAATGCATGCCTGCAAGCGTGGTCATGGTAGGTTCACCGAGGGGTAGACCTAGAAATACGCATGATCATGCTCTACGATCATATATATATATATATATATATATATATATATATATATATATATATATACCATAACAGTGTGGTCTGGTATACCATCATTAAAATCTGAGGCTGAAACTACAATCCATGTCGATCATTCGGTCTCTAAATTTATGTATGTGAAGCCAAAATCGTGAACTCCATTGCATTATGTAACATATTTTCTTGTAGGACGTCATTACCACCCAAATTAAATATATACAAAACCAAAATTACCTATTCAACAGAGGGGTTCAAACAAACGAAGCATAAGAAGTCGCGCGACCTCTTGTCTTCCGGCTCCTCAATAGGGGTCCATAATCTGCCAGGGGGAGTGTTGAGGCAGAGAATAATTATAACGCCTTTGATTCGCCCCCTCGGTCCTGGAATAGTCCATTCATTAAAGGTAGGCCAGGAATCGTAACTCTTAACTTCTGTATATATATCATAAAGGGCTAGAGAAAATTAGTGGTAAATGTCCACACGTTTCACCCGGCTGACTTTTCTCAAATGGTGGAAATATTAGCTTGATTTGTCTAGTCATTCTTGAGTTACACAGGCGAGTGGTCAAGCTTTTTAACCAACCTATAACTATTAAATTATAGACATCCTATTATGACAAATTTAAAACCAGATTTAGCGTGCAATAAAATGCATAATGGAGATAAATGTAGATAGACCTTGGGGACCTCTGGCGCGTAGGAGTATCTTATATACCTACACATATGTTAACACTATTTTAGATCTTAGTTTGGCTGTCAATAGACGGTTATATTTAGTTTAGGAAAGATCTGTAGGGGATTGTCAAAGGATTAGTTGCGATAGTCTGTTGCCAAAAGGTTAGTTGAAGTAGTTTGTTGCTATAGTATTTCCATGTATCATTACAGTTGTGAATACAAATATAATATGTTGGGCTTTATAAGATAACAAAAAAGAAAATATAAAAAAAAAAAAAAAATTGTATAAGCCCTTAACCTATTCAGTACCGGTGACGTTCTTTTCATTAGATTCTGCCAACTGTATGTATGTTTGTAAATATATACTCTGGCACTTGCTCCAGTTTGTATTTATTTATTTATTTATTTATTTGTATTTTTTTTTGGGGGGGGCGACTCGAGACAGAGCCCGGGACATCACAACACACCAGAAAAACAAACTAAAACGAAACGCATCACACACATCTAGGTCGTCCAGGAGAAATACCCAGAGACCCAGGCTCATTTGGGGTCTCCAGCAAAAGATTCCCAGGTCCCAGATCTCCCGGAGAGGCTCTGATTTCCGCAGGCAGACCCGCAGCTGAGCTGTCACCAAAAGCCTGCCCACCAAGCTTCCAGGCGTACCCTTCATTACCACCGGCGGCTCCCCGGGCCAGGCACCTGACGGACTTATCTAGTCCAACTGGCGCATGAACCTCTCTCCCAAACGGCCGCGTTTACACTACACTTCTCCATTCATTCCAATGTATTCTGCCAACTATTAAGGAGAGATTTCCACTTGAGGGATTTTTGTCTTTACCCCTTTCTCCCTTATGTTTAGCCCCATTGCTTTTGAAGTTTTAAGACGTTCGCCCCATTAGTTTGGCGATTTTAAGAAGTTTCACCCCATTTATGTCACTTTTAAGACCTTTCGTCCCATTTAGGTGTCGATTTTTTCCTGGCGAGCGATAGCGAGCCTGTAACTTAAGAGGAACCGGCCTTCGGCCGAGACATTTTTCTACCGAAAAATGTACAAATTTATCTTGAAAGGGGGTCAAGGGGGTGTAATTTCAAGCTTGATGGAAGTCTAGGAAACACACTAAAAACCTCCCCTTAAATACATTTATTTAGTATAGGAAAGACGTCTACCAATTAAAAGGCTACAAACTATCGTATCTCAATCAATCCATTTAGCTACCATATATATATCTTTCCCCAGCGGCAACGTTATCTAAATGTACAGTAGATAAAATAAATTGAATAAGACGTTATCTAAATGTACAGTAGATCAAATAAATTGAATAAGACGTTATCTAAATGTACAGTAGATAAAATAAATTGAATAAGACGTTATCTAAATGTACAGTAGATCAAATAAATTGAATAAGACGTTATCTAAATGTACAGTAGATCAAATAAATTGAATAAGACGTCGCTGGTACATAAGGGGTTAAATATGGGATCCACTTATAATGACCGGAAGACAAGAGAAGGCAGGCATCTTACGCTTCGCTTCGCTTGCCGGAACCCTTCTGTTGAATATTGATTTGTTAACCCGTTCAGTTCCGGTGCCGTCCTTTTAACTTTATTCTGGCTAATATTAAACGGTTTTATTCAGTTTAAAAAGGGCCTCCAGCAATCAACAAGCTTCGAACTAGTTAATTTAACCCTTTTTACTACCACAGATCCTTCTTAAACTGCACACAATCGTCTAAATATGGCTAGAATAAAATTAAAAAGACGTCGCTGGTACAGAAGGGGTTAATGAGAGGCTCTCCGTCAGCCTGTTCCCTCGCCAATAATAAACACACACATACAGTAATGAAAAATACGAGAATATATACAAAATGGGGACAATATATTATTCTTTATATTCTAACCCCTTGTGCACCGGCGACGTCTTTTTAATTATTTTCGAGCTACTATTAGCAAATGTTATTCAGTTTTAAAAGGGCCTCCAGTAATTACCAGGTTTCGAATGATCTCACTAAACCCTTTTTACTACCACAGATACTTCTTAAGCTGCACAAAATCGTCTAAATATAGCTAGAATAAGAAGAAAAAGACGTCGCCGGCACAGAAGGGGTTAAGAGAGTAGTACTATTAACGCTTCCCCATGTAAACGGACCCCGTTGTATAGATAGCTAGTAATAGATCACCTAAAGTCGGACCATATGCTTAACCCGTTCAGTACCGGTGCCGTCCTTTTCACTTTATTTTGGCTACCATAACATGACTATATATATTCAGTTTAGAAAGGGCCTCCAACAATTAACCGGCTTCGAACTACCCATTTAACCCTTTTTACTAATACAGATTGTTTTCGTAAACAACACAAATGCGTCTCAATATAGTTAGAATATAGTTAAAAACGCGTTGCCGGTACAGATGGGGTTGTTTAAGGGGAGGTTTCTAGTTTGTTTCCTACTCCTCCAGCAATCTTAAAATTTCACCCCCTTGAAAGATAAATTTGTACATTTTTCGGTAGAAAAATGTCCCGGCCGAAGGCCGGTTGCTCTTAAATTACAGGCTCGCTATCGCTCGCCAGGAAAATATCGACACCTAAATGGCACGAAAGGTCTTAAAAGTGACATAAATGGGGCGAAAGTTCATAAAATCGCCAAACTAATGGGACAAACATCTTAAAATCTGAAGAAAAAAACAATGGGGCTAGACATGAGGGAGAAAGGAGTCACGAAAAAAGTCCCTCAAGTGGAAATCTCCCCTTAATCACGACCAGAGTGTCTTGGCAATACCAATAATTGTATGGTTGGGGATTTTACCAATTTTGCTCCCTAATAGTGCACATTCCCGAAATGATTAACCCTTTCATGATCCCGCCCATTACGCATTTCTGATCGGTTTTCTGGTTAGTATAAGACGATTGTATTCAGATTAGGAAAGGGTATTTGGAAAGGGTATTTGGAAAGGGTATTAGGAAAGGGTATTAGGAAAGGGTATTAGGAAAGGGTATTAGGAAAGGGTATTAGGAAAGGGTATTAGGAAAGGGTATTAGGAAAGGGTATTTGGAAAGGGTATTTGGAAAGGGTATTTGGAAAGGGTATTAGGAAAGGGTATTAGGAAAGGGTATTAGGAAAGGGTATTAGGAAAGGGTATTTGGAAAGGGTATTTGGAAAGGGTATTTGGAAAGGGTATTTGGAAAGGGTATTTGGAAAGGGTATTTGGAAAGGGTATTAGGAAAGGGTATTTGGAAAGGGTATTTGGAAAGGGTATTAGGAAAGGGTATTTGGAAAGGGTATTAGGAAAGGGTATTTGGAAAGGGTATTAGGAAAGGGTATTAGGAAAGGGTATTAGGAAAGGGTATTAGGAAAGGGTATTAGGAAAGGGTATTAGGAAAGGTTAGGAAAGGGTATGGGAAGGGTATTTGGAAAGGGTATTAGGAAAGGGTATTAGGAAAGGGTATTAGGAAAGGGTATTAGGAAAGGGTATTTGGAGAGGGTATTAGGAAAGGGTATTTGGAGATCAGAGGGATAATTGGGACTGTCTTTACCCCTTCTAATGCCCACAGATCTTTCCTAAACTTTATCATTATCGTCTAATGATAGTCAGAACAAGCTGTCAAATGTGTGTTCGTAATCTTCAAAGGGTTAAGGGTTATATTGTGTTCACATCGATCATAGTATAACAATTATACACTTTGCATAGTCGATCCAGAAGAAACTAAACAATTGTACAGTATACCAGCTACGAACAACCGCAATAAAATTCATCTATGCTTAAGGGGAGGTCTTTAGTTTGGTCTCTAGATATCCATCAAGCTTAAGATTACACCCCCTTGAGCCCCTTTCAAGATAAATTTGTACATTTTTCGGTAGAAAAATGTCCCGGCTGAAAGCCGGTTCCTCTTAAATTACAGGCTAGCTATCGCTCGCCAGGATAAAATCGACACCTAAATTGCACGAAAGGTCTTAAAATTGACAGAAATGGGTTAAAAGTTCTTAAAATCATCAAAATAATGGGGCGAACGTCTTAAAATTAGAAAAGCAATGGGGCTAAACATGAGGGAGAAAGGAGTCAAGGAAAAAACTCCCTCAAGTGGAAATCCCCCCTTAAAACAGTCGATTCAGAAGAAACTAAATATATGCCGGCTACGAACAACCGCAATAAAAATTCATCTATGCTTAAAACAGGTCCATTATTTCCCCGAAGCGTCATCACTCATGGTAAATAATAGCTGGTGCTGTAAATGTCCGAGTGTGTGGGGGGGGGGGGTTATATGTGTTGGTCTGATCCCCCCTGTCAGACATCACTATTAACCCTTTCTGGCGTTTTAAGTTTCTTCTAGCTGTATTTAGACGATTGTGTGCAGTAGTCCATGAGCCAGGCCAGATATCGGTACCACCTGGGGTGACTAAACACGAATGGTACTAAAATGTTTATAGAGTGACTGTAAGTACATTAAGATATGATAGCCTTCTCGCACTGGTAGCTTAGTCTAATTTTGTTGATGCAATAGGGGCGCTACCCAAAAATAAAGATTTTTAGCGTGACGCTCGGCGTTTTCCTCATTTTCTTTAAAATCCATCACACAATCATCGCGAAACTTTGAACACCTATGTAGAATTATATTCTCTACCAGAGTTGTTCCTAGGTATTTTTCAAATTTCCTCATATTTCGGAATATACTCTATATTTTGGGTATTTTCCTCTAAATCTAGAATAAATCCTTAAATATGGGGGAACATTGAAAAATATATTCTAACAGCTCTTGTAGCTTATTTGATTCTCTACAAGAATTATTCCGATGTGTATTTCAAGTTTCTCCATATTTAGGGGTTTATTTCATATTTGGGGATTTTTTTGTTATATTTTGGGGATAATTTATTATTGGAAGGAGCAAACATATGTAGAGTGGTTTCCATGTAATGTGTTTGTTTGTTCATGGTTTAATGGTGATATTTTTTGCAGGTGTGTGTCGACTGTTTGACGGCAGGATGGAACCATCTGCGAGGAAGAGAGCACGGATCGACTGTATCATCCACTGCTCTGATGATGACAGCGATGCTCTGGTGTCACCACAGGATTTGGACTCCTGGAACACATTGCTCAGGGCTGCAGAAATCAGGCAGCATGATCCAGTCCTGGAAGCAGCCAAGGGCCTTGAAGAAGGAGGAATACCACACATACATTATCACCGTAAATGTCGTAGTCTCTTTACAATGAAGAAGTCACTGGATTCTATCCTTGCCAAGGGTGTCAAGATAGAATCAGCAAGCGTCGACCCCAGGAGGAGGGCATCAAGGGATGCCCCTAGTACTAGCAGGGTGTATGCCAAAGTATGTATCTTCTGCGAGAAGTCAAGCAAGTACATAAAAACAACAAAGACAAGGGAGCCACTCATACAGTGTGTTGAGCTACGAGCAGATGAGAAGATTCGCAGAGCAGCAATAAGGAAACTCAACCAGAGAATCCTTGGTTTAGTTAGCAGAGACCTTGTTGCTGCAGAGGGTCACTACCACAAGTCGTGCTACAAACTCTTCACAAAAGATGATTTCCCAGGGGCCGCCAGGTCGGGTGCAGGTGAAAATCAGGAAGAAAGCGAGGAAGCACGCTACGAAGAGGTTGAGACAGAAGCCCTCGAGGAACTCTGCTTGTATATAAGGACCAAATTATTCCCCAACCCAGAGGTACTGCCTATGACAAAACCTCACATCTAGGCTTGAGAGATCCATGATGTCCCGTGGTATTATCCAACTGAAACCAGCGACAAAGAAACATGTTCGCCGAAAGATTGAAACCGTGTTTGGAGAATCACTACGCTTTGTCCCAGATGAGAAAGGAAAGCTTCTAATCTATCCACGCAGCCTCTCAATGGACGACCTTGCCCGGCAAGCACACAAAATGGCAAAAGACCTGCAAGAAGCAAGAGCAGCTAACTCTGAAGATGTCTTAACCAAAGCAGGAATGCAGCTGAGGAATGAGATCAATAAACAAGATGTGAGTCAGCCATGGCCTCCCGATACAGATCAGAATGTCATTCCTGCAGCAGTCACTCAATTCCTGCACACCCTGCTGACAGGAGAGTGTGAGTGTGAAACTCCCTCTGAAAGAGCTCAACGTCTTGCCACTTCCTTTGGCAGTGACTTGGTCTTTGCTGTTACCAGTGGCAAGACAAAACCACCCAAGCACGTACTGCTGACCAATGCTGTAAAGTCTTTGACAGGAAACACAGAACTGATCCGAACTCTGAATCGTCTTGGTCACTGTGTGTCTTACTCAATGTTTGAGGAGATCGATACAGCCCTTTGTATCCAGAAGCTGGAATGCTCAAAGGATGACATTCCACTGCCAGCAAACATCTACCCTGGTGTGTTCACAACCCTGGCCTGGGATAACATTGACCGACTTGAAGAGACCCTAAGTGGAGCAGGTACTTCTCATAGAGTCAATGGCATTGCTGTCCAGTCCAAGGTTGCAGGCTCTGTGCCAGAGAAAGTCCTGCCAGAGATTACCAAGTCCAAGATAAGAAGCATCACTCAGACATCATCAATGCTGCCACGCTCACAAGACCATGCCAAGGAGGTTATCTTAAAGGCTGACAGGAACCTATTTGGCCAGATGATCCTTGTTGCCGAGAACAGAAAGCTCAAAATGAGTGATGTCTTGGCTCATCCCCTGGGGCCTTTGCCTTGGGCACTTGCCAGCGGTGATGGGTCTCTCCGCAAGACCAACAAGGCTGCCCTCGCAAAGGAGTTAGAGAGGAATGTTTCTCCTGCAGAAGTGATACCCGAGCCCTCTGCTACCATAATTGATGGGATGAGCCTGGTCCACAAACTGAAGGGAAACGACAAAACTTTTTCACAGCTTGCAGGTACAGCACTGAGTCACGCTGTTCATGAAGGTGCTAAGAGCAGGCGCATTGATGTTGTGTTTGATATCTACAAGGAGACATCCATCAAGGATGCAGAACGAGCCAAAAGAAGTGCAGGCACAGGAATTCATTTCAAGAACATTCAACCTGGGCACAACATCCAGCAGTGGAGAAAGTTACTCGGTAGTTCCTCCAACAAGGCAAGTCTTATCAAGTTCTTGGTAGAAGCATGGAAGGCACCACAGCACAGGGAGAAGCTCAAGGACAAGGAGCTGTATGTCACATGTGAGCAGCGCTGCTTCAAGATCACCAAAGAGCAGTGGGAAGAGGCTCCTGAGCTTAAGTCAACTCAAGAAGAAGCAGACACACGCCTTCTTCTCCATGCACTTCATGCAGCAGAATCTGGGAACAAGTCTGTCATCATCACTGCAGAAGATACAGACGTCATGGTGTTGTGTCTTGGCATGTGCCACAAGATCCCATCCCATCTGTTCCAGAAGTGCGGGACGAAGAACCGGACAAGATTCCTGGATATCACCACACTGAGCCGCACACTGGGAGGCAGCGTGTGTGATTCATTGATTGGTATGCATGCCTTTACAGGCTGTGATACCGTCAGTGCATTCGCTGGCCGAGGGAAGATGACGACACTCAAGCAGGTGAAGATGGACAAGACATACCAGCATGCTTTTCACGAACTTGGACGCTCATGGGAAGTGTCTCCTGAACTCTTTGAGAAGCTACAGGAAATCACCTGCCACATGTACCTACCATCTACCCACACAACTAAGGTAAACAAGCTTCGGTATGAGCTGTTCTGTGCAAGGCGTGGAGAGGTAGAGTCAAGTCAACTCCCTCCTTGTGAGGACTGCCTCTTCATGCATGCACTGCGTGCAAACTACCAGGCTGCGATCTGGAGGAGAAGTCTTCAGAGCCAGCCATTTGTTGCGAACCCAACAGACTGCGGTTGGATGACAGATGAGGACGGTAAGCTTGCCGTCAACTGGATGCGAGGCTCACCAGCACCAGATGCTGTTATGCAGCTACTGTCTTGCAAGTGTGTGCGGTCATGCGAACTCCCTAAGTGTACTTGCCTCAGCAATGGTCTAAAATGCACGGACATGTGCAGGTTACAGACATGTCAGAACAAGGCTATTGAAGAAGAGCCGGTGGCACAACAGTCAGTTTCCGAGTCTGACGTAGATGATATTTAGGAGTAGTAATTTGCCATAATAGTATGTACAAGCCCATGGCATGCTTAGTGTGTATTTACAGGACTTGTATTAAATGTGACAATTACTATATGCATTTTGTTGACATTTAGGCATTCCTGTCCCCAAATTTGACATTTTAAAAAATTTCGGAATTTTCGGTAGGGTATGTCTATTCAAGAAGTGATAACGACCATTAAGCTACCAATGTGCAAGGGCTATCATATCAAAACATAAACTAGAGACATGTAGCAAGCTAAAAACACCTAAGAGAATTAGTCACCCCGGGTGGTACCGATATCCCAAAATTCGGGTCTTGGCTCATGGACTACAGCTTGAGAAGGATCTGTGGTAGTAAAAAGGGTTAAGTGAGATAGTTTGTATAGCCTTTTAACGGGTAGACGTCCTTCCTAAGGTGAATAAAATCGTCTAATAGTTGCCAGAATATAATGCAAAAGATGTCACCGGTACTGAAGGGGTTAATAGGAGTGTTTCCTCTCCCCCATAATGACAGTATAATTCAATATATAATTCAATATATAATTCAATATATAATTCAATATATAATTCAATATATAATTCAATATATAAGCAAGACGAAACTACACATACAATCATTACTATACGAAATGATATATGAATAAATGAAGGGAAATAGGTAGCATATGACATACACACACACACACCACACATACACATTATCACTAGCCAGCACAGGTACACATATTACCACGCACAACCACACACACACACACACACACGCTCCCTCTAGCACATAACTACACACATATACACAAACAAATAAACACTCACGAACACACTATAACACACACAAACAGATACACACACACACACACACAACACAGATACAACACACACACACATAAACAAACACTCACACACATGACAAACACAAACAAATACACACACACACACGTCATTGTTTTAGTGTGTCACGCAGCAATGCATATATTCAGCCCCCACCTCCCCCCCTGTCAGTGATATATGATATTGCTCGGCGGATCCTGCAAATGACGACAACATAAAATAGGGACGTATAGTTTTCTCATTTTATCAACTTGGAACGTAACGCTTTCAGGGTACGATGATGCCTTATTTAACATTATTTTGGCGATCTTCAAATAATTTTTGATTAACTTTTGAATTGATCTGTGGGATTGAAAATGGTCAATTGAGATATTTTTTTACACTTTTATAACCATATATATCCTTCCTAAGCTTAATCAAATTATATATATACAGTATATATATTTTTGTTTTCTTTTTTTTTTGTGGGGAGATTGTTGGTACCGATCGAGCAAGGCAGTGTCCAGAGGAGGTCACATAGGCATATAAGGAGTTGTTGGAACTCTCGTTTCATTTGTCTGGCTTCCCCTACTGATTCTATTTGTGCCTCACCTACACAGAGTAATCCAGCTAATTCTCATAATCGCCTCCTCCTCCTCTTCATGTCACTACACTTAAAACAAAAAAACACACTTCTTTCCCACACACCTAAATTACTTCTAACGTACCTTCATTTTCGCTCTCTACCACTCTTTTCAACCTTGGGGGACACTTGTTACAGGCAGCTTTCCCTTTTGTATCCATCATTCACATAGAAAAAAAAAATATATATATATACCCTTATTTTACCTTATTCTACCCATATGTTAATTCTTGGTCATAATTCCTATATATACTCACAACTTATAACAGTGTAGAGTCAGAGTTATTTTAACCAACTTTAAACTCCCAGGGGAGGTGTGGTGGAGTGGTCTTGCCACTGGCCTGGTAATCCAAAGGTCCCGGGTTCAAATCCCGATGTATCAATGGGAAGATATTATTGGGATGGAATTTGTGCTGTATCAGTGCATTACCACAAGCCCACCGAAACTTCAATAAAATACCCTCATTGTTCCCTGATTAAATAGCACTGTATGAATATTCCCATATTCAAAATATGCTATAGGGGTGCAATGCCTGGTGAGTTATCTGCTCAACAGGTGGCGTTGTGTGTGTGTAAGTGATAGAGTCCGAGTGTAGGGGGTGAGACAGTGAAGCACGGGAACGAGGTGGCTTCAGAGATGGGGTCGTTTCGGGCCATGAGTGAGCACCGTGCCTCATGTGAAGGCAAGATGGCAGGTGCTCGTTGTACTCTACGTGCTTCACATGTCTCACTCCCTAGACTGGAACAAGACCTCACGGGCTTCACTGTTCATTGTAAAGCGGTGAATGTTAAGGCTCTCAGCCTATGCCCGAGAGGAAGTAAGTTGGAATAGAGAAAAAAACAAAAAAAAAAAAAAAATGCCGAATTCTCCTGACACCGAAATACAAAAGGTATACAACCTCCTCAGGATACGAGGACACGTTTCTACATTACATTCTGGCAATTATTAGACGATTGATTGCAGCTTAGGAAGGATATCTAGGAATCAAAAGAGTGACGACCATATCAATAAATCCTCTGACTTCGAAAGCTCCTTCCTAAGCTAAATAAAATCGTCTAGCGATTGCCAAAATAAGAGAGAGAGAAAAACACGTCCGGGTATGCTGATGGAGTTTATATTTATATTGATGGGGTTTGTATTTGATATTAATGTTAAAGAACGGGGTGTTACATATGTATTTATTTATCTATTTTAGTTTTTATTTGTTGTTGTTCTCGTGGTGGTAATGTTCTCGTGTGGGACAATTTTGGTTTAATCTAAAATGTAATTCTTGCTAAAGAGATTGTACTCTGTTTCCGGCTTAATTTAATTGCAGCAAAAATTATGCAGCCATCTGTTTTAAAAGCAGGTGTTTAATTAAACATTTTAGCAGTTAGCACGCAAAAGTAGGTACACACACACACAGGCAAAGTAGGTACACACACACACAGGCAAAAGTAGGTACACACACACAGGCAAAGTAGGTACACACACACACAGGCAAAGTAGGTACACACACACAGGCAAAAGTAGGTACACACACACAGGCAAAGTAGGTACACACACACAGGCAAAAGTAGGTACACACACACAGGCAAATGAACATAATATACATTCATATTATTTAAATATACTGCATACATAGGCATACTATATATATATATATATATATATATATATATATATACAATTTTGTGTATACAATATTACATGCTCTCCAGTCAAACAGTAACATATACCATGGCCACTAGCCATTTGTCTACGTCTGGGCATGTTATAATTTTGCCACTTCATTTCTAAAGTAGAACTAAGTATTTAAGAAGTTAATTATATTGACGTATATTTAATTTGCGTGTATTGTAAGTATTTATGCACCCCCCCCCCCACCCCCTCAGGCATTCGCGATAGCGATGTAGATTAAATTTTTGCACTCGAAATAGATGGGCTTTATACGTAATTGTACTTCTATGAATATATACATATAGCGAAAAAGTGCCCTCATGTAGTTATTTCACTGCCTCCATACCAGATATTAACTTCCCAGACAAAAGTCAGATTAATGCCGGCGAGTTATTCAGTATCTCTCTATCATCCCCCCCCCCCCCCCACCCCACCCACCCACCCACCCTCCCTCCCTTGCATGGCCCTAGACTGGCGGCACTGGGACAGACTGGAGTTATATATTTTGCAACCCAGTTCTAGCCGTGTTTACATTTGGTACTGTACCATCGTGTCTCGTCTAATTATCTGTCTCCATGTGTATATATAATTATCTGTCTCCATGTGTATATATAATTATCTGTCTCCATGTGTATATATAATTATCTGTCTCCATGTATATATATAATTATCTGTCTCCATGTGTATATATAATTATCTGTCTCCATGTGTATATATAATTATCTGTCTCCATGTGTATATATAATTATCTGTCTCCATGTGTATATATAATTATCTGTCTCCATGTATATATATAATTATCTGTCTCCATGTATATATAATTATCTGTCTCCATGTGTATATATAATTATCTGTCTCCATGTATATATATAATTATCTGTCTCCATGTATATATATAATTATCTGTCTCCATGTGTATATATAATTATCTGTTTCCATGTATATATATAATTATGTCTCCATGTGTATATATAATTATCTGTCTCCATGTATATATATAATTATCTGTCTCCATGTGTATATATAATTATGTCTCCATGTGTATATATAATTATCTGTCTCCATGTGTATATATAATTATCTGTCTCCATGTATATATATAATTATGTCTCCATGTGTATATATAATTATCTGTCTCCATGTATATATATAATTATCTGTCTCCATGTGTATATATAATTATGTCTCCATGTGTATATATAATTATCTGTCTCCATGTATATATATAATTATGTCTCCATGTGTATATATAATTATCTGTCTCCATGTATATATATAATTATCTGTCTCCATGTGTATATATAATTATCTGTCTCCATGTATATATATAATTATCTGTCTCCATGTGTATATATAATTATCTGTCTCCATGTATATATATAATTATCTGTCTCCATGTGTATATATAATTATCTGTTCCCATGTATATATATAATTATCTGTTTCCATGTATATATATAATTATGTCTCCATGTGTATATATAATTATCTGTCTCCATGTATATATATAATTATCTGTCTCCATGTGTATATATAATTATCTGTCTCCATGTATATATATAATTATCTGTCTCCATGTGTATATATAATTATCTGTCTCCATGTGTATATATAATTATCTGTCTCCATGTGTATATATAATTATCTGTCTCCATGTATATATATAATTATCTGTCTCCATGTGTATATATAATTATCTGTCTCCATGTCTATATATAATAACTCTGACGACGGTGCCGTGTGGTTCTTTGTCTTTTATAGCCACTCACACCAAGGAGACTAGGGTGGGCTACCGTTCTGGTGTGGGGGCAATAGACCCGGGGAGAAACATAAGCCCGTCGGCCTTAAAAGGGCTGCCCAACTTTGTCTATGCTCACGCCAAGGAGTATAGGGTGGAGGCCGAACAGTAGTTCATCCTTGCTCGCTTGGCTACCGTTGCTAGTGTGAGCGATACAGGTCCGGTGCTCTATAATATATGGATCTACTACATGTATACATATATGGCGTATGTTGGAGCCAATTACGCAACAAACAAGCAAGGTTATCAACGAGCTATTGATTCTGACTGTACGAGCTGATAGACTTGAGTTACATAAAATAATACTCGCGGACTAGACCGCTGCGACTGTGCCCCGCCTCGCTGACTGCCAACTTCAGCGAATATTTACAAGACGTCGACAAGGCTGGTTGAGCAAAGGAGTTTCCGCGAGGATCCCTCTTGTATTTAATGCCGCGGACCCCTCGAAAAATGTTACGTCTTCACAGGGTTCTTGCACATACTGTAACTGAATTTTATTTTATTCTGGCTACCATTAGACCATTAGAACAGACGGCTTTATGCAATCTTCAGCCAGATGAATCTACTCAGCTTGGGAAGAACTTCGAAGACTCTAAGCCCAAAGGGCAATAGATGATTTCAATTTACCCTATAATTCTGACATGCCCTTCTTACTATAAATTACATTGTCTACAGGTAGTCAAAATACAGCCCAAATTGGCGTCATCTGCTTGAGAGGGTAAATGCCCGAGACCAAAGAGATATTTTTACGTCTCCGGATGGTTCTTGCAGACAGTTGACTGCAACTGTATTTATATTCCCTTATTAGCGGCGTGGTTAGATAAAATGTGTTCAATGTTAACTGTCCCTTGCGTGTACTACTAGTATGGCTGAGTTCAGGAGTTCGCCTTATAACTTAACGATATATGTGTATCTCCGTCAGGCACAGCAAGGGGCAGTAATGCATAGCTTTACTTAATATACAGTATATAATATTATATATATATATATATATATATATATATATATATATATATATATATACCGGTATATACAGTATATATATATATATATAATTTTTTTTATATATATTTTTTATATATTTTTTTTTATTTTTTTTATTATTATTATTATTATTATTATTTCTGTCTACCTTTGAACGAGCCCCGTTTTGCCTTGGCCTTGGACTAACAAAGAACCCAGGAAGCACGAGGACAATATTATAGTGCAATTGGTGTATTCCCTAGATTTCTCTATTATAAAGCTTCTTATAAATGAATATATTCATACCTGAGGAAGGACGACTTACTGTTTCTACACTCACTAACAATAAATATGTAAAAGAAATCCGGAAATCCGTTAGCCCGAATTAAGCATAAACTCCCAAGGCTGGAATTTTGCATCATCTGAAATTTAGTATCAACTTTTAGTATCAACTGGAATTTAGCATCAACTTTTAGCATCAACTGGAATTTAGCATCAACTTTTAGCATCAACTAACAGGAATTTAGCATCAACTGGAATTCATTATCAACTAGCATTTAGCATCAATGTTTAGCATCAACTGGAATTTAGCATAAACTTTTAGCATCAACTGGAATTTAGCATCAACGTTTAACATCAACTGGAATTTAGCATCAACTGGAATTAGCATCAACTGGATTTAAGCATCAACTGAAATATAGAATCAACTGGAATTTACAATCATCTTGAATTTAGCATCAACTGGAATTTAGCCTCAACTGGAATTTAGAATCAACTTAAATTTAACATCAACTTTTAGCATCAACAGGAAATTAACATCAACATTTAGCACCAACTGGATTTTAACATCAACTGAAATTTAGCATAAACTTTTTAACATCCACTGGAATAAAGCATCAACAGTAATTTAGCACCAAACTTTTAGCTAGCATCAACTGAAATTTAGCATCAACTGGAAATTAGCATCAACCTTTAACATAACTGTGATTTAGCATCAACTGGAATTTAGCACCAAACTTTTAGCATCAACTTTTAACATCAATTGGAATTAAGCATAAACAGGAATTAAGCATCAACATTTAGCATCAACAGGAATTAAGCATCAACTGGAATTTAGCATCAACTTTTAGCATCAACATGAATGAAGCCTCAACTCCCCAGGCTGGAATACCAAGTGATATTGTTGGGACCAGAAACACCCAGTAGACATTTTACCTCCCCGGGCATGTCTGGGGCGGCTCCTCCTTCATTCCAGGAACCAACTGTTATATGTCCCTGTTCTTGCTCATGCTCTTGTTCTTAAGGGGAGACGGTTGGTTTTTCGAGTCCTCCTACTCCCTCATGTTTAGCCCTATTAGTTATGAGATTTCAAGACATTGGCCCCATTAGTTTGGCGATATTCGACCTTTTGCCCCATTTTGTTGCCAATATTAAGACCTTTTGTGCCATTTAGAGGTCGATTTCTTTCCTGATGAGCGATAGCGAGCCTGTATTTGAAGAGGGATCGGCCTTCGGCCGAGAATTTTTTTTTACCGAAAAATTTACAAATTTATATCGAAATGGGTGTTTTTTAAAGTTTGATGTAGGTCTAGGGACGAAACTAAAACAAATATATGAATACATGAATCAAAAGACCAAACAAACAGCCACTGTCCCCTTAAGCCTTAACTCCCCAGACTGGTATACCAAGTGATATTGTTAGGCCCTTAAACACCCAGTAGACATTTTACCTCCCCGGAGAATGTCTGGGGCGGCTCCTCCTTCATTCCAGGAACCAACTGTTATGTCCCTGCTCTTGCTCTTAAGAGGAGGTTCTTAATTTGCTCCCTAGACCTCCATCAAGCTTGAAGGAAAATCTCCCCAAGAACCCCCATCGAGATAAATGTTTACATGTTTCAGTAGGAAAATGTTCCTCCTAAATTGCAGGCTCGCTATCGCTCGCCAGGAAATAATCGACACCTAAAAATGGCATAAAAGATCTGAAAACTGACCAAGAAATGGGGCAAAAAATCTCAATATCGTCAAACTAATGGGCCAAACATCTTAAAATCGCAAAAGTAATGGGCCTAAAGATGAGAGAGAAGGGGTGGAGAACAAAGCAAACCTTCCTTTAATTAACATCATCATCATCACTACCTCCTCCTCTGCCTGACCCCTGCAAGTGTGAGTGTAAGTGTGTGTTTATGTGTGTTTATGTGTGAGCCTATAATTGTATCTGTGCATGTGGTGAGTGTTGTTATAGTATCACCTACTATAGTCCATTCATTATAGGTAGGCTAGAAATCGTCACCCCTAACATCTGCAACACCAAAAAAAAGGCTGGAGCAAATGGGCTGCCATTGTCTACACCTATTCCTTCGCTATAACCCTGCCGAAATGGTAGAAATAATAGCTGTATTTCTCTAGTCATTTGTGAGTTGTAGAGGTTACTGTTCAAGAGTGTTGGCCTACCTATTTGGAACAGGGTATAGTAGCTACGACTTGGTGTTTCGTTCTCTATCGTAACTATAGTGGATAAAAAACACCATCTGAGGAAGAGCACTTTATTGACAACGTTTCGCAGATAGCTTCATCAGGTCACTAACAAATGCTGGTACATAGGAGGCCTTAAATATCCGTCCAGACAGGTGGCGGGGGAGGAGAGGGAGGTGGGGGTTGGGAGGGAGGAAGGAGGCAGGACAGGGAGGGGGCAGAAGCATGGGGGGAGGGGAGGCGGAGCCTATATATGGGTCAAATACATCAGTAAGAACTAGCAAAAACAGACATACAAACATGCGTACAGGGTAACTATAGTGTCGTGTTTTGTGATGTTGTAGGTTGAGTAAACACGTCGTTGTAGCACACACACACACACACACACACACACACACACTTATGGTAGCCAAGAGCACTAAGTTTTTGTAATTGAATGTTGGTGGCTCGAATCAACTGTTGGTATGAGAGTTTTCTCAAAAAAAATTACCCTGGCTGAGAAAATTAGGTCTGAAACTTATGAATATTTTACAATACAAGTGTCAATTTGTTTCTAATACATCTACACATAATAATGTTAAGACACATATATGGAAACTGAAATCGTATATACAGTAGATAATACAAAAATATATATATATATATATATATATACCGGTATATATATATAATAAAAACATATATATATATATATACCGGTATATAATAATAATATATACAGTATAATAATAATAATGATAATAATAATAATAATAATAATAATAATAATAATAATGATAATGTTGACACGAACCCCCATTCCTCTACATCAAAACATATCACTCTCTCAGCCGCTGCCACTCCGTCTGCCTCACATTACCACGAATCCCAGGTCGTCCAAACACCCACGGTTCTTGGACTCTAGATATTACGTGCCAAGAGAGAGAGAGAGAGAGAGAGAGAGAGAGAGAGAGAGAGAGAGAGAGAGAGAGAGAGAGAGAGAGAAAGGAGAGAGAGAGAGAGAGAGAGAGAGAGAGAGAGAGAGAGAGAGAGAGAGAGAGAGAGAGAGAGAGAGAGAGAGAAAGAAAGAAAAAAAGAGAGAGAGAGAGAGAGAGAGAGAGAGAGAGAGAGAGAGAGAGAGAACGAAACAAAAAAAAGAGAGAGAGAGAAGGTGGAATGCATGTGAAAGGGTTGGTGTTGTGTGTGTGTTCATGTGTGGTGAGTGTCAGAGAGAGAGAGAAAGAGAGAATGAGTGAGTAAAGGTTAAGATGTCTGGTGTCGGCTTCGCAATCTTCAACCCGTTTAACAGGACTCGTCTGGCGTTTTTCATGATTTTAGTTTTTCTAGCGATTTTAATTAAACGATTGTATTATCTTATTAAAGGTGGGGTTTTTAATGTTTACATCCTTATTTGATCACGTGGGAGAAGCCTGTCCTTAAAAAAATATGTATGTTTTATTATCACCTTAGTAACTATACTAACCATATAATACTGTATAACTGGCAAAATAAATCATTTCAAATTTCAGTTTCGAATAAAAAATAAAACATTTTTTTATTTTATGTTAGTTATTTATGTGAGAGTCGAAGGGATTATAGATAGATTATTTATGTGAGAGTCGAAGGGATTATAGACAGATTATTTATGTGAGACTCGAAGGGATTATAGATAGATTATTTATGTGAGAGTCGAAGGGATTATAGATAGATTATTTATGTGAGACTCGAAGGGATTATAGATAGATTATTTATGTGAGAGTCGAAGGGATTATAGATAGATTATTTATGTGAGAGTTGAAGGGATTATAGATAGATTATTTATGTGAGAGTCGAAGCGATTATAGATAGATTATTTATGTGAGAGTCGAGTCGAGGGATTATAGATAGATTATTTATGTGAGAGTCGAAGGGATTATAGATAGATTATTTATGTGAGAGTCGAAGGGATTATAGATAGATTATTTATGTGAGAGTCGAAGGGATTATAGATAGATTATTTATGTGAGAGTCGAAGGGATTATACAGATTATTTATGTGAGAGTCGAAGGGATTATAGATAGATTATTTATGTGAGAGTCGAAGGGATTATAGACAGATTTTACTTCTCGATTACACAACGTCTTTCCTAAGCTCCTCATAATAATCTAGCGTTAGCCATAATATATGGAATAGCTAGAGCGTTATTATATAGTGATGGTAAATTCAATGTATTAAATTTATACAGAGGTAGTTGGCATATTACACCCTAATTACGAGCTGGTTAACTTCAGCCAGGATTAAAAGAAAATATAACGTGGTACTGAAGAGATTAATTAAACATAAAATTAAACATAACTGCTCTTGCATTATTTTTTTTTATTTCCAACACACCTGTACACGGGAGCTAGAATTATATAGGATTATTAATTTTGTTTTAATAAACGGCTTCCCAGAATTCGATCGTATACTCTCTATACATGCGATAGAATATGCCCTCCCCGCTTTACAGTTTGTTGGGTAAATCATACTATATCATCTATATTCCATATGTGGACAGGACAGAGAGGGAGACGTAGACCGAAGGAGAGGTGGAACGATGGAGTGAGGAAGTATATGGATGAAGGCAGTGCTGGTTGGGAGGAAGGGCGTCGACTAACTGGGGACAGAGGTGCATGGGGGCGGTTCGTGGCCACCCCTTCGGGGATCACGGCGTCAGGCAATAGATAAATAGATAGAATGAAAACAAGATCTATTCACTTAAAGGTGTCATCTATTTACGACATATATATTTGTAATAATAAATTATTAATCGTGGATAAAGCACGGGAAAAATACTCACTTAATATTCGTAGCCGCTCAACTGATAATACGCACGGAAGGAAATACAGCATGATCGAATTACAAATGTAGTTTTGTTGTGCAGTAATCAATTCATATGATCAATACAAAAAAAATTGTAAGTCATACATACTAATTACACTAAATCAAGGAGTAGTTGCAAATTAATGAGGGCAAATGTACACCTGGCGTAAGAGTAAGCATCCAACACTTGATAATATACAATACAAGGACACCACTTTAATTCAATCGTTGCTATCAGTAAACTATATAATTATATATATATATATATATATATATATATATATATATATATATATATATATATATATATATATATATACAGTATATATATATATATATTGCACTCAAGAAACGACAGAGTTAACATAACACAAAACATTACATTTTCGTGAACTAATTCATGCAGTCTCAAGTTAAACCTCAAATTAGCTCACTTTGCAATATAAAGAAACTAATATGAAAACAGTCAGAGAAACAAACACGTAAGCAAGAGCATACTTAGGTTAAACAAACTCCAATATATCAGGATACTACACCCTGTTCATTATGGGTAAGCCATATATCCTGACCCCTAACCTCTGTAACTCAAACAAAAGGGCTAGACAAAATGAGCTGTAAATTCCTTCACGTATTCCCTGGCTGACCCTTCCTAAATGGTAGAAATATTACAGTAGCTCGATTATTCTAGTCATGTATGAATTATAGAGAATAGTGGTCAAGATTTGTGGCCTAGTTTACTGGACTACACACACGGAATAAACTAGCATCCAAAGTAAACATGGAATCCAGCACGTGCAGTATACTCTACTGAAGCCAGGCAAGCCCCTCCTGCCAATAAAGACTATACAGGCGGTGTTACACGAGCTACTCTCTCTCTATCTATCTGTCTATATTATAACTATTTTTTTAATCAATATGTAAAAAGCACACCTTGTATCTTTGTATAAAATATAAATAGGACTGACTATATATACCGTATATATATATATATATATATATATATATATATATATATATATATATATATATATATATATATATATATATATATATATATATATATATTATCCCAAGGAACAATGCCCCAACACCCCAAGGGTCCACATGAACTCCACGCACAGTTTCAAAAGGCTCCCAGATTAAAGTGAGGATCTAACGCACCCACATAACATTTAACTTCGTATAAACATACTTAAATATTGGCAACGTAGAATCAGCACAAACAATCAGTATGAATAACCTAAAATCAGGGAAGACTTTGATATGGACAAATATAATAAAATCGTCTAATGATAGCCAGAATAAATTGAAAGAACGCATCTCCGTATACTGAAGGAGATAAAACACACATTAGAATAGCGACCTAACTCAATATACTATACTATCTATATCTATCTATCTATATGCTCAGGCCCAATCCCCATTTTGGGGGTAGCCGACTCAAGACAGAGCAAGAACAGGGAAAACACAAAAACAACATAAAACAAAAAATAAACACAGATATATACTATACTACTACACACAATAAACCACAATCCTAAAATACATTCAATCCACCACGAACTCCATCCGGCCTCTCTCTCCCATCTCAAGGAACAATGACCAGACATCCCCCAGGCCACATGGGCTCCACTCAAGATCTCAGAAGGCTACCCAGATTAAACAGAATATGTAACGCACTCACATATATACCTGTTACATGTTACCTGATATATCTAACGCACTCACATATATACCTGTTACCTGTTACCTGATATAACGCACTCACATATATACCTGTTACCTGATATATCTAACGCACTCACATATATACCTGTTACATGTTACCTGATATATCTAACGCACTCACATATATACCTGTTACCTGTTACCTGATATAACGCACTCACATATATACCTGTTACCTGTTACCTGATATAACGCACTCACATATATACCTGTTACCTGTTACCTGATATAACGCACTCACATATATACCTGTTACCTGTTACCTGATATAACGCACTCGCATATATACCTGTTACCTGTTACCTGATATATCTAACGCTCTCACATATATACCTGTTACCTGTTACCGGATATATCTAACGCTCTCACATATATACCTGTTACCTGTTACCTGATATAACGCACTCACATATATACCTGTTACCTGTTACCTGATATATCTAACGCTCTCACATATATACCTGTTACCTGATATATCTAACGCACTCACATATATACCTGTTACCTGATATATCTAACGCACTCACATATATACCTGTTACCTGTTACCTGATATAACGCACTCACATATATACCTGTTACCTGTTACCTGATATAACGCACTCACATATATACCTGTTACCTGTTACCTGATATATCTAACGCACTCACATATATACCTGTTACCTGATATAAAGATCGCTACCTGCAAGTGGCACCGATTAGGGTGTTGCCCATCGGTAATTTGTTTAGCAGTACATTTCGGACACACTCGAAGCGGGAAACACTGGCATAATAAGACTTTAAAAAATGGTCAAACTCAAAGGAGAAATAAAAAGGGTCAAACTCAAAGAAGGGCAAACTCAAAGGACAAACTTAATGGAAACCTAGCATAAAAGCCGATCTATCTATCTATCTATATATATATATATATATATATATATATATATATATATATATATATATATATATATATATATACTGTATATATATATGCCATGTTCTAAATAATTGTTTGATTCCGTATAATTATTAGATTATATTGTGTATGTTATTGTGTTCATGCCAATAACCAGTTTCAATTGAATTTGAATTGAGAGTAAATCGAAATTCAAACTATCTCCAGGCCACATGCTATCCCTTCTCTCCCAATAAAGACTAAACTAGGGCCTCTCTCTCTCTCTCTCTCTCTCTCTCTCTCTCTCTCTCTCTCTCTCTCTCTCTCTCTCTCTCTCTCTCTCTCTCTCTCTCTCTCTCTCTCTCTCTCTCTCTCTCTCTCTCTCTCACTTTTGATAGTGTCATGCACAGCTTAATTCTGAGAAAGTGTGCTGAGCTTGGAGAGAATTCCTTTTGGGTTAAGAGTTATTTAGGTAATAGTCAATCTGTGCGGGTAGGCAAAATAGTGTCTATGCAGGATAATATAAATGATGGTGTACCTCAAGGATCTATTTTTTGGACCAATCTTTTTCGCTATTTATGTAAATGATATACGAGCTAACTTACGGGGGAGGTAGTGGCGTTTTCTGAACCCCCTTCTCCCTCATGATGAACCCCATTAGTTTTGAGATTTTAAGACGTTCATTCGATTATTTGGCGATTTTGAAACCTTTCGCCCCATTTCTTTGTCAAATATTTACACGTTTCGTGCCATTCCGGTGTCGAGTTTTGTGCAGGCGAGCGACAACGAGGCTGTAATTTTGGGAGAAACATGCCTTTGGCAGTCATTTTTTTTTTACCGAAAAATGTACGAATTTATCTTACAAGGGGTCAAGGGGTGTAATATTAAGCTTGATGAAGGTCTAGGGAACAAACTAAAACAAGTATATATACTGGTACTGTATATATAATATATATATAAATATATACCGGTAATAATAACCAATAATAAAGCAAATAAAATAACGTCCCCTCCAGATATTCCCCCTCCTAGGAACTCCATCACTGCCAACGACCTCAGAAGGAGACAGATACAGCTCCCTCGGTCACTGCACCCCCCTCTATAGTATAATGTTACAATGTTACGGGGGGGGGGGGGGGGGGTGTAAACAGTACCTCGTCTAGGGGGTAATAATAGACTAACGTGTTGTCGCGCCATTAACCCCTTCTGTAACCGACGACGCCTTATATGCTTTATTTCAGCTACATTTAGACGATTTTATGAAGCTTAGGAAGGATATATTGTAGCTTAAAGGATTAATTGAGATAGTCTGAAGCCTGTTAATGAGTAGACGTCTTTCCAAAGCTGTACAAAATCGTCTAATAGTTGCCAGAATCTAATAAAAATTACATCACCGATATAGAAGGGGTTAAGCCGAGGTAAAATTCGCTCTCATCACAGAGGGCTGTCAACTATGAATATAATGTACAATGCATGTGTCTCACATTTGTGGAGATGTTGTTTCAATGTAGCAAAGGATAAATTGATACAGCACAAAGCAAGCAAACCAACGACAAATTCAATTGAGCAGATGCGTAAATAACGCCAGGCAATAACGCAAAGATACAGAGAGAGAGAGAGAGAGAGAGAGAGAGAGAGAGAGAGAGAGAGAGAGAGAGAGAGAGAGAGAGAGAGAGAGAGAGAGCGAGAGAGGCGTACAGAACAAACAGGGAGCCAGACAAGGTCAATCCATCAATCTATGGTAGCAAGAGGACTCAATTATCAGTTCCTGCCTCTCCTCCCTCTCCCTCCCCCTCTCTCTCTCTCTCCCTGGACGCGCCCCGGGACCAGCCTATGAAAGCCGAGCCCTAAGTGAATCTCCTGCAGGGGTAATGGAACGTCATGGCAGTCCCTTTGATCTGGGGGTCTTCTGAGACTGGTGAGTGGAGTCCATGTGTCCAGGATGTCGGCCCATTGTTCCTTGGGATGAGAGAGCTACATAGAGCTACATAGAGCTACATAGATACACAGACCACACAGACCTCAAGGTCCTTACTAGGCAGTCTGGCCTTACAAACTATAATATGCATATATGCATATATACACATACACATACATACATATACATATATATATATACATACATATACACATACATATACACATACAGAGAGAGAGAGAGAGAGAGAGAGAGAGAGAGAGAGAGAGAGAGAGAGAGAGAGAGAGAGAGAGAGAGAGAGAGAGAGAGAGAGAGAGAGAGAGAGAGAGAGAGAGAGAGAGAGAGAGAGAGAGAGGAGTTAGTCTTTATTGCTAGAGAGAAAGAGAGAGGGAGAGAAAAAGAGAGAGTCAGGGGTTAGTCTTTATTGAGAGAGAAGGGAATGAATCTGGCCTGGAGAGAGTTTCTTTGAATATCGCTTTAATTATTCTCAATTCAAATTAAATTCAAAATGGTTGTTGGCATGAACACAATTACATACACAATAACATACAATAATTAAACATAATCAACATTATTATTTAGTTATTGAGGATTTTGCATGTTTTTGTCATTTCAATTAAAGTGTGTCTCCTAAAAAAAAAAAAAAAAAAAATTGTATATACTGTATATATATATATATATATATATATATATATATATATATATATATATATATATATATATATATATATATATATATATATATATATATTGTCCTTCTTTGAGTTTGTCCTTGTGTGAGTTTGTTCTTGTGTGAGTTTGTCCTTCTTTTTGAGTTTGTCCTTGTGTGAGTTAGTCCTTGTGTGAGTTTGTCCTTCTTTGAGTTTGTCCTTCTTTGAGTTTGTCCTTCTTTGAGTTTGTCCTTCTTTGAGTTTGTCCTTCTTTGAGTTTGTCCTTCTGTGAGTTTGTCCTTCTGTGAGTTTGTCCTTCTGTGAGTTTGTCCTTCTGTGAGTTTGTCCTTATGTGAGTTTGTCCTTCTTTGAGTTTGTCCTTCTGTGAGTTTGTCCTTCTGTGAGTTTGTCCTTCTGTGAGTTTGTCCTTATGTGAGTTTGTCCTTCTTTGAGTATGTCCTTCTTTGAGTTTGTCCTTCTGTGAGTTTGTCCTTCTGTGAGTATGTTCTTCTGTGAGTTTGTCCTTCTTTGAGTTTGTCCTTCTTTGAGTTTGTCCTTCTTTGAGTTTGTCCTTCTGTGAATATGTTCTTCTGTGAGTTTGTCCGTGTGTGAGTTTGTCCTTCTGTGAGTTTGTCCTTCTTTGAGTTTGTTCTTCTGTGAGTTTGTCCTTCTTTGAGTTTGTCCTTCTTTGAGTTTGTCCTTGTGTGAGTTTGTCTTTGTGTGAGTTTGTCCTTCTGTGAGTTTGTCCTTGTTTGAGTTTGTCCTTCTTTGAGTTTGTCCTTCTTTGAGTTTGTCCTTCTTTGAGTTTGTCCTTCTTTGAGTTTGTCCTTCTTTGAGTTTGTCCTTGTGTGAGTTTGTCCTTCTTTGAGTTTGTCCTTGTGTGAGTTTGTCCTTGTGTGAGTTTGTCCTTGTGTGAGTTTGTCCTTGTGTGAGTTTGTCCTTCTTTGAGTTTGTCCTTCTTTGAGTTTGTCCTTCTTTGAGTTTGTCCTTCTGTGAGTTTGTCCTTCTGTGAGTTAGTCCTTCTGTGAGTATGTTCTTCTGTGAGTATGTTCTTCTGTGAGTTTGTCTTGTGAGTTTGTCCTTCTTTGAGTTTGTCCTTCTGTGAGTTTGTCCTTCTGTGAGTTTGTCCTTCTGTGAGTATGTTCTTCTGTGAGTATGTTCTTCTGTGAATTTGTCTTGTGAGTTTGTCCTTCTGTGAGTTTGTCCTTGTTGTTGTTGTTGTTGTTGTTGTTGTTGTAGTTCCCCAGACTCTCTGGCCAAACAGTCCCGAGTCCGGTTGACAAAAGCCGCTCCAGATGCTCTGGCCTCCGAGAAAAAACAAAACAAAAAACAATAAGGAGAGTTATGCAGTTATTAAGTAGAGCTGCCATATCTTAAAGGCCATCACATGGAACTTCCTGAAGGGCTGCATCCTGTCATTGCAAATTAAGAAAAATACTAAAGGAGAGTAGCGCCTCATGAAGATTGTCGAGACCCTTTATGTCCTACTGTTCACTTGCGGAAAGTAGAAACTAACAGGACACAGCTGAATCCACGGCACGTAATGCCGTAATAAACGTCCCTGTACTTCCCATTGAGAATCTACGGAAGGGGAGAAGTCTCGGGGGGCCTTTAGAGGGCGGGTAAAGCAGGAAACAGATTTACATGAACGGTTTGTGAGGAGCCAGACGGTTGTACAATTATCAGACCATCCGTGAGTGTTTAGACCTTAAAGGGGGATGGTGGTGGTTTTTCTTAAAGTTGAATACCACGAGCGATTTGTCTTCAATGTTCTATTCATCTATCCACTGAAATGTAAAACTTGCATAACAAACGAACCAAAACAGGAACCGCACAACATAAATGGAAAGAGAATGATAACAATCACTATGTAGAAATAACGCATTAATTATTTAGCAAAGCAATATAATGCCCAAAACACAATAATTTTATATATATATCTATCTATCTATCTATCTATCTATCTATCTGTCTATCTATCTATCAATTCTCAGACGCCTTGATCCCCGAGGGGTGGTGGCCACAAATTAATCTTCTCCATCGAGGCGATCCATTCGACACACTACCTTTTTTCGAGAAAGGGTTGCTAGCCCAACTACCCATAGTTGTGTGTGAGTTGCATGTGGAAGGTAATCGTAATGCTAGATTGGCTGTGGATGTAAATGTAGTTTGTAACTTGTGTAATCATCTCACTCGCTCTCTCTCTCTCTCTCTCTCTCTCACACACACACATTTACTTTAAACTGCTGATATGCAGAAAATACCTTGGCGTTACTGTGGGTGGGCAAATGGGAAGAGCAGCAGGGAGGGGATAGCATACTAATATCTGGGGTCCCTACGGTGTGCTGGGGTGTTAGTGTCCCCTTATGGCCTGGGGGAGAGTGGAGATGGGGACACCTTTCTTCGGGGGCCTATAATATTACACCAGTAGAAGGGGGCAATATTTGGGGTTACTGCCTCACCCCTTTCAGTACAAGGACGCGTTTTTTTTTTTGCATTTATTCTTGCTAACATTAGACGATTTCACTCACATTTGGAAGTCCTTCTAAGAATCGAAATGGTAAATGTAGATCTCAGTTAACCCTCTAAGTATCAGCATTCCTTCCTAAACTGAATAACATCGTCTGCTAATAGCCAACATAAATGGAATACTAAAGGGGTTAACCAACATCCCTGGAGAGTAGATGATGCTGTTACACCTCCTAAGACTATTCCAAGGACGAGAATGTTTTTTTTTAAAGTTTCATAAATGCCTTTACTTTAACTTTTGTTATATCTATCTGTCTATTTATCGAGCTAATTGCCTATCTATATGTGTGTGTGTGTTGGGGGGGGGGGGGGGGGAGGGTGAGATGCGTTATACATTGTTTTCATGTTGTTGATGCTTAACTTCCATAATAGAAGGCTGATCATATTATTCTTAAATAAGGGTTGTGTTATTGCTGTGGGCTGGAAAAGGAGAAGCAGAGCACCAGAGAGTGTGATATAGGGTGAAAGGAAGGAGGGAGGGAAGTAGAGGGTGTGGTATTGGGTGAAGAAAACAAGGGAGGGAGGGAAGGATGGAAAGAAGTACGGGGTGAAGGAAGAAAGGGAGGGAGAGAAGTAGGGGTGTAGTATAGGTGAAGGAAAAAAGGGAGGGAGGGAGGGAGGGAGGGAGGGAGAGAGAGAGGGAGGGAGGGAGGGGATCAGAGTGCGTGGTATAGGGCGAAAGGAGGGAGGGGGAGAATCAGAGAGTGTGTGCTGTAGGGTAGAAGGTAAGAGAGGGAGAATCAGAGTGTGAGATATAGGGTGAAAGGAGGGAAGGAAGGGAGAGAGGGAGAGAAGAAGAGGGTGTGATATAAGGTGAAGGAAACAAGGGAGGGAGGGAGAGAAGTAGGGGGTGTGGTATAGGGTGAAAGGAAGGAAGGAGGGAGGGAGACAAATGGTGTGTGTGTGGTGGTGATCGTGTACACATTGATCCTTTAATCACCACCCCGTCACGGTGTTGATGACTGATCACCTGCCAGCGCCTCTCTCCACAACACCACCACACATTTTTCACCAACCTTAAGAAATCATTCCTACCTTCTTGTATAGTCGTATATAAGTAAACTGTAACAGCATATACAGTATACTTCATGAGAATTATGAAGAAGATGTAGCATGGTATTTGTAAGTGTAATTTTGAGGCATCCTTGTGTGCATGAAACGTACGAGAAGACTACACTGTACGAATGTAAACACTTAATGTAATAAACATTTAAGATACGTACTTTACGAAAACGGGGTGGGGGGGGGGGGGATAGGGAGTTGCAGTTTTGGGGATTTAGGGGTCGTTTATTTTACCTTAAAAGGGGATTTATGGATACTTATTTATCAATTATTTATTTACTGTTATTTTTATTTTTATTGTGTTCACCCTAGGAGCAAACTAAAGCTCGCAAATGGCAAAAACAATCAAAGTTAACAATAATTATTAAACAAAATATCATAAAAAACACATAACACCGGATAGGAAGTAAGGTTTATGAACTAAGGGCTATCCTATATCAGCATTATGGTGAAAGGCATGGGCTGGAGATCTCTAGTAGGAAGTGCCAAGACGGGGATTTAAACCAGTGTCACACGAGCAATTTTGCCACAAATATTGTTTTCAGTAATTCTTGCTGGCACCTTCAAAATATAAAGTTAGTTAAGAATGCAGCCAACTATAGGTAGCGCCAACGAACTTGACAATAATCTTGATCCCTTAACTGCTTATAACTCAAAATGAATGAAAGCAATCAGGCTGAAATTCCACTCATTTGGGAAGAGTCCACCAGGTAATAGGTGTGGATATTTACAGCCAGTTTGCTCTAGTCCCTTTTGAATTACGAAGTGGCTAGGGTTCGAGATAATTGTCAAACTCGTTGGCGCTACCTATAACATTATTTCCCATCAGTGTTGTTTCCGATACCAGTGATAAATAACTCCAAAATGTTAATACAAATAAATGCGGTCATCAATCGTTCCCGGAAAAATCGTGCGTAGGATATCACCGTGCGACACCGGTGACTTTGGCCATTAAGGGGGGAGGGTTGTTGTTTTTTTCGAGCCCCCTTCCCATTCATGAGTTTAGCTTCATTAGTTTTCAGATTTTAAGACATTCGGCCCATTAGTTTGGCGATTATAAGAGTTTTCACCTCATTTCTTTGTCAACATTAAGATCTATCGTGCCATTTAGGCGTCGATTATATCCTAGCGAGCGAAAGCGCGCTTGTAATTTTGGAGAAACCAGCCTTCGGCCGGGACATTTCTCTACCAAAAAATGTACAAATTTATCTAGAAGGGGGATCTTGGGGATGTTTCTTTAAGCTTGATGGAGGTCTAGGGAGGAAACTAAAAAAAATATTTATACTTAAATCGACCAATAGAATTATACTCTACCCCCTAAAGGAGCCTTGGTCAGGTAGGAGAGAGGTGCGTCTAAGCCGTGGAATGAGACAGTAACGAGGTCTCTAATGAACACCAGGGGGGTAATAGCTGGCTGCTCTAAGGAGTCTGATCCCGTGCCAAGGTGGGCGGCCAGGTTGAAAGTCAGGAAACGCATGCATTCATCTTTGAGTCGAGTTCTCCCTTCTGGTAAGTGAAAAATTATTATTTATCAAACCGGAGCAAAGATTGGCCAGTCAATCTTTGTTAATACAATCCGTGTATATCCTGGTGGTAAAACTAAGATATCACAATGCTAGTGAAGATGCCCCGCGAGTTTTAACCCTGACTGCGCCCTACCAGGCGAACAACAATAGTCTGGAACAACACGACCACCAGTACAACCAAAGTGTTTCTCCACATTATGCAAACTGGATAAGGGCGAGGAGCAAGTCGACGCTAAAGGGGTCGTTACAGTGTACTGAATTATTTAAGTCCAACTTTTGTATACCTTGCTTCCAATTATTGTGTAACGAAAAGTAAACGGGAGAATATAATAGGCTAACACACTGTTGAGCTAAGGTTTTTGACAATAAAAGCTGAAGCGAATAAATTGCAAGTTAAACATCATTAAATTTGTGTACAGTTAACCCGGCAGCTGTGGGGAGACACTTAAGAGGTTTTACTGGGTGACTGCGGGGAAACTCTTAAGATCCTAGGCCTAAATTTTTGTTTTAACCCTTTCATGCATTTATGATGCAGAGGTTGCCAGATTAGCAATAAGAAATAGAGTTCTCTCACTCTTATAATTACCTTTCCAAAATTAGTTTTCTGCCAACAGCTAACTCAAAAGACAACTGCAGAGGTTGAAGTAACTAAACTAAAGATTTCTCAATACCCCTGATGGTAACAAAGGCTTTAAAGTATCCCTAATAGACTCAAAATTGCGTCATATGTCGGAGAGGGTTAAAAGGTCCCAGTAGCACTTGAAACAATTTTTTGTTTTTCCCCTTCATATCACCGAAAGTTATAATGTCGGTGGTTCGAGCCGGATGACAGTAATAAATATAATAGTTTGGACAATTTTAGACAACATTCTATAGTATACATGTTGTGAGGCGGAGATATGGGAGTCAGGGAACACTCTTGGTTAATTTACTAAAGATCAGTCAAATTTGAAAGGGAGTTACTAAAATATCATTAACCACTCTATTCACCAGTGAGTAATTCGCCTTCCAAATCGTCACAAGCATCATCATCATCGTCTTCAAAATCACCATCATCAACACCACCATCGAGATCATCATTTTAATAAGCATTGCCATCCTCTTCACTATCACCATCAAGATCATTACCATCTCAGTCATCTTCATCGTCTTCATAATCTCTATCATCATCGTCTTCATCTCTATCACCACCCACATTAACACCACCATCATCATAATTTCCATAATCACCATCATTATCCACACCACCATCAAGATTATTATTACTATCACATTCATCATCATCATCTTCACAATCACCATGATGACCACCATCATCAACATCATCATCATCATCATCATCTTCACAATCATCACCATCATCATCGTCTTCACAATCGTCATCATCACCACCAAGCTCCTAATTACCATCACCATTATTACCCTCATCATCATTATCGTCTTCCGAATCACTGTGGTATCACCATCAACATAAACATAATCATATCCAACATTACCATCATCATCATCATCATCATCGTTAATTCCATCACAGTCATCATCATCATCATCATCTTCACAATCACCACCACCAACATCGTCACCTTCACCATCACCCGTTCATCATCACCAACATTATCACCATCATTATCCAGAGGAGGACCATTACAGGTTAATGGACTCTTCCTAACTTGTCCACTCTATACTGAAATGTGTTCCTCTTGCTTCATCTCATGAGGGCCAAAATTCTGATCTTGTCTTCCATCTGGTTCCTTGTTTACCACCTCTGCACTCTTAAGGGACCCACCTCGCTCTTTTTCTCATCCTCTCCCTCTCTCTTTGGCTTGTATCCATTCGGCCCCATTCAGCCTACTGTTTTAAGATGTTTACCCCCATTGTTCACATGTGTGGGGAGGTTCCTCTCACACCGCTCTCCTAGACAAGGTAGAAAGGAAGGCCTTTCGTATCATTAACTCCCGTCCACTCACCAACTCTCTGCAATCTCTCTCTCTCTGCCGCAATGTTGCATCTCTCTCGCTATTCTATCGCTACTATAATAATCAGTGTTCCTCAGAGCTATCCCAGTGCATACCACCTCCTTTACGTAGGGCACGTGGTACCCGTTTTGCAACTCAATCCCACCCCTACTCTGTGCAACTCTCCAACCCAAGAGTGAAATGTTACTCTCAAACTTTCTTCTACTCAACAGCTGAGCTCTGAAACGCTCTCCCAGAATCAGTTTTTCCCACTTCCTATGACTTAAATTGCTTCAAACTCCGTGTGTCCAGGCATTTTGGCTCGAACGTCCCTTGATTTTGGCCCTGTCACTCTTTCAACTATGGGGGAGGCACTCGCTATAGGCAGTTATGCCTTTTGCCTCCCTCAATCACATAGAAAAAACAAATCCAGGTGTCAATATTTTCCTGGCGAGCGGTAGCGAGCCAACATATATATATTTTTGTTTTGACAGCAAGCTAAAATGTTTACATTTTTCGATAGAAAAGTGTCTCCGGCGCAGCCGGATTTCTCCATACAATACTCGCTCGCTATCGCTCTCCAGGAAGAAATCAACACCTGGATGGGGATAAACGTCTTAAAACAGTTGGCTGAATGGAGCCGAATGGATACAAGCCATGGAAAGAGAGAAAAGGAGAGACAGATAAAAAAAAGCCGGTGACCCCCTCAAAACTTTCAGCGTTATGACGCGTTTTATCAGTTTATTCTAGCTGTCATTAGATGTTTTTATACAATAAAGAACCAGCCAGCGTAGGCGGAGGTATGCGCTCTACCGAATGCCCCTCTAGTTTGTTTGTCTGTTAGTTTGTTAATTCATCTAACCAACACACAGCTTCATAACAAACTACATATGTAATGCAAGTATGGTATGTTTAGTTCCATTCGTAAAATCACGTAGAGGAAGACAACTTGTGTGAGTTGCACATAGGATTAGGCCATATACACACACGCTCAGACAGGCAGGCAGGCATGCTCATCACTCTATTCCTTGTAACTGCTTTCAGCGTACCTATAACCCTCTTACCTTGTTGCACCCTCTGTCATGCTTTGTCCTCTATAACCCTCTTACCTTGTTGCACCCTCTGTCATGCTTTGTCCTCTATAACCCTCTTACCTTGTTGCACCCTCTGTCATGCTTTGTCCTCTATAACCCTCTTACCTTGTTGCACCCTCTGTCACGCTTTGTCCTCTATAACCCTCTTACCTTGTTGCACCCTCTGTCATGCTTTGTCCTCTATAACCCTCTTCCCTTGTTGCACCCTCTGTCATGCTTTGTCCTCTATAACCCTCTCTATAACCCTCTTCCCTTGTTGCACCCTCTGTCATGCTTTGTCCTCTATAACCCTCTTACCTTGTTGCACCCTCTGTCATGCTTTGTCCTCTATAACCCTCTTACCTTGTTGCACCCTCTGTCATGCTTTGTCCTCTATAACCCTCTTACCTTGTTGCACCCTCTTTCATGCTTTGTCCTCTATAACCCTCTTACCTTGTTGCACCCTGTCATGCTTTGTCCTCTATAACCCTCTTACCTTGTTGCACCCTCTGTCACGCTTTGTCCTTTATACTTCGTCATCTATACTCACATTATTACTCATCATACTCCCCATCTACTAAAATGAGTTGACATTTGCCGATGGCTGAAAAATTTAACCCACTGAGCACCAGCTAATTAATAATAAATGTACACCCCAGGACTAGCAGGTTGTAAAAACATGTTTTTTTTCTCCAGAAAACACCAGGAATGGGTTAGAAATGAAGGAAAAAAAAAAAAAAAAACGATCCCCTAGGTCATTAAGGGGTCCTACGGGGCCGCCCGAAAGTCGGAATTACAAGAGGGGAAATGGGTAGGCAAAAACATGCAAACATAGGTTTTTGCGTGCTCAGGCGCAAGCGGCTGGACTTTCAGGGTTTTTAACCATCGGCATTGTTGCGTGGGATACTTACACAGCTCCCATTTAAATCTGAGCCCTCTAGATGCCATAGGACCGGAGTAATTAACCGCGACGTACCCTATGCGGCACTGGTCCTCAATGGGTTAACTTCACCATACACTCTGTAACTGCATCCCTCTCAAAGACCATAACCTTCTTCTTCACCACAATGACCTTCAAGTCTGTATCTCACGCATAGTTGCAAACATGTATACCAAACCCTGCAACTCCCACTAATTATCACTGTTCAGAACTGCAAGTCTGTCCATACATTGCCGACGCACGTGATGCGTCGCTGGTCCTCAATGGGTTAACTTCACCATACACTCTGTAACTGCATCCCTCTCAAAGACCATAACCTTCTTCTTCACCACAATGACCTTCAAGTCTGTATCTCACGCATAGTTGCAAACATGTATACCAAACCCTGCAACTCCCACTAATTATCACTGTTCAGAACTGTATCATCACCAACTTCCACTCACTTCCTTCCCTCACCAGAGATACAACAATATCCACTGTTCTTCCTCGTATATCATCCATGACTCCGGATATAATAAAAATAAATCGTCATGATATACTTAAAGAGTTTAGTCTTTATGTTATCCTTGTATAATTTCCACCGGTACTTCAGCATCCACTGCACTTCCTTGTACTTCATTCATGATTCCGAACATATTGAACGCGTTAAATCTCTATATACCCCTCATTTCAATCTCTATATACCCCTCATTTCAATTTCCAACAGGTAAACTCCAACATCCAATGAACTACCTTGTAATTCACCCATGATTTCGGGTATAAGAAAATAAATGATTATGATATACCGTGCTCAAAGGGTTAACTATATTATTATGATATACCGTGCTCAAAGGGTTAACTATATTATTATGATATACCGTGCTCAAAGGGTTAACTATATTATTATGATATACCGTGCTCAAAGGGTTAACTATATTATTATGATATACCGTGCTCAAAGGGTTAACTATATTATTATGATATACTGTGCTCAAAGGGTTAACTATATTATTATGATATACCGTGCTCAAAGGGGTTACTATATTATTATGATATACCGTGCTCAAAGGGTTTAACTATATTATTATGATATACCGTGCTCAAAGGGTTAACTATATTATTATGATATACCGTGCTCAAAGGGTTAACTATATTATTATGATATACCGTGCTCAAAGGGTTAACTATATTATTATGATATACCGTGCTCAAAGGGTTAACTATATTATTATGATACCGTGCTCAAAGGGTTAACTATATTATTATGATATACCGTGCTCAAAGGGTTAACTATATTATTATGATATACCGTGCTCAAAGGGTTAACTATATATTATGATATACCGTGCTCAAAGGGTTAACTATATTATTATGATATACCGTGCTCAAAGGGTTAACTATATTATTATGATATACCGTGCTCAAAGGGTTAACTATATTATTATGATACCGTGCTCAAAGGGTTAACTATATTATTATGATATACCGTGCTCAAAGGGTTAACTATATTATTATGATATACCGTGCTCAAAGGGTTAACTATATTATTATGATATACCGTGCTCAAAGGGTTAACTATATTATTATGATATACTGTGCTCAAAGGGTTAACTATATTATTATATACCGTGCTCAAAGGGTTAACTATATTATTATGATATACCGTGCTCAAAGGGTTAACTATATTATTATGATATACCGTGCTCAAAGGGTTAACTATATTATTATGATATACCGTGCTCAAAGGGTTAACTATATTATTCTGGTTTCAATTCCCCCCCCCCCCCCGACCACGGTATATCCCGCCGCTTGGAAGGTAACCTCAGCCTTAAGGGAGCCCCCCTCGCTTTTTTTTTATCTTTCTCTCCCTCTCTCTTTGGCTTGTATCCATTCGACCCCATTCAGCCTACTGTTTTAAGACGTTTACCCCCATCCAGGTGTGACTATTTTCCTGGCGAGCGGTGTCGAGCCAGCATATACATATTTTTGTTTTGACAGCAAGCTAAATTTGTAAATTTTTCGATAGATAAATGGCTCCGGCAAAGCCGGATTTCTCCATACAATGCTGGCTCGCTATCACTCGCCAGGAAGAAATCTACACCTGGATGAGGAAAAACGTCTTAAAACAGTAGGCTGCATGGGGCCGAATGGATACAAGCCAAAGAGAGAGGGAGAGCAAGCGAAAAAAAAGCGAGGTGGGCTCCCTTAACGATAATCGTGTCGTAAAATTTTCCTGGTCTCCTAAAATCCATCTCCCCGGGTCCTCATGAATATTCCGATAGCTTGGGGGTCTTACAATATTCACGCGACATTTATTACCCCTCGAGAATCACGGTCGACCTCGGTCTTAGACTCCCGAAGATTAGATGTTAGGTGCCCTGTAGCAATTGGGTGTTCAGGTTCATCAAGCGAGACATATGTAAGAGTTTCAATCGTTTATATGTTATAATACAAACACATAAACGATTGAAACGTTTATTATGTGTATTATTTTGGTTGCCTTTAAGGGGGGGGGGGTCTCCACTTGAGGAATTTTTTCTTGACCCCTTTCTCCCTCATGGTTAGCCCCATTGTTTTTGAGATTTTAAGACGTTTGCCCCATTAGTCAATTAGTCAATTATAAGACCTTTCGTGCAATTTAGGTGTCGATTTTATCCTGGCGAGTGATATCGAGCCTGTAATTTAAGAGTAACCGGCCTTCGGCCGGGACATTTTTCTACCGAAAAATGTAAAATTTATCTTGAAAGGGGGTCAAGGGGGTGACATTTTAAGATTGCTGGAGGAGTAGGAAACAAACTAGAAACCTCCCCTTAAACACAATTTCTTCAGTGTAGGTTGACGTATATGGTTTAATCAAGTAGTCTTACCATTAAGCACCAACAGATAGGATGGAAGACAAATGTTAAGGACACACACACACACACACATACTTACACACACACACACACACACGCCAGAGAGTAATAGAATAGTTAAACACCTTAACTTCCAGGAAAAGGTATTCACATAATTCTACGGATATGAAACAGAGAAACTCACCAAATAATTATAGAAAACATGAAAGAGGGGGCAAACTATTGAAAACCCTAAGTTAAACCCCCAATCTGATAACCATTCATTCGTTCTCCCATTTGTCGCCTCTTTTAGCATTCAGTAGTTAAGGAAGCGTAGAGGTCCTCCTTCCTGAAGGGAGAATAAATGCAATTGGCTAAAATCACTATGATACCAGTCTAATGCAGTACATCTAAACGCATTGTTCCATAACTAATTACCTTTACCTTTTGATACCTTTTGATGTGTTCGCCGCTCTTCTAGCGGCACCAAGGAGCGCGACGCACCTCGTTATGGGTGGTGATTTGGTGCAGTAGACTGTTTGAAGCGACAGCTCGCTCCCTTGCGAGGATGGGCTCGTCTGGCACTTTTTGCAGTTCGACATCTAGGGCTCTCTTGAAGTTGTCTAACGAGATGTCCCTCATGTTTCTTACTCGCCGTGGGAGTTTGTTGAAGAGACGTGGGCCTCTGTGTGATAACCAGCCCTCTCGCAGAGAGCCCATAGCACCCCTGTTATTCATCCGGGGGATTTCGCATTCCCAGCCTCTCCTATCACTGAATTTCATGACTATCGGAGTATGTAGGTTTGGTACTAAACCCTCTGCGATTTTCCACGTGTATATTATTAGGTTGATTAGTATTTTCCACGTGTATATTATTAGGTTGATTAGTATTTTCCACATGTATATTATTAGGTTGATTAGTATTTTCCACGTGTATATTATTAGGTTGATTAGTATTTTCCACGTGTATATTATTAGGTTGATTAGTATTTTCCACGTGAATATTATTAGGTTGATTAGTATTTTCCACGTGTATATTATTAGGTTGATTAGTATTTTCCACGTGTATATTATTAGGTTGATTAGTATTCATCTTGGAAACTGGTACTTCAAGTCATGCTTTAAAATTTAGGAGAGGATTTTTATACTGGTCTAATGGTTGGTTTGCTAAATTATATAATTTGGTTTCAAGATTGGTTCCTTAGATACACTTTCCACTAAATCAAATTCATAGGTGTTAATTCTAAAATGCTAATTCTACCCTGATGTTATCGAAGCTATATCAATCTCATATCGGATCTAACTATATATTTTTAACGAAGTATACGTGCATTTTTTAGGCTTTGTTTAAGGGGAGGTTTTTAGTGAGTTTCCTGGACTTCCATCAAGCTTGAAATTAGACCCCCTTGACCCCCTTTCAAGATAAATTTGTACATTTTTCGGTAGAAAAATTTCCCGGCCGAAGGCCGGTTCCTCTTAAATTACACGCTCGCTATCGCTCGCCAGGAACAAATCGACACCTAAATGGGCCGAAAGGTCTTAAAAGTGATATAAATGGGGTGAATCTTCTTAAAATCGCCAAACTAATGGGGCGAACGTCTTAAAACTTCAAAAGCAATGGGGCTAAACATAAGGGAGAAAGGGGTAAAGAAAAAAATCCCTCAAGTGGAAATCTCCCCTTAACCGATTTGAGGAGTCAGAAAGGGCCTGAACTTGTGTCCCTATTGGTGATGGGCTGGTCTAACAGAGTGAGAACTGAGCGATCTCTGCCATACCCATAGCTTACTCCGACTGTTCCTTTTACTTATGTATTTCCTAGATCTCAAGTGACGGCGTCTTTTCCGTGGATTGACCTCCCAATCTACCAAGATTGGAAGCCAAAGCGTCACATTTTTCCTTTGCCCCTCAACTTTCTCTTCGTAATTGCTGAGGGGCACAGGGCCCTGGGTGGGGCTTTGGTTTCCCAGGCGTTTCCGCACCCTCCTCAGCTCCCCGCCATGGAGTGGCTTCGGTCACCCAGGCATTATTGTGGTAGGCAGGGAGGGTTCTGTGGGGGCGCTCGGTTATGGCCTTGGCCTTGCTCGGGGCCTTGGGGCTCTTCGGCCAGGCAGCTTGGGGAACAACAACAACAACAACAACAACAACTTGTGTCCCATTATGTACACTAGAACTGGACTAACTTTGATATCTCCGTATTGAATCGAAACTTCTTATTCATGTATATTTAATATTTCTATTTCGGAGGTTCACTTAAATAGTTGGAAGGCTGATAATGGGTCTCAGTTAGTGAATTAAGGAGGGATGTGTTTTTTATTTTCTCCCTCAAGCTTAGCCCCATTAGATTTCAGATTTTAAGACGTTCGACCCATTAGTTTGGCGATATTAAGGCCTTTCGTCCCATTTCTTTGTCAATGTTAAGAATTTTCATGTCAATTACAGTAGGTGTCTATTTTTTCATGGCGAGCGATAGCGAGCCTGTAATTAAGGAGGGATCGGCCTTTGGCCGAGACATTTTGCTACCGAAAAATGTGCAAATATATCTAGATGGGGGATCTTGGGGATGTATTCTTATGTTTGATGAAGGTCTAGGGAGGAAGCTAATAATTAATAAATGAATGAAGTATTCAACCAAACAAGTTATACCTTTCCCCCTTTAAAGGGTATGTTCGAAGAGATTAATTATGGCCATTTTATAATCTCAATTTTCATAAATGAACCTCCAAACTATAATATAATTCGACTTTTTATTCAGTCTGGGTCGGGTACGAAAATACCAATACCTTTGTTTTCGAGTAACTCTAGGCATTTGTATCAATTTATCTTTCCTCTGAACTGTTTAAGTCAAACACCGAGATAGATATAATAGGTATTGTATATTGTTATAACATTATTTGATGTTCTGAGGTAGCTTCAAACACCTTAGAGTAGCGTTAGTGTCTTAGTGTATGTTAACTTGACCTTTCGAAGTTTATGACGCATTTTGATAGTTTATTCTGGCTATCATTTGACGATTTAATACAGCATAGAAAGGAGCTGTGGGAAGTATAAAGGTAAAGACAACCTCAAATATCCTTTTGACTTCCATATACCCTGCCTAATCTAAATAAAATCGTCTAATGCTAGCCAGACAACATACACAAATGCGTAGGCCTAATCGGATCTCGAAAGGGTTGAAAACGTAAATGAGGTGCGGGTGACTAAGTGTAAATATAACAAATATCATACAAAATGGAACACTCACAGGCTTTGCAGTTCTGTCCAAACTTTCTCCCTGGATTGGTTGAAGAGGAATGACCGAATCTCCTAACAGTTGATCCTGAAAGAAGTAAAGAAAACATAACATAGTAAAACTAATATACATAATTTCAACAAAAGTATCAATCAAAATCAAAATTCTAAGCAATTTCTGCATATTCTTGCCCTGCAACATACAATTAATATCATAATTACATACACTGTCAGTATTTTCCACAACGTAACTATTTTGGTTCTGCTTCATAGTGCATTTAATATTTAACGGTATTATATTGTGTGGTATTTTGTGGTATTTAGTGGTATTTTGTGGTATTTTGGACTCTTTTCTACTACATATATTGAATTATAAATATCTTAACTCCCCCCCCCCTCTTCTCTCTCTCACTCTCACTCTCTCTCACTCTCTTCTAGATAGATAGATAGATAGATATACACATATATATATATATATATATATATATATATATATATATATATATATATATATATATATATATATTCTATGCTTCACCTCAGTAGCAACTACTCTTTTAGACTTAGGGCCGGACTGCATAGTAAAGATTAATGTTAAGTCTTTGTAGCATACGTGATTATCTGTTGTACCTCTTTCCCTCTCTCTCGTCTCGTTTCTATTGTGTTGCATTCCGTCTCTTCCCCTGGATCTTTTCTATTGTATCATGTTCGTATTGCTTTCTTACATCGATTACTCTTTCTTCTAGTGTATCACAATCTTATTGCTCCCTGGTGTCTCTTATCCCTTCTCCTATTGTACCATGTTCGTACTGTTCTCTGGTGTCTCTTATCCCTTCTCCTATTGTACCATGTTCGTACTGTTCTCTGGTGTCTCTTATCCCTTCTCCTATTGTACCATGTTCGTATTGTTCTCTGGTGTCTCTTATCCCTTCTCCTATTGTACCATGTTCGTATTGTTCTCTGGTGTCTCTTATCCCTTCTCCTATTGTACCATGTTCGTATTGTTCTCTGGTGTCTCTTATCCCTTCTCCTATTGTACCATGTTCGTATTGTTCTCTGGTGTCTCTTATTCCTTCTCCTATTGTACCATGTTCGTATTGCTATCTGGCATCTCTTATTCCTTCTCCTTCTTCTATTATATCATATTCGTATTGCTCTCGCGTACCTCTTATTCTTTTTCCTTCGACTATTCTATCATATTCGTATTTCTCTCTTATCTAGTGTATCACACTTATATGTTGGTCTCATACACCTCATATTCCTTCTCCTTCTTAAATTGTATCATATTCGTATTGGTATCGTGCATCTCATATTCGTATTGGTATCGTGCATCTCATATTCGTATTGGTATCGTGCATCTCATATTCGTATTGGTATCGTGCATCTCATATTCGTATTGGTATCGTGCATCTCATATTCGTATTGGTATCGTGCATCTCATATTCGTATTGGTATCGTGCATCTCATATTCGTATTGGTATCGTGCATCTCATATTCGTACTTAAGGGGAGAATTCCACTTGAGGAATTTTTGTCTTTACCCCTTTCTCCCTCATGTTTAGCCCCATTGCTTTTGAGATTTTAAGACGTTCGCCCCATTAGTTTGGCGATTTTAAGAACTTTCACCTCATTTATGTCACTTTTAAGACCTTTCGTCTCATTTAGGTGTCGATTTTTTCCTGGCGAGCGATAGCGAGCCTGTAATTTAAGAGGAACCGGCCTTCGGCCGGGACATTTTTCTACCGAAAAATTTACAAATTTATCTTGAAAGGGGGTCTAGGGGGTATAATTTTAAGCTTGATGAAAAAGTAGGGAACAAACTAAATACCGCCCCTTAAATTGTATCATATTAGTATTGGTATCGTGTATCTCATATTCCTTCTTAAATTGTATCATATTCGTATTGGTATCGTGCATCTCATATTCCATCTTCTATTGCATCACATTTGTATTGCTCTCACGCATCTCATTCCTCTGTTTGCTGTGAGGCCGATGATATACGACGCCGGTGAGAGAGATCGGAATACGTATGTTCTTGACATTATTGGATCTGGAGAAGCATATATGTCACAGATAACAGAGTATATTTGGAATGCACTGCAGGTTCACATGCATACACTAAGTAGATTATACACTAAGTAGATTATACACTAAGTAGATTATACACTAAGTAGATTATACACTAAGTAGATGATACACTAAGTAGATTATACACTAAGTAGATTATACACTAAGTAGATTATACACTAAGTAGATTATACACTAAGTAGATTATACACTAAGTAGATTATACACTAAGTAGATTATACACTAAGTAGATTATACACTAAGTAGATTATACACTAAGTAGATTATACACTAAGTAGATATACACTAAGTAGATATACACTAAGTAGATTATACACTAAGTAGATTATACACTAAGTAGATTATACACTAAGTAGATTATACACTAAGTAGATTATACACTAAGTAGATTATACACTAAGTAGATTATACACTAAGTAGATTATACACTAAGTAGATTGAAGAGTAGGAGTAGATAGATGGATGTGGATCAATAGATAGCTAGGTAGATCAATAGATATAATATAGCTAGGTAGATCAATAGATATATATACAAGTAGGTAGATCGATGGACTGATAGGCATGCAAACAGACAGCTAGAATTGACCACTTGCGAGTTTCAGGCTATATGGAAATTGGAGCCGTAGACATTGATATCAAATAGAAATACAATACTAATGTAGGTTTTCGATGGAAAAGAGGTATGCTGAATTGGGTATTATGTATTTATGATTGTACTATGACCATATGGTAGCTGGTAATTCTGCTATATATCGATGTCTACAGCTCCAACTTCCTTATAGAACGAAACTCGCAAGTGGTCCATTGATAGAAATAAAGAGAACGGATTAATATAACGAGATATAGATTTAAAAGATAGATGCATAGGTAGATGGATAAATAGATGGATAAATAGATGGATAAATAGATATAGATTTAAAAGATAGATGCATAGGTAGATGGATAAATAGATGGATAAATAGATATAGATATGAATTGTACGTTATTCTATATAACAAGTATGTTACACAATAGAGTTAGAATTAACTAAGAAGAATATCGAAAAATACAAACTAAGAACCATGTACAGATTATATCTAGAAGACTGTAGTGTCCTGAATTGTACGTACTTTCTGTTGAATTTGACTGAATCTACTTTAGTAAGAGAAGGTTTATGGTGACTTAAAATATATATTCAACTCGAGGGGCACGCGGGAGAGTGCATACTTTTGCCTACTGTACGGTGGTGGAGGTATGCATTCTGCCTACTGTACGGTGGTGGAGGTATGCATTCTGCCTACTGTACGGTGGTGGAGGTATGCATTCTGCCTACTGTACGGTGGTGGAGGTATGCATTCTGCCTACTGTACGGTGGTGGAGGTATGCATTCTGCCTACTGTACGGTGGTGGAGGTATGCATTCTGCCTACTGTACGGTGGTGGAGGTATGCATTCTGCCTACTGTACGGTGGTGGAGGTATGCATTTTGCCTACTGTACGGTGGTGGAGGTATGCATTCTGCCTACTGTACGGTGGTGGAGGTATGCATTCTGCCTACTGTACGGTGGTGGAGGTATGCATTCTGCCTACTGTACGGTGGTGGAGGTATGCATTCTGCCTACTGTACGGTGGTGGAGGTATGCATTCTGCCTACTGTACGGTGGTGGAGGTATGCATTCTGCCTACTGTACGGTGGTGGAGGTATGCATTCTGCCGATCGCCTCCTAACTGGAATCACTTTTTCCTTGGCTCATATTCTATCTGCCCACCAAATTTCGTGATTATAGGGTCCTAACTGTTTTAGGTATCTTGCTTATAGACAAACAGACTAACAGTTAAACGGAGGTAATTAGTATATCTTACAATTTATATAACGTGCTATAATTGTTTAATTAATCTCTACATCCAAATAACATATATCGATTGTATTCTATTAACCCCTTGACGATTTCATTCAACTTAGGAAGGGCCGGTCTAAGCCAAAGAATATTAAAAAAGCTTCAGGAGAGATATTTACAAGGTTAAAAAATATCATCCAGAATTAGTCAGAATCACACACACACACACTTACACACACACACGCACACACACATAAACAAAAACATTGAACACACACGCAATCACTCACACAATCACTCACACAATCACGCACACAATCACTCACACAATCACGCACACAATCACTCACACAATCACTTACACACGCACACAATCACTCACACAATCACGCACACAATCACTCACACAATCACTCACACAATCAGGCACACAACACACAATCACTCACACAATCACGCACACAATCACGCACACAATCACTCACACAATCACTCACACAGCACACACACACGCACACAGTACAGTCATGTCTATTCATAATTCAGAATTGCCATCAATCCGCATTACTGCTTGCATTACACGCTCTTCCAACTGTGAACACCTTAATGACAGTGTGAGATCGAGGTATATAATTACATGAACAATTGAATTAATGTTGCCAGTAACTTTGAGCACATTAGTATAGCTTGATGAATGACACTATGACATACTTCATTGTACGGTGAAGCCATTAGTCATTAGAGTTTTAGCTAATATTAGAAAATGTTAATTAGAGTTACAATCGTCTAATGAATAGTTAATTGATATGAATCATCGTTTACTGTAATGGTTAGAATAATACCAGTCGACACTCATACTTCGTAATTGCAGCATGTTCTCCTTAAGGGGAGGTATCTGTAAGCCATTCAAGGGGAGGTTTTTAGTGTGTTTCCTAGACTTGCATCAAAATTGAAATTACACCTCTTTGACCCCCTTCCAAGATAAATTTGTACATTTTTCGGTAGAAAAATGTCCCGGCTGAAAGCCGGTTCCTCTTAAATTACAGGCTCGCTATCGCTCGCCAGGATAAAATAGACACTTAAATAGCACGAAAGGTCTTAAAATTGACAGAAATGGGTTGAAAGCTCTTAAAATCGCCAAACTAATGGGGCAAACGTCTTAAAATCTCAAAAGCAATTGGGCTAAACATGAGGGAGAAAGGGGTAAAGAAAAAAAATCCTCAAGTGGAAATCTCCCCTTAATGAAGGTATCTGTAAGCCATTTAAATGGTATCAGCGCATGACAATTAACTAATATTAACAGCATAAAGTATGGAAATATAACGTAAGCCAAATTGCAACCTTTCTAATATTGGTTATACTGAAATAGCATCAGAGTTAAGCCGCTGTCACACGAGCGATTTTTCCGTCAATTTTCCCTGAGCAAGTTTTTTCTCGTTATATATCGGGGCTTTTTTGCACTGGTATCGGTAACTAGACTGAAGGCAGAGTACGATAGGCGGCTGAATTTTGATAAAGTGTCATTTTTGAAGCTTCCAGACCATAATTGCCCGTAAAAATTGCTCGAAAAACGGCTCGTGTGACTCAGACTTTAACGTGTAATATCAATTGACTACTTGCGAGCTTCTGCCTATAAGGAATTTCAAGCTTTAGACATCAATGTTTAGCCAAAATGCGAGCAAATATATGTTTGCAGTATACACACGAGTACATGAAACCCATTTTAATATAATTTTCATTCATCAAAACCCATTATATCTGTTAACCCCTTCACCACCATTGCGTAATTTTCATAATATGCTGGTTATCATTAGACGATTAAATTGATTTCGTATATCATCTACCTTTACGACTCAATTGGGTAAATGCGATTTCAATAAACCCTCTTAATAACAAAGGTTCTTCTTAAACTGCATAACATCATCTTACTTTATCCAGAATCAAAGGTAAAAAGGTGTCATGGTGCTAAAGGGGTTAAACATCGATATCTACAACTTGACATTTCTTACAGCCTGAAACTCGCAAGTGGTACATTTTGTTGAGCATCAAGTATGATCGAAGAACTTCAAGTACAAAGATCTGAAATGGATTTATGTATATGGATCTATAATGTATATGGATCTATAATGTATATGGATCTATAATGTATATGGATCTATAATGTATATGGATCTATAATGTATTCTAAATTTTGCTGTTGTTATTTAATGCAAAAATATTGAAACCAAAAACAGTATGATCAAATTGCTTCTATTATAATATATCAGTGAACATCCATAATACACTTTGAAATATAAATGCTCTCCAAACAAGTCTATAATTCTCCCTGAGACTTAATCGAGTCTTATCAATTTCTTTCTTATTAAATACATAATTATCATGTGTTCGCTTAAGGGGAGATGGGTCGTTTGCCTGGTCCCTCTTCTGCTACTTGTTAAGCCCCATTAGTTTTCAGATTTTATGACGTTCAGCCCACAAGTTTTGCGATTTTACGATCTTTCACCCCGTTTTATTGTCAATATTTAAACTTTTCGTGTCATTTAGGTGTCGATTTTTTTCCTGTAGAGGGATAACGAGCCTGTAATTTTAAGAGAAACCGGCCTTAGGCCGGGACATATTTTTATCAAAAAATGTACACAATTATTTCGAAGGGGGGTCTAGGGAGCATTTTTTGAGCTGGATGGAGGTCTAGCGAGGAAACTAAACAATAAATGAATATATAAATAAATAGACTCAAACAAATAACCATTGTCCCCTTAACCCTTTGAGTACCAGCGACGTGTTCTATATTTTATTCTAGCTTTATTTAAACTATATTATGCAGCTTAGGAAGGATCTGTGGTAGTTAAAAGGGTTGGTTGAGATAGTTTGATGCCATATTTTTGCTAGAGGTCCTTCCTAAGCTGAATAAATCTTCTAATAGTTGCCAGCACATGATGAAAAGGACGTCCCTGGTACTGTATGGGTTAAGCAGTTTGATAAGTTAGTCAGGGCTATAGAGTTTGTCCCCGAGTGTACTATCGTGGTCATGAGTACTTATATTTGTTCTACTTGTATGAAGGTGATTCAAGGCAAAGCTGCCTCTATCAAGTCCCCCCCCTCACCCCCCTTCCCCCCATAGGTTTAAAGAGGGAAAGCGAGCCACACTCAAGGAATTATAATGTAAAACCTGTAAACTAAAGAAACCAAAAATTGGACGAACACAGTAACAAGACAAAATGTCTGGACACACGGAGCTTGAAGCAGTTTCAGTAATAGGATGAGGGAAAGACAGATTGAGGGAGAGAGTTCCAAAGCTTACTTGTTGAGTAGGAGAAAGACTTGGAAAAATAGTTCATTCTTCAGTTAGAGAGCTGGACAACATAGGGGTGGGAAAGTGTTGATAGGCTCCGTAAGGGATGAGTTATACTGAGAAAGCTCTGAGGAACATTGATTATTATATTAACAGTAGGAGCGTGAGGGAAGTGCAAAATGTCGGTGTGTCGTGAGAGGTTATAGGGTAAGAGGAGGCGAATTGATGAGACAAAATACTTATGACTTTACCCTTTCGAGAAGTGCGGTATGGGTGGAGCCTCCCCACACATGTGAACACAACAAAACACACTAGATACATGGACGCACTGTGATAGATACATGGACGCACTGTGATAGATACATGGACGCACTGTGATAGATACATGGACGCACTGTGATAGATACATGGACGCACTGTGATAGACGCACTGTGATAGATACATGGACGCACTGTGATAGATACATGGACGCACTGTGATAGATACATGGACGCACTGTGATAGATAGAGAGCATGAAACAAGTGATACAAATAGTAATTATGGTCTGGGTGGTTCAGACAGTTTATATAAACACTCAACATTACCAGTGTGTAAGAAATGTGCCTTATTAATTTTGTAGTCAGAAATTCTTATCCATGACTGTACATCTTTGCCGTCAATCCTCCCTATCTCTCTCTCTCTCACCGGTTCATTTGTCATCCCTGGCGTCCTCCGCATATCACCCTTCTTCACTCACTCACACTCATTCTCATTTACTCATTCTCATTCTCTCTCTCTCTCTCTCTCGCTGGTTCATTTGTCATCCCTGGCGTCCTCCGCATATCACCCTTCTTCACTCACTCACACTCATTCTCACACTCATGCTCACACTCGTTCGTTCTCTCTCTCTCTCTCTCTCTCTCTCTCTCTCTCTCTCTCTCTCTCTCTCCATTTGTCATCCCTGGCGTCCTCCGCATATCACCCTTCTTCACTCACCCACACTCATTCTCATTCTCTCTCTCTCTCTCTCTCGCTGGTTCATTTGTCATCCCTGGCGTCCTCCGCATATCACCCTTCTTCACTCACCCACACTCATTCTCATTCTCTCTCTCTCTCTCTCGCTGGTTCATTTGCCATCCCTGGCGTGGCGTCCTCCGCATATCACCCTTCTTCACTCACTCACACTCATTCTCTCTCTCTCTCTCTCACACTAGTTCATTTGTCATCCCTGCGCCTCCTCCGCATATCACCCTTCTTCACTCACTCACACTCATTCTCTCTCTCTCTCTGGTTCATTTGTCATCCCTGGCGTCTTCCGCATATCACCCTTCTTCACTCACTCACTCATGCTCTCTCTCTCTCTCTTTCACACACACACACAGTCACACACATACGCATAGTCACACACATACACACACATACGCATAGTCACACACATACACACACAGTCAGACACATACACAGTCACACACATACACACACACCCACATACAGTCACACACACGCACAATCTCACCTCTCACTTTTCTCTCTCTTCACACGCAGCAATGTTGTATCTCTTTCACTCTTCTATCGCTATTACAACAATCAGTGTTTTTCAGAGCTCCCTCCCTTGCGGCGAGTGCGAGGCCCCTGCCTTTCAACACAGTTCCACTCCTATTCAGTCCCGCTCTCAAACCCAAGAATTGGAACATTTTCTGTCTTTCTTCTACTAAACAAGTTAACTCTGGAAATATCTCCTTTTCTCAATCTTTCCTTCATCCTATGACTTAAACTGCTTTAAACTTCGTGTGTCCAGACATTTCAACCTCAACGTTCCTTGAATGTGGCTCTGTCACTCCTTTGGTTTTGGGGGAGACACTCGTTACAGGCAACCTGCCTTTTGTCTCCTTCATACGCATACACATGAACGTGGGGGGAGCTGCGCTTAGGGGTGGACCTAGAATGACGTTGGCTCGGGTACTCCGGTCCGAGCCCTTGACAGGGCCGCCTGGAAGGCTGCCATTTAGGACGTGAGACTGTAACCACATTCTCTGTGGACAGAACGGTCCTTAAACTGGTATGTATGTATGTATGTATGTATGTATGTAAACAATATAAAACACCGCCTCTCCCATTCTATCAGACCCTTGCTCTCTCATCCAGCTTTACTCTCTCATACTCTCGCTATGTTCTATCTTCCTCTTCCTCCCCTTCATTAACTTTTAGCTTTCTCTTTCTCACACGGAATACTCTTATAAATCTCCCTACTATAACACCTCCCCCTTCAATCACTCTGACCCTTGCTCTCCCTCCTCCAGCATTACTCTTTCGTACTCCATTCCTCTCCTTCATTAACTTTTAACTCGCTTCTTCTCCTATAACTGATCCTAAAGGTCATCCCACACCAAACCAGCTATCAGACATAACATTATCGGTTATATACACAAACACAAACACACACACACACAAACGACATCACCCATTGCATTACCTCACATTTTGGGTCAGCCGTTCAAACTGTTCGCACACCAGATTATGTCTGACATAATCTGGTGTGACAGTGTGAAAGGCTTGCTCATAATGTGAAGTTATACCATGTCGTTCCTTTCTGATGCAACTGATCGAACAATTTGCGTCGGAATATTTCTGATTCCGGGTTTGATGTGACTCGACTCTCTCTCTCTCTCTCTCTCTCTCAGTATAACTCTATCGTACTCTCTCTGTATTTTGTACTCCTGTCTCTCTCTTTCATCATCTTTTATTATCTCTCTCCTTCTCCTCTTCGCACGGTATAATCTTCTCTATCTCCTTGCTCATACATCGCCTCCCCCATTCACTTGGAGTCATTATTGGGAATATTTTTTATTACAAATATATTTTAGTTATACTCCTTATGTATTTTATTGTATTATTTATGTATTTTATTGTATTATTTATGTATTTTATTGTATTATTTATGTATTTTATTGTATTCTTTATGTATTTTATTGTATTCTTTATGTATTTTATTGTATTATTTATGTATTTTATTGTATTATTTGTATTTTATTGTATTATTTATGTATTTTATTGTATTATTTATGTATTTTATTGTATTCTTTATGTATTTTATTGTATTCTTTATGTATTTTATTGTATTATTTATGTATTTTATTGTATTATTTATGTATTTTATTGTATTATTTATGTATTTTATTGTATTATTTATGCATTTTATTGTATTATTTATGTATTTTATTGTATTCTTTATGTATTTTATTGTATTATTTTGTATTTTATTGTATTATTTATGTATTTTCAGTTTCCTTCCTAGACCTCCATCAAGCTTAAAAAACACCCCAAAACCCGCCTTCGAGATCAAATGTAATTGCAAATTTTTCGGTCAAAAAACATTCCGGCCAAAGGCTGGTTCCTCTTAAAAAACAGATTCACTATCGCTTGCTAAGAAAAAGCGACACCTAAATGGCACCAAAAGTCTAAATATTGATACCACGTACTTTTCTGATCTCTGTCATCCCTCCTCTATTCCATTATCCCCTCCTCTCCTTTAATAGATGCTACACTTCATCAACTCTCGGCTCTCTCGGCTCTCTCGCTTCCTCCCCCCCACCCCTTGTAGCACCACTTTCCTTTTCCCATTCATTCTCTTCATTCCCTACCATTCCTATTTTTTATCTTTTCCTCCTCTCCTCTCCTAGCTCCAACACTTCAGTAATCCTCGGTTCTCTCGCTCCTTCCCTCCTCACCCCTCCATCTCCAGTTCCCTCCCTCGTTGAGCTTCTAACTCGTCCTTCCTATTCCTCCACATCTGACTCTCTTTCTCTCTGTCCCTTCCTCCACATCTGACTCTCTTTCTCTCTGTCCTTTCCTCCACATCTGACTCTCTTTCTCTCTGTCCCTTCCTCCACATCGGACTCTCTTTCTCTCTGTCCCTTCCTCCACATCTGACTCTCTTTCTCTCTGTCCCTTCCTCCACATCTGACTCTCTTTCTCTCTGTCCTTTCCTCAACATCCGACTCTCTTTCTCTCTGTCCCTTCCTCCACATCTGACTCTCTTTCTCTGTCCCTTCCTCCACATCTGACTCTCTTTCTCTCTGTCCCTTCCTCCACATCTGACTCTCTTTCTCTATGTCCCTTCCTCCACATCTGACTCTCTTTCTCTATGTCCTTTCCTCCACATCTGACTCTCTTTCTCTCTGTCCCTTCCTCCACATCTGACTCTCTTTCTCTCTGTCCCTTCCTCCACATCTGACTCTCTTTCTCTATGTCCTTTCCTCCACATCTGACTCTCTTTCTCTCTGTCCCTTCCTCCACATCTGACTCTTTCCCTTCCTCCACATCTGACTCTCTTTCTCTCTCTGTCCCTTTTTCTTTCAATCTACTTCTCTTCCCTCTTCTCCTCTTCCTCTCATCCCCCCCTCCTCTCCTTTCTTCCCTCCTCTCCCAGCTCCAACATTTCACTTGTACCGTCTCTCTCGCTTCCCTCCCACCTCGCCCCCTCTTTCTCCAGTTACCCCCCCCCCCTCCCCCGTGCTATTAATTCCAATCCTTCACATTTTTCTCCTGTCTTTCCTTCTCTAAGTCTCCTCCTTCTCTTCCACTCTTTATTCTTCTTTTATCTTTCTCTCCCTTCTCCACTCTTATATCATCCCCTCTCCTCTCCTCCCAGCTCCAACACTTCATTAATGTTCGGCTATGTCGCTCCTTCCCTCCTCACTCCCTTTTTGTCCTCTTCCTTTCTTCACGTTGAGCTTCTAACTCCCCGTTCGTATTCCTCCTCATCTGCCTCTCCTTCTCCCAGTCCCTTCCTCTTCCTCTCATACGTTTCCTCCCATCCCTCCTCCTCTCTTCTCCATTATCTTCTCCTATCCCCCCAGCTCCGACACTTCATTAATTTTCGTCTCTCTCGCTTCTTCCTTCCTCCACCGCCTCCTTGTCCCCTTCACCCAAGGCTTTTAACTCCTCCTTCCTATTCATCCTCTCTCAGTCCCTTTCTCTGTCTCTCCACTTTTCTTCCTCTTCTCCTCTTCCACTCTCCATTCTTCCCTTTTCCCTCTTTATCTCCCACCTCTACTCTTCCATTATTCTCTCTCCTCTCTCCCAGCTCCAACACTTCATTAATCCTCGGCTCTCTCTCTCGCTTCTTCCCTCCTCACCCCCTTCTTCTCCAGGTCCCTCCTTCACGTTGAGCTTCTAACTCCTCTTTCCTATCCCTCCTCTCTCATTCCTTTCTCTTTCGCTCCACTTTTCTTCTTCGTCTCATCCTCCTCTCGTTCTCTCCTCTTTTCCATTCTTCTCTTCTATTCCAGCTCCAGCACTTCATTAATTTTCGGCTCTCTCGCTTCTTCCCTTCTCCTTGACTCCTTCCCCCCTCCTCCTCCAGCCAGAGCTTTTAACTCGTCAAGCGGCTGTTGGGCACGAAGACAGATATTCTCCCGGTTGCAGTCCTCGCTAAAACGTCGAATCTGCTCCACCACACTATTTATTTGGTCAGGGTCGTATATAGTGTTCGTAATGGTGCGGTATTATATCATTAGTACCAGTGACATCGTTTTCATTACTTTCTAGCAACTATTAGACGATTTTATTCAACTTAGGAAGGACGTCGACCCGTGAAATGGCTACGGACTATCGCTCTTTATTCTTTTAGTTAACATATATCCTTCCTAAGTTTCATAGAATCGTCTAAACGTAGTGGAAATCAAATACAAAAAATATGTCGTCGGTACAGATTGGGTTAGATTGTATATATCGCTGCAATTATTGTCTTGGGGAGTTTAGGCTACAGTCGTTGGTTGTCTGTTTGACAGCACGATCTATATAAACTTAATGGATGGATTTAGATGTAACTTCGTCTGTACCTTCATTACTTACCCGAATAAGAACGATTATATTCTTCCCAAATTCCGATTGCCTTACTCTATATAAACCTGCTCAGATAAAGACCACGAGAAGTTTTGGTTCCATTCTCACGATAATCACTGTGATACATACAGAATACAGATTACCTAAGGATTTCACCCATTTCACACATAACTTGGGTGATAATTGGTGGATCTGGGCTGATCTCTGAAATGTATGAACAGGATGGATGCATCCAGTGGGTACCAACTTATGACCCAACTCAACCACTTGATCAAATTAGACTTCTCGCCCTACTTTGATCATTCAAACCAATTCAACCACTCAACCAATTTTATCGCTCAGTCCAATTTTACTGTTTCTAAACATTTGACTTCAGTCAAGTTCAACCGCTCAGTCCAATTCGACCACTTAACCCATTTTGTACCGGCGACTTCTTTTTAATTATATTCTAGCTATATTTAGACGAGTGTGTGCAGTTCAATAAAGATGTGTGGTAGTAAAAAGGGTTAAGTGAGATATTGCGAAGCCTGTTAATTGCTGGAGGCCCTTTTGAAGCTTAAATAAATCGTCTAACAGTAAACAAAATTACACATTTATCTTGAAAGAGGGTCTTTTTCAGGTGTTATTTTTAGGACTGATGGAAGTCTAGGGAACAAACTAAAAACCTCTCCTTAAAACGGTCTCGTCATCACCGTGTGCACATTTTCTACTAAGGTTTGTGGTCATTTGATCAATCTGTTATTATTATGGTTTATGAGGGCCCGCGTTCATGCAACTTAAGGGGAGATCTCCACTTGAGGGATTTTTTTCTTGACCCCTTTCTCCCTCATGTTTAGCCCCATTGCTTTTGATATTATAAAACGTTCGCCCCATTAATTTAGAGATTTTAAGAACTTTCACCCCATATTAAGACCTTTTGTGCCATATCAGGTGTCGATTTTATCCTGGCGAGCGATAGCGAGCCTGTAATTTAAGAGGAACCGGCCTATGGCCGGGACATTTTTCTACTGAAAAATGTACACATTTATCTTGAAAGGGACTCAAGGGGGCATCATTTTAAGCTTGATGGAGGTCTAGGCAACAAAGTAAATACCTCGCCTTAATGGACGGCTCTTGCATCATAGGCTTCATATAGCAGGTTGGGGATAAATACAAGTCGCAAGATATAAAGTCTAATCCAGAAACAAATGCACACACACACACACACACACACAGGTACATTTTGAATAACATTAAATACTATCCAGAGAATATAGATAGATATAGATCGAGAGCGAGATAGATAGATAGATAGATTGACAGATAATGTGTAGATAGATATAGTGGAAGCAGGCAGACAATACTGAAACTTAATAAAATTACCGGTAATTATAAGTCCGATAATTGGTCACAGATATCAGGACATAACAATGTGGGGCTTTTGTTCATCGTAAGATCAATCCGAACACTCTAGTTTCTTGAGAGAGAGTGTGTGAGTGTGTACATGTGTTTGTGTGTGTACTTAGTGTTGTTCTGGTAGAATTTAATTATGGTGAAGTTGTAGAAGAGAAGGAGAGAGAGAGAGAGAGAGAGAGAGAGAGAGAGAGAGAGAGAGAGAGAGAGAGAGAGAGAGAGAGAGAGAGAGAACGACAGGGGCTAGGACAGTGAGGAACGAGCTACAAGGACGACACTTATGAGGTAGGAGATGAGGACCACCGACCTTAAGGGGCCTAAATTTTTTACCCTGCCTAGTTGGGGTGTCTGTTGAATATTGAACCAACACCACTATTACCCTCTCTAGACATACCTTCCAGACATTTATAAGGACATTTTTTTACCCTGCCTAGTTGGGGTGTCTGATGAATATTGAACCAACACCACTATTACCCTCTCTAGACATACCTTCCAGACATTTATGAGGACATTTTTAACCCTGCCTAGTTGGGGTGTCTGTTGAATATTGAACCAACACCACTATTACCCTCTCTAGACATACCTTCCAGACATTTATGAGGACATTTTTAACCCTGCCTAGTTGGGGTGTCTGCTGAATATTGAACCAACACCACTATTACCCTCTCTAGACATACGTTCCAGACATTTATGAGGACATTTTTAACCCTGCCTAGTTGGGGTGTCTGTTGAATATTGACGCAACGCCACTATTACCCTCTCTAGACATACCTTCCAGACATTTATGAGGACATTTTTTACCCTGCCTAGTTGGGGTGTCTGTTGAATATTGAACCAACACCACTATTACCCTCTCTAGACATACCTTCCAGACATTTATTAGGGACATTTATGGGGGACATTTTTTTACCCTGCCTAGTTGGGGTGTCTGTTGAATATTGAACCAACACCACTATTACCCTCTCTAGACATACCTTCCAGACATTTATTAGGGACATTTATGGGGACATTTTTTTACCCTGCCTAGTTGGGGTGTCTGTTGAATATTGAACCAACACCACTATTACCCTCTCTAGACATACCTTCCAGACATTTATTAGGGACATTTATGGGGACATGTTTAACCCTGCCTAGTTGGGGGTGTCTGTTGAATATTGAACCAACACCACTATTACCCTCTCTAGACATACCTTCCAGACATTTATTATGGACATTTATAAGGACATTTTTTTTACCCTGCCTAATTGGGGTGTCTGATGAATATTGAACCAACACCACTATTACCCTCTCTAGACATACCTTCCAGACATTTATGAGGACATTTTTAACCCTGCCTAGTTGGGGTGTCTGCTGAATATTGAACCAACACCACTATTACCCTCTCTAGACATACCTTCTAGACATTTATGAAGGACATTTATGGTGACATTTTTAACCCTGCCTAGTTGGGGGTGTCTGTTGAATATTGACGCAACTTCACGATTACCCTCTCTAGATATACCTTCCAGACATTTATACAGGAACATTTATGAAGACATTTTTAACCCTGCCTAGTTGGGGCATCTGTTGAATATTGAAGCAGCACCAACCCTCTCTAGACATACCTTCCAGACAAGCAGAAAGACGAACTAACCTAAAACCATTATTAAGTAACACCCCGTTCTTAACATTAATCATCAATATAACCCTCATAATAACATAGTATTTACCCAAGTTACTCTACCATTACAAGCTTATATATATTTGCTTAAAGAATAACAGGTTTTTTCAAGACGACGGAGGATATTTTGTTCTTTTCTTGTGATACATGTTTTAAGGGAAAAAAAATCCTCGACAGGGTTAGCAAATGAAGTCCCCTAAATCCTCGAAAGGGTTAGCAAATGAAGTCCCCTAAATCCTCGAAAGGGTTAGCAAATGAAGTCCGCTAAATCCTCGAAAGGGTTAGCAAATGAAGTCCGCTAAATCCTCGACAGGGTTAGCAAATGAAGTCCGCTAAATAGCAACCAAATGCCGAAACTGGAATATTGAAACAACACCAGTATTACTCTGTCTAGACATACCTTCCAGACAAGCGGAACAATAAACTAACTTAAAGGGGTAGTGTTTGTTTTGGGGTCTATGTATTCATTAATATATATACATTATTATGATTTTTTTTTTAAAGTTTCCTCACTAGACCTATATCAAGCTTTAAAAAGTAACCCCTAGACCCCCTTTCAAGATAAATTTGTAAATTTTTCGGTTCCTTCTAGAATTATAGGCTCGCTATCGCTCGCCAGGAACAAATATTGTCACCTAAATGGCACGAAAGGTCTTAATAATGACAGAGAAATGGGGCGAAAGGTCTTAAAATCAACACGCTAATGGAACGTACGTCTTATGATCTCAAAACTAATATGCTAAACATGAGGAAGAAGGGTGTCCAGAAAAAGCCACTATACCTTCCCCTTAAAACATTTATCACAAAAAAAAAAAAAATCCTCTGTCTCATATTCTGGCAACTATTAGACGAATATATTAAGCTTAACCCCTTCAGACTCATATGACACAGAGGTTGCCAGATTAGCAATAAGAAATAGAGTTCTCTCACTCTTATAAATACCTCTCCAAAATTAGTTTTCTGCCTACAGCTAACTCAAAGACAACTGCAGAGATTGAAGTAACTAAACTAAAGGTTTCTAAATACCCCTGATGGTAACAAAGTTTTTAAAGTATCCCTAATAGGCTCAAAATCGCGTCATATGTCGGAGAGGGTCAAGAAGGACCTCTAGTAATTACCAGGCTCCGAACTGTCTCACTTAACAATTTTTACTACCACAGCTCCTTCCTAAGTTGCATACTATCGACTCTAAGGAAAGTTAGAACAGAATATAACACACGTCGCTGGTACTCAGAGGGCTAGGCAAATATAAGCGTTTGAAATGGTGGAGTAAAGTCGGTATCACACGAGGGCTTTTTCCCTAAACATTTATCCTCAACACTGGTCTGGCAGCTTATGAGGTTATAACATATATAGTATTTTCGGTTACCTAAATTCATCTACCACCAGTCTAGTTTCCGATACCAGTGCAAAATATTCCAGAAATGTTGCCAGAAATTGTTTTGATCATCGAATGTTGACTATAAAAGCTCTCGTGTGATACCGGCTTTAGTTAGGTAAATACTAGGTTATTATGAGGGTAACATATACGTGATAAGTGATGTGCTAGACCCAAACAGGAGACTGATTGTGACTTTCAACCATGGACTCTGGTTAAGGGGAGATCCTGATTGTGACTTTCAACCATGGACTCTGGTTAAGGGGAGACTGGCCGTGTGTTTGGTCTATTAATTAATTTATTCATATATTGTTTTAGTTTCTTCCTTAGACCTCCATCAAGCTTAGAAATATACCCTCTAGACCCTCCTTCAAGATAAACGTGAAAATTTCCCGGCCGAACGCCGGTTCTTCTTAAAATTGCTGGCTCGCTATCGCTCGCCAGGTAAAAATCGACACCTAAATGGCACGAAAGGTCTTAAAATTGACAACGAAATGGGGCGAAAGGTGTTAAAATCGCCAAACTAATGAGCCGAACGTCTTATAATCTCAAAACTAGTGGGGCTAAACATGAGGGAGAAGGGGGTCCAGAAAAACGGGGAGGTTTCCACTTGAGGGATTTTTTTTCGAACTTCCTTCTCCCTCATGTTTAGCCCCATTGCTTTTGAGATTTTAAGAAATTTGCCCCATTAGTTTGACGATGTTAATAACTTTCGCCCCATTTCTGTCAATTTTAAGACCTTTCGTGCCATTTAGGTGTCGATTTTTTCTTGGCGAGCGATAGCGAGCCTGTAACTTAAGAGGAATCGGCCTTCGGCCGGGATATTTTTCTACCGAAATATGTACATATTTATCTTGAAAGGGGGTCTAGGGAATGTAATTTTAAGCTTGATGGAGGTCTAAGCAACACACTAGAAACCTCCCCTTAAAAGGGGATATGGTCATATTTATTGGCTTACATGTGTAACTTTATAATATATATTTGGTTTAGTTTATTTTGCTTATCAAGTGTTAAGAAAACAGCTACGAAAGGATGAAATTTCTTGTCAGCTAAGGAAAATCCGAGAATAGCTTGAGGGAGGGAGTTTGTAAGGCGCCACTATAGCATCTGATGAGACCTTTCACGCCAAGTTTATTATGCATATAGCCCCAAACTTTAACAGCTTATCTCACCAGGCGACGGGCAGGAGCAAGACAACAATTAAGAAGATTAAGGGGGGGTGACCTGTTTTTGTTCTGTCCTTTTCTATCTTTCTCTGGCTTGTATCCATTTGGCCCCATTCAGCCTACTGTTTTAAGACGTTTATCCCCATCCAGGTGTCATTTTTTTTACTGGTGAGCGGTAGCGAGCCAGCATATTTTTTTTTTTTGTTTGACAGCAGGCTAAATTTGTACATTTTTCGATAGAAAAATGTCTCCGGCGAAGCCAGATTTCTTCATATAATGCTGGCTCGCTATCGCTCGCCAGGAAGAAATCGACACCTAGATGGGGATAAACGTCTTAAAATAGTTGGCTGAATGGGTCCGAATGGATACAAGCCAGAGAAAGAGAGAAAAGGACAGAAATAACAAAAAGCAGGTCAGCCCCCTTAAGATTATGCAGAATATACAACTATATTATTCTTGTAAATTACATTCAGTATTTCGCCATTTGAGGAGAAGCCCTTTATTGATAACGTCACACACTATCTGGTGATTCTATTAATTTTGGAAATATAGGCTATTCGAAGTTTATTTTAACATTCAGTATTTCTGTTTGATATCAGACTCAACAAGCTCATTGTTGACTTGGAAAAACAAACATCCCACTGGTTGACTTACAATAAAATACCGTCGAAGGAGTGTTCTTTCCTCGATAATCATGGACACTTAGTCAAAAATGTCATGACTAAGTACTGTTTCATTATTGTGGCACTTAAAATAATAATCACCTACGGAGCTAGAGAGAAATGTCATCGTGTATGATATTTTACTGAAAGATGTTATTTTTTACGTGTAAGTGATGAGTAACATTGTCGTTGTAACCTACAAGCTGTGATAGGAAATATATGCTGATTATGAAGAAAGTACTACAGAGAGAGAGAGAGAGAGAGAGAGAGAGAGAGAGAGAGAGAGAGAGAGAGAGAGAGAGAGAGAGAGAGAGAGAGAGAGAGAGAGAGTAAAAGAAGCAGAAGGGGAAACAGAAGAAGACTACGAAAAAACAAAAAAACAGAAAAAAGGAAAACAAAACAATTGAAGAAAAAAAAACGACAAAATAGAGCAAAACGTAAAAGAAAATCCCAGAAAGAAAGAGAAGTCACCCCAGCTCATAATTTTCTCATTTGAGCTCACCTTACTCAATAAATCTCTCTGGGTTCGCTTTTGACAAGGTGTCGATCCAACTTTTTCCAGATGGGATCACTAAAAGCGGTTATCACACGAGAGAAGATTTTTCCTGCAATTTTGTTACCGTAATTATGGTCTGGCAGCTTATTTATTACACTGTTTATATTAAAGAGGGGATGGGCTTAATTATTTGCTCATTTATGTGTATTTGTATTATCTTTTTTAGAATTCCTTCAAGCTTTAAAAAAAAAACACCCCCCAAGACCACCCTCCTTCAAGATAAATGTGTACCGAAGGCCGCTTCCTCTAAAGTTACAGGCTTGCTATCGCTCGCCACGAAAAGAGCGACACGGAGTCTTAATATTGACAAATAAATCGGCCGAAAGGTCTTAAAATCGCCAAACAAATAGGCAGAACGTCATACAATCTGAAACTAACGGGGCTAAACATGAGGTAGAAGAGGGGACCAGAAAAGTGACCCATCTCCCCCTTAATTATGACCCCTATAATAGTCTACCTTCAGTCGATAATTGCCGATATTGGGGCAAAATTGTCTCAAAATATTGCCAAAGTGAAATTCCAGATCGGAAGTTGCGGAAAAATTGCCCTCGCCTACATCCACCATAACTCAGTCTCTGGAAATAACGAGAAATATAGAGAACGAGATATTTAACCCTTTCAATCCGATGACGGCAATTTGAGTTATAGTTCAGCCTCCCTTCCTCCAGCTGATAGTCTTGAACTTTGTGGCTTATTAAGGGGAGATTTCCACTTGAGGGATTCTTTGCTTTACCCCTTTCTCCCTCATGTTTAGCCCCATTGCTTTTGCGATTTTAAGACGTTCGCCCTATTAGTTTGGCAATTTTAAGAACTTTAACCCCATTTATGTAACTTTTAAGACCTTTCGTCCCATTTAGGTGTCGATTTTTTCCTGGCGAGCGATAGCGAGCCTGTAATTTAAGAGGAACCGGCCTTTGGCCGGGACATTTTTCTACCGAAAAATGTACAAATTTATCTTGAAAGGGGGTCAAGGGGGTGTAATTTCAAGTTTGATGGAAGTCTAGGGAACACACTAAAAACCTCCCCTTAATGTTAGTTAATGGTATTATCCTTTTGATTCCAAGAACATAACCTATGGGGGAAAGGTATATTTATTGGTCGATTTATTTCGTTATTTATATTTTTGTTCAGTTTCCTCCCTTGACCCCCATCGAGCTCGCCAGGAAAAAATCGACAACTACATGGCACAACACGCCTTGATGTTTAACACAGAAATGGGGCGAAAAGTCTCGAAATCGCCTAACTAACAGGCCAAACGTCTTAACGTTTGAAAACGTATGGGGCTAATTAAGCGTGAGAGAAGGGGGGTTTATATTCAGATTAGGCAGGGTATATGGGAATCAGAGGGTTAATTAAGGGGAGGTTTTTAGTTAGTTCCCTAGACCTCCATCAAGCTTAAAATTACACCCTCTAGGCCCCCTTTCAAGATAAATGTGTACATTTTTCGGTAGAAAAATGTCCCGGCCGAAGGCCGGTTCCTCTTGAATTACAGGCTCGCTATCGCTCGCCAGGAAAAAATCGACACCTAAATTGCATGAAAGGTCTTAAAATTGACAGAAATGGGGCGAAAGTTCTTAATTATGGGGCAAACGTCTTAAAATATCAAAAGCAATGGGGCTAAATATGAGGGAGAAAGGGGTCCAGAAAAAAGTCCCTCAAGTGGAAATCTCCCCTTAAGATAGGCATTACCCTTATAAGTCCCACAGATCCTTCTTATTTCTTTTGATGTGTGTATGAAGGAAACAAAAGACAGGTTGCCTGTAACGAATGTCTAATAATAGCCAAAATAAATGTTAAAATTAGTCATAATCCTCTAATGGTTAACCTCGCTTTCAATATAATTCTACCACTTGTTTTGTTGCTAGCTAGAGCCGATTGCATCATTGAATCTTTAAAGCCAAGTAATTAAGCATATGCGTAAAAATAAAGCACTGTATTGTCTCGTTTGCATTCGATACTCCTTCCAATGATGCTTGGTCAATTATGTCCTCGACTGTACAGGTAAGAGCAATGGCGATGCACCTATCTGCAATCAGTATCGCACGTAAACGAGATAATACAATACTTTCTTATAGTCCAGATGCTTCATAACTTGGCATTTAAGGTTTAAAGACTCCAATCGGTGTAGCCTTATCATACTGTTAACTGTAGACATCAGTGGGTTTATTGGGGGTAATGCTTGTTGTTTTGGTCTATGTATTTAGTTATAATTCATTTTTTAGTTTCCTCACTAGACAAACATCCCCTAGACCTCCATCAAGCTTAAGGGGAGGGGTTTAGTTTGTTTCCTACTCCTCCAGCAATCTAAAAATGTCACCCCCTTGACCCCCTTTCAAGATAAATTTGTACATTTTTCGGTAGAAAAATGTCCCGGCCAATGGCCGGTTCCTCTTAAATTACAGGCTCGCTATCGCTCACCAGGATAAGATCGACACCTGAATGGCACGAAAGGTCTTAATATCGGGTGAAAGTTCTTAAAATCGCTAAACTAATGGGGCAAACGTTTTATAATATCAAAAGCAATAGGGCTAAACATGAGGGAGAAAGGGGTCAAGAAAAAAATCACTCAAGTGGAGATCTCCCCTTCAAACATCCCCTAGACCCCCTTTCAAGCTAAATCTGTAAATTTTTCGGTAGAAAAATGACCCGGCCAAAGGCCACTTCCTTCTAAAATTACAGGCTCGCTATCGCTCGACAGGAAATTATCGACACCCAAATGGCACGAAAGGTCTTGACATTAACAAAGAAATGAGGCGAAAGGTCTCAAGATCGCCAAACTAACGGAACGAACGTCTTAAAATCTCAAAATTATTATGCCAAACACGAGGAAGAAAGGGGTTCAGAAAAAGCGACTACCTCCCCGTTAAGACAAATTCTAATGCTAAGAAGTCTTTAATAATTTGAATAAAATTACTTGCAGGTTGCCAGACTATAAAGAACTATGGCGTCATGCTACTGAAGGGGTTCAAGAATGATTACAGATAATTTAACACGTCCTAATGTCTTCTGTCGTACTTGGAGAGGGCGCTCGGGAACTGTAATTCATCAGTACGAGAAGAACGAAGGAAAGAATGACTCCAAAGTTGAATCTAATTAAAACTTCCGAGAAAAAGAAAGGGGGATTTTTTACTTTGGAATCCTCTACAAATGGAATTCAAATTGGCATTATCGCTTCCAAAGAGGATCGAGATAGTAAAGCCTTCTCTTCAAGGTACAGTCGAGGTTAGTAAGTGTTGTCAGATATTTCCCAAAGTTTCGGACACCGACTAATACTCTGAGGGATAAGCACTTTTCCCAGTAACTATAAAGATACCAATAACATTTCTTGACCGAAAACCACTAATCTATGACAACACTTAATACCCCCGCTTGTACAGTCACTTATACAAATTCGTGGACCCCCTATGTTTTTTTTATAACTAGCTAGATTCTGTCTCGAGTCGGCCACCCCAAAAAAAAAAAAAGGAAAAAAAGGAAAAGTGGGGATTGGGCCTGAGTATATAGATAGATAGATAGATAGATAGATTTATTTTTGGATGGAACTTACTCTTCAATAAATAGTATATATGATTTTTTGTAGTTGGTGCATAAAATTATATTCATAAATTTGTTTTCAGAGATATACTTCCATAAATATAAATAGGTGAGGTCCACGATTATATATGGGTGACTGTACAGACAAAATCCATAGTTCGATGGGTATTTCTCTATTTTGTTTGTATATAACGTTTTCTTGACAGTCCACATTTGTGTCTTTTACCCCGTGACTATACCCTGTTTCAAATAAGTACACCAATAATCGTGAACATTAACCTCTACAATTCGCAAATGACTAGAGAAATCGAGCTAATATTTCTACCATTTAGGAAGGGTCAGCCTGGGAATCGGTGTGGAAAGTTACAGCCCATTTGCCCCAGCCCTTTTTTGAGTTACATAGGTTAGGGTTTACGATTACTGGTCCACTAATTTGGAACAAGGTAATGGTTAGAGTGTTTAAAAATATGTGTGTGATACCCCAGGTTCGAATCACGGTGGATCACATATATGCTTTCATTAATTTCATTGGGTGTTTGGTGTTGAGGTGAAATTAATAAAATATAGATTATCAGAAGGTTCAGGGATATTTCATAGCGAGGCCGGTCTATATCATTTGTGCCCCATGCATATTCTTTCCTCTCACTTAAATAGTAGGCTACCATAGCGCGGTTGGGGATATGTACATGTTTAGATTAATATCCAAAATTCGAGAAAGGATAATAAGTCGTAGGCGTGTGCATAAACTTTTAACCGTCTTGGTGGTGTACTGGTTAGAGTGACCAAACTCCAAACACACACACACACCTACACACACACCTACACACACACACCTACACACACACACCTACACACACACACCTACACACACACACACACACACACACACACACACACACACACACACACCACACACAACACACACACACACACACACACACACACACACACACACACACACACACACACACACACACACACACACACACACACACACACACACACACACACACACACCACACACACACACCACACACACACACATACACTCACTTAAATAGTAGGCTACCATAGCGCGGTTGGGGATATGTACATGTTTAGATTAATATCCAAAATTCGAGAAAGGATAATAAGTCGTAGGCGTGTGCATAAACTTTTAACCGTCTTGGTGGTGTACTGGTTAGAGTGACCAAACTCCAAACACACACACACAACAAACTATACACACACACAACAAACTACACACACACACACATCTACACACACACACACCTACACACACACACGCACACACATTCGTCAAGCTCGACCCATGGCACCCTGAGAGCCAGACAAATGGTACCAGTGGGGTACTGGTAACATACGGCTTAAAGGACTGGTAGTGGGTGGTAGTGTAGTATATATTAAATAAAGTGGAGTTTGCGTAAATTATGTAACTGTGTGTGTGTGTGTGTGTGTGTGTGTGTGTGTGTGTGTGTGTGTGTGTGTGTGTGTGTGTGTGTGTGTGTGTGTGTGTGTGTGTGTGTGTGTGTGTGTGTGTGTGTGTGTGTGTGTGTGTGAATATAATTTCTAAAAATATACTAATCGAAGGATATACAGTAAAAGTCCGATAATCCGACTACCGATAAGTGGAATCTCCCGATTGTCTGAAATTTTGAAAATTAAGCCAAATCCGAATTCAACCAATAGTCCGAATTTCAAAAAGTCCTAAAGTCCCCTTTTTGAGGTGTTAGGCCACCCAAAACCCACCCAAATGACACATAATGGTACACACACATATCATATGTTCATGTAATAACTTTAGAAGTTTACCATTGTCATTGTAGCCTATTACTTACTTCAAAACATTCAGATTAATGGTCAAAGGAAGCTGATGATATAAATGTAAACACATGTCCGCATCGTCTGCTAGCGGGTTGTCTTGCTACTATTTATAGTGATCGGAGCGTCCCAAGGGTGCGTTCAAGAGCAAGACAACTGGCTAGCAGACGATGCGGACATGTGTTTACATTTATATCATCAGCTTCCTTTGACCATTAATCTGAATGTTTTGAAGTAAGTAATAGGCTACAATGACAATGGTAAACTTTTAAAGTTACTACATTAACATATGATATGTGTGTGTACCATTATGTGTCATTTGGGTGGGGTTTGGGTGCCCTCAAAAAGGGGGTTTTGTGTGGCCTAATGCCTCAACATTTTCGTCAGGCCATTAATACACAGGTTCATAGGGGTAAATTCCAATAATTCGAATAAACCAGTAATCCGAATGGGGTCTGGTCCCCTGCAATTCGGATTATAGGACGTTTACTTATGAAACTTCAACAAGAGACCTACTGATTACATTAATACTTCACACACACATTATATGATGAGTCGATGATCCCAATCGGGGGCCTAGGAACATGATCCTTACCATTTAACATTTAATTATCTCTGGAACGTGAAAACGAAATGTACTAATTGTGTTGTGTACGTACATACTATTGGCATAATGAACCATTCAGACCAAATACTGCTACCAATTTGATTGGTTGTGATATTGTTCAGCCCAATTCAATTAACTGGTCATCCAAATTAGACTGTTTGGCCAAATTCAGAGGCAGCCCTTGACAGGGTTGCCTGGAAAACTGCCATTCAGGATGTAAGACTGTAACACACTCTTTGTGGACGAAGCGGTCTTAAACTTATATGTACTTGCATGTATTGTTAGACGAATTTACTCGGCATAGGAATACATTGTGGGAGGTAGTGCTAATTGAGATAGTTACTACCTCTTTGCTTCCCAGAGATCTTTCCTAAATTACATGTATTCGTCCAATGATAACTCGAATAATGCATCAAAATGCGTCGTTAAATGCTGAAAGTTAATAACAGATACGTAACAATACAAGGCATTGTGTAGAAGTCTTACTGTTAATATGACGTGTAGTAATGTAGTGATGATATTCTTAAATTATGGAAGATTTACAAACTCTACGATGATATAGGTTTCCGAATGTTGTTGTTTTTCAGTAAACCTATTATGATTATGTGTGGACACGGTAATGTATTATTTAACGTTATTATGACTGTGTAATGTATATGTATGCAAAGTTAGAGCATATATGTATTGTATATGTGTCCATTAACCCTTTGAAGCTCTGATGCGTTTTAGCAGTTTATTTTGGCTATCATTAGACGATGTTATGCAGCTTAGGAAGTATCTGTGGGTATTAATAGGGTAAATACTATCTCAATCAACCCTCTGACTTCCATATACCGTTACTAATCTAAATACTACAATTCCGAGCACAAGGCATATCTTTTGAATGGAGCAAATGGGGATAGAGGGCGGTGTTTAAATTAATATACAGTATAAGCGGGATACTTTACAACAAAACGCATGATTATTTTTGTCGTTGACCCGTTCAGTACCAGGGACATCCTTTTCATCATCTTCTGGCAAAAAATAGACGATTTTATTCAACTTAGGATGGACGTCTACCCAAATAAGACTTCAACCTATCTCAACCCACCCTTTCAACTACCACAGATCCTTCCTAAACTGCATAATATCGTCTAAATACAGCTGGAACAAAATATAACACGTCGCTGATACTCAAAGGGTTAATATACTACCGGTGGCACTCTCCTTTCCATACCATGCCATCAGGACATCATGGCTCTCTACATACATACACCGGGGCCCAATCAATTATTTTGCCTGCCAATCAAGCAAACATGTGCATTATATAGGGGTAGTGGTCGGTTTTTTGGAATATTAATTAATTTATTCATTTACTTTTTTAGTTTAAATTCATTTATTAATATAATTTTAGACCTCCATCAAGCTGTTAAAAACACCCCCTAGACCCCCCCCTCAAGATATATTTGTACGTTTTTCGCTAGGCAAATGTCCCGGCCAAAGGCCGGTTACTATTAAAATTACAGACTCGCTATCGCGCGCCAGGAAAAAAATGACACCTAAATGGCACGAAAGGTCTTAGTATTGACAACAAAATGGGGTGTAAAGTCATAAAATCGCCAAAATAATGAGTCGAACGTCTTAAAATCTAAAAACCAATGGGATTAAACACGAAGGAGAAAGGGGCCAGAAAAACTAGCTCATCTCCCCTTAATCTGAATGGGCTTGATTAATTTATAATAAATACATAAGTGATGTCTCGGCACCAAGTATGTTTTGATCACTATCATTGGTAACAGCAATATCTAAGCTTCATTTCTTCATATCGAGTGAAATATACAAACATTTTCCTACACTTAGCCACCCTATTCCACATCTGACAGACATGAATACGGCACAAGATCAAGCCAAACGTAATGACAGCTGGGACATGACTTATTAGCGCGACCGTACATCCAAGTAATCACACAAAGCCCTGAATGGACACACAACAATAAACTCACAGGAATATACGTTGGGTGTATATCCTGTTTGTTAGTAACCTTGCGTATATTAACGGCAATATATGTGAGTAAATTATTCTACCGTTGATATAGCTACAAATTATCACCAAGTTTCAGAAGACTGATAAGTAAAATAAATATATATATATATATATATATATATATATATATATATATATATATATATATATATATACTGTATATATATACCGGTATATATATATATATTTGGTCTTTAGATTTTAAGACGTTCGCCCAATTAGTTTAGCGATTATAAAACCTTTCGCCCAATTTCATTGTCAATATTAAGACCTTTCGTGCAACTTAGATGTCGATTTTTTGTCCTGACGAGCGATAGGGAGCCTGTAATATTGTAGTAACCGGCCTTCGGCTGGGTCATTTATATATCGAAAAGTGTACAAACTTATCTTGAAGGGGGGTCTAGGGGGTGTTTTTTGTAATTTGGTTAAGGTCTAAGGAGGAAATAATGAAACAAAATATATATATAAATATATACGACCCTCCCCCCCCCCCCCCCTTAAACACCTTGCAGAGTTAGGCACCTGGACGTATTTGTGCCGCCGTCCTTTCGCTGGTAATTACTATGCTAATGAGCTGCTTAATTCGTACAATTAAGTTACCGGAGATGTCTCGAGTCAATTATAGTAGTTAGTTGGTCACAAGGGCGATTATCCCGGGGCTGGCTAACCTGGACTCGATCTTATGTCTATGTCAACGGGAGGAGATAAATTAACCCCTTGATTATTATGTTGACTATATTATTAACTAATTTTTGTTAATATTTAACAAATGTATTAGGGCTAGGAAGTATGTTTCATAATCGAATGCTTCAAAACTACCTTTAGTAACTTTGCAATTATGATTTGATTTCCTATATTTCGATTAATACTAGATAATTTCTAGTAAACTAAGAATATTCCTGGCTTCATTAAGTTTACTGTAGTTAGTATCACCTTATTTTGTCAAGTCAACAACTGTAATTGGTCGAAAGGGCGAGTTTTCCTTGGCTCCAACATCTAGACTCGACCTTATGGCATGTAGGAAAAGGTTATTGAGATGACTTTGTTAGCTGCGTTCTTAAATTTTGTATAGTTAATTTACAAATGTGGACACGTTAGCTATTTTGACAATATATGAAGAGATGCTTATAGGAATGGCTTTGGTACAGTCGACCAAATAAGTGGTGTCGCGGCACCAAGTAAATTTTGATCAATAGTTGGTATCAGCACTATCTAAGCATTAATTAATCGTTTCGAGTAAGATACACACACATGTTCCTATCTGTACACACCCTATTCAACATCTGACAGACATTAATACAGCAATCAGCGAGCAAAACGTAATTATTGCGGAGACACGACTAATTTGGCAAACCGTACAGTCGAGAGCATATTATATTGTATAATTTACGTTGTAATAGCAAAGTCGATGTACAGTTGGTCGCATAAAATTGTATTACGTATGACAGGAAAAATATTAGGATTGATTTAGACGTAGGCTATAATTGCTTATGCAGTAGTCAAAGCATATGACCAATTAACGGCTTTGTATAAACATATTCTTGTAAAGGAAAACCAAATAATAAAATAGAATGAAATAGTAACTACATATACAAATAGTAACTACATATACAAATAGGAAAAATGGGGATTGGGCCTGAGCATATAGATAGAGAGAGATAGTCGTGTTTGGTTTCCTTCCATACATACAATGACGGCATGCATACACTTCACGTAACCAACTGTACAGTAAAACGAAATCAATCGTGGACAGCAAGTTTTGGATATTTTTTTGGCCAACTATTTTGTCAAATTGTTTGACTACGAAGACAACATTATTGATATGCTCTAATATTGGCCATCATGTTGTTTATAATAATAATAGGAAGGAGTGTTCATACATTGATGACACCCAATCTATACTATTTAATAAGCTCATATACCGTTACTAAAAGGTCTGGAGAATACCTATACTAATATGCAGCAACACAAGGGTAGGAGCTGCATAACTTTACCTAGCTACTACTATACACAATCACACAAAATACTTACTCTTTCGTATATATATATATATATATATATATATATATATATATATATATATATATATATATATATATATTTACATATACAGTTTATACCATATATATCGAATTCACACACATATACAGATTAGATACACACATAAGTATAATTATCTCATACATAGCTTTCTCAATTACTATTTTTTAATCACACACACACACACACACACACACACACACACACACACACACACACACACACACACACACACACACACACACACACACACACACACACACACCACACACACACACACACACACACACACACCACACCACACCACACACACACACACACACACACACACACACACACACACACACACACACACACACACACACACACACACACACACACACACTAACACCTGGTAAACTAATACGGATGTTGTTCTCAATTCATGTTTACAGTATTTGAAGAAATTACAATCACATGCATTCATTAAAGAATGAAGACTCAACAAATTGGTCAGACGAATATCTTGTTGCTAAACCAGTGCGAAATACATAAATGTACAATGACGGGAAAACGTTGATGAAAACTAAATATACAAATATAGTATGATATATCCCCCTTTATACTTAGTTTCTGTTGTATGTTACTTATTGATACTTGTTACTTATTAATATTTATTTTCAACTGTATACTTGTCTTGGTTTCCACTTGAATCCCTTCTGTATCGCGACCTCTTTTTAGTGGTTTTATGTTCAGCTATATTTAGACGATTGGGTGCAGTTTAAGAAGGATCTGTGGTAGTAAAACGGGTTGAGTGATATAGTTCAAAGATTGGTAATTGTTGGAGGCCCATTCTAAACTAAATAAAATCTTGTAATTGTTGCCAAAATATTCACCGGTAATGAATGGGTTAACAGATTTCTACCACTTTGGGTTAAAATAATATAATGTCTGAGGTCTTACTTATGATAACAGTGCACTATACCCTGTTATAAACAGGATAGTCCAGAAATAGTAAATACTAACCTCTGTAACTTAAAAAGGGCTTGAGCAAATGGGCTGTAAATTTACACACCTTCTCCCTGGCTAAGCCTTCAGACATGATAGAAGTATGAGCTGGATTACTGTAGTCGTTTCTGAGTTACAGAGGTTAAAGTTCAAGAGTTTTGGCCTACTTACTTGGAACAGGGTATAGCATATTCTCCATTTAGCCCGGCTATATTTCAGAGCGGTAATGACGCAGTGCACTTGTGATATATAGGGGCCCGATATATTAACAGCGAGCCATAAAACACTTGGCCTAGTAATGTAAACATGCAGCCACCATAACTCGAACTCTAGCTCTGTTTCTTTCTAATTCTAGCTCTGTCTCTCTCTCTCTCTCTCTCTCTCTCTCTCTCTCTCTCTTAGACACACACTGATATACTGTCTCTCTCACACACATACTCACTCTCACGTTCCCCCCCCTCCCTCTCTCTTTCTCTCTCTCTCTCTCTCTCTCTCTCTCTCTCTCTCTCTCTCTCTCTCTCTCTCGAAATATCTCGAGAAAAAGAATAGATTTAGTTAAACTTGGCCATTACCTTTACCTAGTATCGGGATGTGTGCCATTAAGTGAAGACTTTCACTTCATTTTTTGTTCTGGAATGAACGTGATTAGATCGTTCCAATGATATCCGAATACATGCCATTTACATTATTATATATATCTTTTTAGAATTATTTGATATATATATATATATATATATATATATCCCCCACTCTCTAGATGTTTTAGTCACCCACATATGACATTCAAAAGTTCTAAAATATATTCACTGGTAATGAAGGGACTATTTTCGGGATAGTTACCGCCCTAGCCGTAAACGTTGTTGATTGTATGAACCCAAGGGAGGGTGGTATATTTCACAAGGTTGTGTAAATAATAATACGAACATTTTACTAGACACATTGCTTGAATATCAGATTGTTGAGTGTATCTAAGAAAATCTATGTAAATCAATAGCTCAAATCCTACCTATGCATACAGTATATAAGCTCTGAATATAAAAAGGGGTAGCAAATATATATAATTATGAATAGCTTAGCTTAAACAATCAATCATCACTTCTCGACATAGTGTTTGAAATATTCATCGTGATTGTGTAATGATATAAGTACCCACAGGAGAGTATGCAATTAACTATATCCTTCATGCTGAGTACACCTAACTATAATTGGTAAACAGTCTCACCATCTTTTACTCAGTCGTGGCATGGTGATTACAAGCCATATAGTAAGTGTATCGTGTGTGTTAAGGGAGGATGGGCGTAGTTATTGTGTGTGTTAAGGGAGGATGGGCGTAGTTATTGTGTGTGTTAAGGGAGGATGGGCGTAGTTATTTGCTTATTCTTTTATCTTTATATTTGTTTATTAATGTTTTTTCTCAATTTCCTCCCTAGACCTACATCAAACTTAAAAATGCATCCCCTAGATCCCCTTCTAGATGTCACGGCCGAAGGCCGGTTCCTCTTAAATCACAGGCTTGCAATCGCTCGCCAGGAAAAATTCGATACCTAAATGGTACTAATGGTCTAAATAATTAAAAATAATTGGAGTGAAAAGTCTTAAAATCGCAAAACTAATCAACCGACTGTCTTAAAATCTGGAAACCTAGAGGGCTAAACATGGTACACTACTTTTAACATACTTCAAACCCCCTCAGTCAGATATGACGCAATCGCGTGTATAAATGGTTTGGCCCAAACATCGATTATGACGCAATCGCGTGTATAAATTTGGGAAACTTAAGGAGGCATAGTGTTAGCCATGCTGTATACAGTAGTTAAGCAGGTGGAATGATGTGATAATAATGATGCTCTAGAAGAACACCTACTGTATATAACAATTTAATGCAATATGACGCCCCATTGAACGCGGACTGTATCTAAGTGTGAACTTTTTGGAACGCCGTTTCTCCTCCTTTCATCCCATTTATTAGGCCACTTTAAGATGCTTCACCCCATTTATTTGGTCATAATAATATTGTTTTCTCTGTGCCGTGTCGTTTTGTTTTCGCGATCAATGGCGACCCAGCAAATTAACCCTTATTTAGCGGCGAGCAACATAAGTCGAGTTAAATAAAGCTGGACTATGTGGCGGCGCTCGACATAACTCGAGTGGCAATTTCAGCACGTAATGTGGCTGAGAGAGAGAGACAAGTGGTGGCAGGAGACTAGCGAGCGTATGACTGCTCCAGACCACCGCGGCGAACCTACTGACACAAATCTCAGCTCCCTCCTCCCTCTCTCACTCGCTACATACTCAATTATGTACTGAAAGTACCGAATTACCTGCTTTTTGCACTCGCGTTGCACGGTTATTGCAAGAAAACTATCCATCATACAAGGATCGTTATGGTGTCATTCGAAAGCTCTGTTTATGCCCTTTCAGGGATAGGTACTTGTTTTACGTTCTGGGTCTTATTTAGGCATGAAAATGATCACGTAAACAGCCCTATTTTGGCTAAAAACACCCCGCTGTGCGGTACACATAAATGAACCGCATAGGCCGCTCGTAAGGTGTTAAGAGAAACCAGCCTTCGGCCATGACATTTTTTCTACAAAGAAAGAAAACAAAATGCACACATTAGGTTTTAAGGGGTCGGGGTGGGTGTTTTTTCTGGTTTGAAGGGCATCTAAAAGTCAAACTAACAATAAGTATTTATATATACCCTAAAAATACATAAAGAACACTGCGGTTTACCCTCAAAATGTCGTAGTAGCAAGTGTTAACGGTCATCTTTCTCAGTAGTGCTTAGCGCCATTCGTATACTATACAGAGTTGAATAAAACAATCTTTGAATTGAAAAATAAAGTTGTTGAGAGATTTTTGTCGAGATAAATTATACCGGAGCGGAGTAGAAAAGTCTAGGATATGTTAATACTGATGAATATTTTTACCAAGTTCTCAAATCTACAGTAACCATCTACCACACACACACACACACACACACAAGAGAGAGAGAGAAATATGGCCAAATGAAACTAGCAGACGGGACACCACGAGCTTAGTCTCAAATCCTGTAAACTTACAAATAGGTACACAAATACGTAAACAAACACACACACACACACACACTACTAGCCGCCTTCTATTGTGCCGTAATACCAGGTAAGTGCACAATATTGAATCCTGAAAACAATCGTGCTTTGTTCTCTAATATTGAATGGAGATAACAATATGCCTTCGGTTACAGTTTTTTGGTGGCTTCAACTTCATAAAGTAATCATTAACCCAAATATATATATAGCTGCACTGTATAAAATACCCATTTTAATTTTATCGATTATATTTTTTTAGGTATTCTGTATTTGATTATTATTATTTTTATTATTATTATTGATATACCAGAACGAAAGATTGCAACAATTGCCGCTAACCACCCTGGGCCACCACTACCAGCATTGCCAGCGCCCTTGATGGAGACTTTGCTTCAATATCTCCTCTGCCGGATACACCAAAGAAGGGAGTAAGTCACCCCGGAATTACAACAGTCTCTTCCAGTAGCTCTCACCATAGAGAACGGAAAAGGATAGTCTCCCCTCTACAGCTAAAAACAGGTCTACCACCTGCCCCATTGCGCACTAGGACTACACTTATCACCTCGGTGATAGAGGGGTTCACCTCTTGCAGTATCATAAGGGCCAACCCTGCCATTCTTCCCCAATAGCCGGACGCAGTGAAAATCACCGAAAAAGGGTAGATGCCAGAATGTAGAAATTACTCGTCAGCTTAGCTCCAGCTATTACCCAGGCTGTAGGGTTTACTCACGCTTGTTCTACTGCTGTCCGCAACAAGGAGGAAGCATTCAAATGGTACCATCGCCTTCAAACTCAAATATCTCATACTTCCTATGTTTCTGCCTGGAATCAAGCCAAATCTGTTCTTCGACTATGACCCTTATAATGGGTATAGCAAAACGTGAGAATAGCCAACATACGATGGCCATCGCTGGGACTGTGCGTTACAAAAGTAGCCGACGGCCAACATATGTCGCTGGGGCTGAATGGGTTAATATATATTTTTCATAAGGATAATAATTTCACTTGCACAATTATTTGTTTTGCTGTTAACACAATGTTATAAGTCCACAAACTTCAGCAAACTTGTAAACTGGTCTGAAATAGAAAATGAACTTCAATTAATGGCATATACAAATGCCATATACTACATAATGGCAACAAAATTGAACACGTCCAGTACAGCATGAATTTATACGAACTAGATACAGTAGTGTGACATGTAAATTAAAGGTTTGGGAATTGCAGTATATAGCAAAACCAGATTTCCATGCTCAGAAGCAATCAAAAAGGTGAAAAGTTTTAGTTGGACTGATTGGGAGATCATTTGGATTATATTCCCGAAAAAATCATTCTACCGTTATATAACACGTTTTTCAGACCGCTATTGGAGTAGAGCTTTGGTCACCATATTACAGAAACGCTATTGACAAATTGGAAAATAACTCAAAATAGAGTTGCAAAAATTATACCAAAGTTGAGGAATAAACCATGCGAGAAACGTGCATGAAATGAAGAAAGGCTTAATTGAACAATATATATGCTTCCAGGTAAATGATAATCAATCTAGAAACTCACAAGTACTTCACAGTTAACAAGTCTAATTACGCGAGAATATATGGTTTCAAGATATTTATAAAACTAATCAAATCATGGAGAATTAAATCCACTGGAAAGAAAACGTTATCATTAAGGAGGGGTAGTACGGTAGTATATTTCTGCCACCACCCTTTCTCCCTCATGCTTAGCACCACTATTCTTCAGATTTTAAGACGTTCGGCCCATTAGTTTGGCAATTTTAAGACCTTTCGCTTATTCTTTGTCAATATTAAGACCTTTCGTGCCATTTAAGTGACTGTTTTTTTCCTGGCGAGGGATAACGAGCCTGTAATTTAGGAGGAACCTGCCGTTGGCAGAGACATTTTCCTACCAACATATGTACAAATTTATCTAGAAGGGAGATCTTGGGGATATTGTTTTAAGCTTGAGGGAGGTCTGGGGAGGAAACTAAGAAAATTATAAATATATGAAGAAGAAAAAAAAAACTACTAAAAAATTAAGCCCTTCACTAAGGTGGAAATAAGTCAGTTTCTCGCCAGCTTAAGAAAAAACATACTACTTTTTTCTGTTGCTGTTCAGTGTTCGCATTCCTCTCTATCCCTTTGTATATGCCTTTGTGTATATTGTGACAAAGGCACTGCAATTCGTCTTTTGTCTAGTTTTTCATTTCTGAAGGATCTAGGCCAAATTGAGGCTTCCGATGTGACTCCTCTCTTTGTGTACTGCTTGCCAAGGAAATGGAAAAGGATTGTATAGTTTTGGTGGTTCTCAACCCGTCCACGTTATTGAAGTGACGGTCTGTGTTCATGGAGGGATAACGGGGGCAGAGTTCTCAATTTATTCTTTGTGTTTGAGTTTCATATAAATCTTTTTGGGCCGGGGGGACAAGATACGCAAGTTTCGACCCAAGCAGAGTGCAGGTTGTAAATATCACGATACAATTGAATTCATACAAACTCGAGCGATATAGTTATAGGATTATCACATTCCTAGAAATATTGAACGATATGCTCAGTGAAAATTAGTGAAGAAAAGTTAAAGCTTTCGAAAGAGTAGAAATATATCCAAGGCAGGACAACATCCTTATTTGTCTGTAGATAAAGAAGTAATTCATTGAAATTTCACTACCACACAATAAAATATTGACTGAAAAACTATATCGAGGATTTATGACACAAGTTTGCATGTTTATTTACCTACTGTATAATAAACCGAATTTCCGGTGAAGCATCGCACAAGTCAATATAATATCAAACACACTTAAGGGGAGGTCTCCACTTGAGGGATTTTTTTCTTGACCCCTTTCTCCCTCATGTTTAGCCCCATTGCTTTTGATATTATAAAACGTTTGCCCCATTAGTTTAGCGATTTTAAGAACTTTCACCCCATATTAAGACCTTTCGTGCAATTCAGGTGTCGATTTTATCCTGGCGAGCGATAGCGAGCCTGTAATTTAAGAGGAACCGGCCTTTGGCCGGGAAATTTTTCTACCGAAAAATGTACAAATTTATCTTGAAAGGGACTCAAGGGGGTATAATTTTAAGCTTGATGGAGGTCTAGGGAACAAACTAAATACCTCCTCTTAAGGGGACAGTGGTTATTGTTTGGAGTTTATATATTTATATCGGTTACTCTTAAAATATACAGGCTCACTATCGGTCCCCAGGAACAAAATCGACACCTAAATGGCATGAAAGATCTTAATATTGACAAATAAAATGGGGCGTAAAGTCTTACAATCGCCAAACTAATGAGCTGAACGTCTTAACATCTAAAAGCCAATGTGGAAGGGGCTAGAAAAAACAGCCGACCTCCCCTTAATATTTCAGTAAATCATCTCCACAGGACCTCCCCCCGTCTGCCCCCAAACACCACCTGCCTCCCAAAATATTCCCAGCTTTCCCGTGCTCCTCTTTATGGTGCTTGATTATGGTGCTTTCCCGTGCTCCTCTTTATGGTGCTTGATTATGGTGCTTTCCCGTGCTCCTCTTTATGGTGCTTGATTATGGTGCTTTCCCGTGCTCCTCTTTATGGTGCTTGATTATGGTGCTTTCCCGTGCTCCTCTTTATGGTGCTTGATTATGGTGCTTTCCCGTGCTCCTCTTTATGGTGCTTGATTATGGTGCTTTCCCGTGCTCCTCTTTATGGTGCTTGATTAACCTTCAGTCAGTGGTCTAGAGGCTGTCGAGGCCCGTGATAAATACCGGGCCATCATCTGCATCATCTCTCCGGGGTAAGCATCTATCAGTGTCACCCCCAGTATTCCTAGTCTGCCCGCCGTCTGTGTGTGTGTGGGGGGGGGGGGGGGTCACGACAGTCTTTGTACGGTAGGTGCCATGAATTTTTGCGACCCTTAACCCCTTCTGTACCGGCTACGTCTTTACTATATGATTTACACGATTTTATGAAGCTTAGAAAAGATAATATATGGTAGCTAAAAGGATTAATTGAATAGCATGTATCCTTTTAATGGGTAGACGCCCTTCCTAAGCTAAACAGAATCGTCTAATAGTTGCTAGAATGTAATGAAAAGTACTTCACCGGTACAGAAAGGGTTAATAAACATTCACTCAATGGAACGTAAACCGGAGCTAAGGGAGATTATTTCCCTCTACTGGGAGTAAAGGGGCTTTGTCTCTGTTCTGGGAAAGAGTGCAAAGGCATATTCCCTCCATATTGTAACGAGTGCTGGAGAGAGTACCTATAATGGGGCGGGTGGCCAAGACTTGTTAACCATGGCAGAGAGAGGTAAAACAACAACTCTGAAACAAACAAATAAATTAATAAATAAGAACTTCCCACCACGGCCTCGAGTAATATGGGTGTATGTCTAGCAGAATTGGGAAAAGGTTAAGTCGCTGCTCAGATGAACACAAAGATGCTACCAAACCTAAAAGAAGACCATGAATCAAAGTTCGTAAAAAAATACTCCGATTTCTTGGTTCGGGTTGGCTGTACTCCATAATCTGTCTCAGTTAGCCTGGCCCGCTAGATCAGATTCCATCAGAACGAATGTAGAGCAATGCCCCCTGGACACTAGTTACACTCTAAAGTGACATGGGCACTCCAATCTAACCTTTAGTATAAGGGGTGGTCGTGGCCTGACAAATGATTCACACACCAAAGGTTCGGTCCTGGGTTTTATCTATGGAGTGGTCTCTAAGTTTATGGTTGGAAGCTGAGGTTTGACATATTGGGCCTATCAAAGGTGAGGCCAGCTTTAATGGTTCCATATACTACTGTAACAATGGTGCCCTCTATGGAGAGGTTGCTATGGCAATCTCTTCCTCCCTGGATACTAAAGTCCTGGGAGTTGCACAGGTTGATGAACATATTGGATTTTATCTTCTATCATAGTGTGTACTCCTATTAAGAAGAGTGACTGTGTTATGAAAAGCTTGAGTCTGTTGTGAACCAATATCATTCTCGGTATAGTCATTAGACTACTAAATGAGACATAAGAGATAGACAAACCAAACTGAAATGATTACTGATTACGGATTACTGATATTTACTATAGGATGTAAGGTATCTTAAAATAACCCCCTAGCAATACTTTCTATAAAGTATCTATTTCTTTATCCTCCCCATTTTCCCCAGCTAACCTAATCCCACAAGGACCCCAATGGAAATACGCCTAACGGCCTTATTGGGCTATCCTTAGTTGGAATTATGCAAGGCTGGTACATGTCATATTTGTAACATGCTATGTGGTACCAACTCTGTAAATTGCTAACTGAATAAATATTATTATTATTATTATTATTATTATTATAACTCCATCCTTTCACTTGTCACTCGGTCTACTCCTCCCTCTCTGTCCTTCCACCTCACATTAGTATACTCTTTTAGTCACTGACACTAATAAGGCTGCCTATGCGAGTTGTGAAGTTTTAACCCCTTGAGGATCATGACGCATTTTGACCGTTTATTATTGCTATTATTAGACGATTTATACAGTTTAGGAAGGATCTGTAGGATTGATAAGGATACAGACTGTTTCAATTATCCCTCTGACTTTCATATGCTCTTCCTAGTCCAAATAATATTATCTAATTAATGATAGCCAGAATAAACTGTTAAAACGTGCCAGATCCTCAAAGGGTTAATGTCTCTGGCACAGGGTACGTCATTAGTTCTCTCTTCCTGAAACATGCAAGGTCCAGATAATTGAAGATTGCTGGACCCTGGTTGCAGAGAATAGACCTTCAACGCTGGACTTAAGGGGAGGTCTCCACTTGAGGGATTTTTTGCTTGACCCCTTTCTCCCTCATGTTTAGCCCCATTGCTTTTGATATTATAAAATGTTTGTCCCATTAGTTTAGCGATTTTAAGAACTTTCACCCCATATTAAGACCTTTCGTGCAATTCAGGTGTCGATTTTTTCCTGGCGAGCGATAGCGAGCCTGTAATTTAAGAGGAACCGGTCTTTGGCCGGGACATTTTTCTACCGAAAAATGTACAAATTTATCTTGAAAGGGACTCAAGGGGGTGTAATTTTAAGCTTGATGGAGGTCTAGGGAACAAACTAAATACCTCCCCTTAACTTTCCCAAGTGGACAGTGTGGGAGAAGGAGATCGATCCCATCCTCGTAGAAGATAATCCTTGGACAAACCACAGAAAATACCACGTGGAATGAAACTAAATAAAACAAAGCAAAAAATTATAACCAGTAAGCCGAATGAAACGGAGCAGAGATAAAGAAAACAAAGGTGCAACAACTCCAATGACGGATCACAGCACTCAACGTTTGCAACACAAGGGGATTGGGGTTCTCGAAAAGGGGGCTCCAGTCCTAATGATATTCTTAATTTCAAGTATGCTGGCTTAAGGGGAGATCTCCACTTGAGGGATTTTTTTCTTGACCCCTTTCTCCCTCATGTTTAGCCCCATTGCTTTTGATATTATAAAACGTTTGCCCCATTAGTTTAACGATTTTAAGAACTTTCACCCCATATTAAGACCTTTCGTACAATTCAGGTGTCGATTTTATCCTGGCGAGCGATAGCGAGCCTGTAATTTAAGAGGAACCGGCCTTCGGCCGGGAAATTTTTCTACCGAAAAATGTACAAATTTATCTTGAAAGGGACTCGAGGGGGTGTAATTTTAAGCTTGATGGAGGTCTAGGGAACAAACTAAATACCTCCCCTTAATACTCCATTAGGGTTGATAACCTCTGAAGTCCTATTTTAACTAACTAACTTGCAACGGGGACGGTTGGGATTGATATCCTCTGAAGTCCTATATTAACATACTAACTTGCAACACGGCACATCTGACACCCTCCGCGCGTCGCTGCTCTCACCTAATAGATGGCGCTGATCGGGAGTAGTAGCAGCGTCATGGAGAGTCTCAGAGGGGAGCCGTCACATGCAGGGGCGCCTCTTGCATCACGGGGGGGGGGGGGAGCAGAGAGAGGGAGATGGGAGGATAATAATATGGCTTGATCGGGCAAATAGCTGTAATCTTTATATCTTCTGTGGATTGGCGTCGTTTTCGTGTGGATTGGCGTCGTTTCTGTGGATTGGCGTCGTTTTCGTGTTATTCTGGTTACCATTAGATGATTTTACACGATTTGTATGCAGTGCAATTTCGTCATATTCGTTATATTTTATCCAACATTAGTCAAATAATTCAGCTTTGAAAGGACCTCTTTTATTATAAGCATGTACTGAAGGGATACTTTCTAAACCAGTATATTGGCGTAGTTTTTGTTTAATTTTGGCATAATTTAGACGAAGCTACAGTATAAAGCCCCATTTCGTTGTCGATTTTAAGACCTTCCGCCCTATTTCCTTGTCAATATTAAGACCTTTCGTGCTATTTAGGTGTGGATTTGGTTTCCTGGTGAACGATAGTGAGCCTGAAATTTTAGATGAACTGGCTTGCTGGAGGTCGAGGGAGGAAACTAAAAAAACATATATATGAATATATACATACATGGACCCCCATAATAACCACTGTCCACTTAAGGGGAGATTTCCACTTGAGGGATTTTTTTTTCTTGACCCCTTTCTCCCTCAAGTATAGCCCTATTGATTTTGAGATTTTAAGACAGTTGACCCATTAGTTTTGCGATTTAAAGAACTGTCGCCCCATTTCTGTCAATGTTCATGATTTAGGTGTCGATTTTTTCCTGGCGAGCGATAGCGAGCCTGTAATTAAAGAGGAACCGGCCTTTGGCCGGGAAATTTTTCTACCGAAAAATGTACAAATTTATCTTGAAAGGGGGTCTAGGAGGTTTAATTTTAAGCTTGATGGAGGTCCAAGGAACAAACTAAAAACCTCCCCTTAATACCAAAGATTTAAATTTCCGATATATCATGCTGGCAAAGTCAATTGTGAGCCTTTCTCTTAAGGGGAGATTTCCACTTGAGGGATATTTTTCTTGACCCATTTCTCCCTCATGTTTAGCCCCATTGTTTATGCGATTGTACGACGTTCGCCCTATTAGTTTGGCGATTTTAAGAACTTTCACCCCATTTCTGTCAATGTTAAGACCTTTCGTGCCAATTAGATGTCGATGTTTTCCTGGCGAGCGATAGCGAGCCTGTACTTTAAGAGGAACCGAAAAATGTACACATTATTCTTTAAAGGGGTTCTAGGGGGGGGGGGGGGAGGTAATTTTAAGCTTGATGGTAGTCTAGAGAACAAACTAAAAACCTCCCCTTAATAGATCCATAACCCGATCATGGAATCCGGGGAGGCTCGCTGTAATGAGGCGCATCTGGCGTGTACCGTATAATACGTCTGTACCAGCGACGCCTGTTGTATATAATTCCACCTATATTCCACCTATATTCCACCTATATTCCACCTATATTCCACCTATATTTCACCTATATTCCACCTATATTCCACCTATATTCCACCTATATTCCACCTATATTCCACCTATATTTAGACGATTAAGGGGAAGTTTGTAGTGTGTTTCCTAGATTTACATCAAGCTTGAAATTACACCCCCTTGACCCTCTTTCAAGATAAATTTGTACATTTTTCGGTAGAAAAATGTCCCGGCCGAAGGCCGGTTACTCTTAAATTACAGGCTCGCTATCGCTCGCCAGGAAAAAAATCGACACCTAAATGGCACGAAAGGTCTTAAATGTGACATAAATGGGGCGAAAGTTCTTAAAATCGCCAAACTAATGGGGCGAACGTCTTAGAATATCAAAAGCAATGGGACTAAACATGAGGAAGAAAGAGATAAATAAAAACATCCTTCAAGTGGAAATCTCCCCTTAAATGCAGCTTAGGAAGGACATATGGTACCTATAGGGATGAATTGAGATATATGGTACCTATAGGGATTAATTGAGATATATGGTAGCCTATCTAAAGGGATTAATTGAGATATATGGTAGCCTATCTAAAGGGATTAATTGAGATATATGGTAGCCTATCTAAAGGGATTAATTGAGATATATGGTACCTATAGGGATTAATTGAGATATATGGTACCTATAGGGATTAATTGAGATATATGGTACCTATAGGGATTAATTGAGATAGTCTGCAGCCTTTTCTCATCTGTATACGTCCTTCCTAAGCTGAAGAAAATCAAGAAAATCATCTACTAGCTGCCAGAATATCATGGATAGGATGGTCACCGGTACTGCATGGGGTAAAACAATACATCCCTAAATACACCCCTTAAATTAATCCCTAAATACATCCCTTAAATTAATCCCTAAATACACCCCTTAAATTAATCCCTAAATACATCCCTTAAATTAATCCCTAAATACATCCCTAAATACATCCCTTAAATACATCCCTAAAATACATCCCTAAAATACATCCCTAAAATACATCCCTAAAATACATCCCTAAATACATCCCTAAAATACATCCCTAAAATACATCCCTAAAATACATCCCTAAATACATCCCTAAATACATCCCTAAAATACATCCCTAAAATACATCCCTAAATACATCCCTAAAATACATCCCTAAAATACATCCCTAAATACATCCCTAAAATACATCCCTAAATACATCCCTAAAATACATCCCTAAAATACATCCCTAAAATACATCCCTAAAATACATCCCTAAATACATCCCTAAAATACATCCCTAAAATACATCCCTAAATACATCCCTAAAATACATCCCTAAAATACATCCCTAACCCGATCATTTCATCAGGGGATAGTGTAATAACGGCTGTAATGAGAGACGCATCCGGGCGTTTTTAAGGGGATGTTCTGTAATTATTGGTTTAATTATCTTTGATTGTTTCCTGTATTTACAAGTATGTGTTTTAGTTTACTCCCTAGACCTTTATCAAGCTTTTAAGGGGGGTGACCTGCTTTTTGTTATTTCTGTCCTTTTCTCTCTTTCTCTGGCTTGTATCCATTCGGCCCCATTCAGCCAACTATTTTAAGACGTTTATCCCCATCTAGGTGTCGATTTCTTCCTGGCGAGCGATAGCGAGCCAGCATTATATGAAGAAACCCGGCTTCGCCGGAGAAATTTTTCTATCGAAAAATGTACAAATTTAGCCTGCTGTCAAACAAAAATACAAAATATGCTGGCTCGCTACCGCTCACCAGTAAAAAAATTGACACCTGGATGGGGATAAACGTCTTAAAAGAGTAGGCTGAATGGGGCCAAATGGATACAAGCCAGAGAAAGATAGAAAAGGACAGAAAAAAACCAGGTCACCCCCCTTAAAGAAACACCATCCGAAATACCCTCCTTCGAGATAAATGTTTATATTTCGGTTCCTCCTAAAATACAGGCTCGCAAACGCTCAGCCAGGAACAAAATCGACACCTAAACGGCACGAAAGGTCTTAATATTGATACAGAAATGGACGGAAGTATTTAAATTTGAAAACTGATGGGGCTTAGCATGAAGGAGAAGGGGGTTCAGAATAAAGACGAACACTTCCCCTCAACCCCTTTGATTGCTGAGCTTATTCGGATTGTTCCCCGACGATGGATAACCGGATGATAATTATAAATGTTAGGAAAGCTGTCATGGGAGGGTAAGTGTACGCTCTAGGACAGAAAGCGTGATTTTTTTAAATTTTCGAAGCTATCCCGAACTCAAGCGAATCTACTTGTTTACATGTCGGGGGTTTGTGCTGTTCAAGGGTTCATACGCTTCTGTACCGGTGACGAATATTTAGTTATATTCTAGCTATATTAAGACGATAGTGGTGACTTAAAATATCTATGAATATTTGGAAATCATTAACACAATAAACTACTTTGGAACCAGCGAAATTGTCTACAGTAACAACAACCCTTATTTTCTCTGGGAATAAACAAAGCTTTAAAATTTAATTAGGCTTTGTTATGCATCTTAATTATCCCGGTAATAAAGTATATATTTACCGGGGGACAGGGGAAGGCTTGTAAAAACTGTAATTAAGCGAGAATGTGAGCTTAGGGTAGGGGAGCTTGAAAGATTACGTTGAGCGCACACACATACACAAACTGAAGCAAACACACGCATGCACGCAAACACACACACGCACGCACGCACGCACTCACTCATTAACACATTAACAAACCTTTTAGACTTCTTCCATGACATCCTAATTATATATGACGAAAGTAAAGCTGTAGATATTATATACTTGGATTTCCAGAAAGCCTTTGATAAAGTTCCACACAGACGGTTAGTGATGAAATAAAAAGCACATGGAATACAAGGCAGCGTTCTACAGTGGATAGAAAATTGGCTTAGTGAAAGGAAACAAAGAGTAGTTATTAATGGGGAAGCATCAACGTGGACCAATGTAACTAGTGGTGTACCTCAAGGATCAGTGCTGGGGCCAGTCCTTTTCCTATTTACATTAACGACATAGATGAGGGTCTCATCTGTACAATCTCAAAGTTTGCAGATGACACAAAAATCGCATATACCGTACTGACAAATGAACATGTTGAAGATATGCAAAACAATCTAAACAAGCTTTCACAATGGGCTAAAATCTGGCAAATGTGCTTCAATGAAGAAAAGTGTAAAGTACTTCATATCAGATACCGCAATGAAAAAGCAGACTACTCGATGAATGGCACCCAGCTAAAGAGTGTAGACAGAGAAACCGATTTAAGAGTAACAATATCCAGTAACTTAAAACCAAGTCAATAGTGTGCTGAAGTTGTTAAGAAGGCAAACAAAATTATAGGTTTCATAGGTAGATCATTTGAACATAAATCAAAAGACATTATCCTCACCCATTACAATTCATTAGTCCGCCCACTTTTGGAATACTGCGTTCAGTTCTGGTGCCCTTACTATCAAAAAGATATAAACAAATTGGAACGAGTTCAACGTAGAGTTACCGAGATGATAGCCTGTCTTCGGAACAAACCATACGAGGAACGTCTTAAAGAACTAACTTTATATCCACTAACCAAGCGCAGGTTGAGAGGTGACCTTATTCAAGTTTTCAAGATCATTAAAGGCATCGACAAAATGAACTGTAATAAATATTTTACGATTGACCAATCAAACTACACGCGGGGAAATGGCTGCAAAATCATTGGTAAATCATTCAACTCTAACGAATCCAAGAATATCTTCTTCAATCGAGTCCTCAACTTGTGGAATGGGCTTCCCCGAGATGTCATAGACTGCAACACCGTTGATTCCTTCAAAGTTCGCCTAGACAAGCACCTTACCCTGAACCCAAGGTTGACTGCATTTGTAATTGAATAAATATTTTCTTTAGTAGTATTTGTTCAATAACCTAATAGATCTTAATATAATTTCCTCTGCCATGAACTAAGCCACAGGGCAGCACTTCCTTCTCACATCTTTCCCACATTCTCTCCGAAATACTGTTGCAACACTTGGAACAGCAGTGCTTTGGAGGGCAAGTTACCTCGAGGGGTCGCATGACCTGGTGTTGTTAGTTTTCCTTTGTACTCCTCTGTACACACACACACACACACACACACACACACACACACACACACACACACACACACACACACACACACACACACACACACACACACACACACACACACACACACACACACACACACACACTTACACACTATATCTCTTGGTAGCAAACACATACATACACAAAAGCGCACACTCACTCACTCACTCTTAACTCTCTCCCCCTCTCTTTCTCTCGATCACAAAAGAACAATTTATCATAAGGGGACTGATATAAAAGAGAAAGTTTACCCTATTCTAATTAAATCGTCAATACTACTTCACTTACTAAATCGAGCAACTTTAGATTTATAGGGGAAATGTTTATATTTTCGTCGAACATTTCATTTATATATTTTTATTTTTATTTTTTGTTTTAGTTTCCTCCCTAGACCTTCATCAAACTTAAATAAAAACAAAATACAAAAATATATAAGAAACAGCCCCAAGATATATTTGTACATTATTCGGTTGAAAAATATCCTGGCCACCTCCGGTTCCTCCTTAATTACAGGCTCGCTATCCCACGTTACAAAAAAAGGGTAGACACCAAAATGACACAAAAAATACTAATATTGACATAGAAATGGGACGAAATACCTTAAAATCACCAAACTAATGGACCAACTGTCTTAAAATCTGAAAACTAATGAGGCTAAGCATGAGGGAGAAAAGGGGCCAGAAAAAACATCAACCCCCCCCCCCCTTAAGTAAATGGCCGTCAGAATATGAGCAATAACCAAATAGAAACAACATTACTAGGGATATCATAACTAGCGAACCAAAATCTTCAAATTCTACCCATTAGACAATCAAATGAAAGACACAGTCGTCCGTAGTTGAAAATATGGCGCAAAATCTGCAACGAGCGGCTGTGGGTATGGGATTATTGGTCGGGTGGAGGGAGGAAATGGGAGGAGCAGGGTGGAGGCAAGATGGGGGGGGCAGTAAATGACATTGGATTTTCACCCTTATAGCTCTGATGGTCACACTTGTTTTTGTTATTGGGAGTGTTTTGGTAGGGGTTTGAAATTTCTTCCGAGAGGAGCGTCTCAGCCCATCAGTAAGCCTCTCGAGATGATTGTCGCAGCCGCTGGGTTAATCCTTTTACCTACCATAATTATATAATTCCTAAGCTTCGTGAAATCGTCTAATTGCAGCTGAAATACAAACAAAAGGACGTCGCCGACACTGTAAGGTTATTACGAATATCAAAACATATCAACCATAACAAAAGGACGTCGCCGACACTGTAAGGTTATTACGAATATCAAAACATATCAACCATAACAAAAATGTAAAATTTAGAATTACCAACATCATACAAAGTATACGTTGTATTTATATATTTTCCTGCTTTCCCCAACCTCCAAAAACAAATATAAAATACAACTGAGACAAATATGAATAACACAAGGCAAAGTGCGCAAGAGAAGTTATGACCAACCCAGAAAAGAAGAAAAGACAAAAGGCATATGGAAAAAAATAAAAATAAAATAAAAAATTGCCCCAAGCAGTCCAAGCCCAGCTGCAGTAAAAAAGGATGCTAGCTCTTAAGAAACGCGTTCTGAATATCAAAGGTGCATACAAGACAAGAGAGAGAGAAACATAGGCGTCTGCAGAATTTCCCCTGGTGTTCTGGGTCAGGATATTCCAAACTATTACTAAGTCACATTTCCCTACAGTGTAAAGTCGTGTGCATAAATTGGAAGACATATCCTAGACTGCTACTAAACTGATACTAATCAAAAATGTTTAATAATAGTTTTGCGTAATACGTAAAACCCTGGTCAGTCTTTTTCAGAAAGAAGTTTGTTATCAAAATGTACTCTGTAGTAGATGACATTCGTAGCTCTGGCAGTAGTTCAGAAGCGTGATAAGTCTCAAATATACAGTATATATATATATATATATATACTTTATATATATATAATTTTATAAATATATTATATACTGTATATATATATATATATATATATATATATATATATTATATACTGTGTATATATATATTAGTTCAAAAACCTCAATTGACAATCCAATATAATAACATTTGAGGGTAAGCCATTGATTCAGGGGCTGATGAGTGATCGGTGATTCTGAATGCTTGTGTGTTTGCTTTTGTGAGCGAACTTTTATGTGTTCTTCTGTCACCTCTTTTCCCTTTCGAGTTTTTTGATGATCCTCCCTACCCCTTGTGGGAATATGGGTTGGCTACTGACTGACTAACTGTTTGACTGACTAGTATAAACAATTCAAGTGACTATCCAATTGACCACTTGCGAGTTTCAAGCTATAAGGTAGTTGGAGCCGTGAACATCGATATTAAAGACGAATGCAAAAATAATGTGTGTTTCTGATGGATAAAAAGTATGATCAATTTGATTTTATGTATTTATAAAATGTATTGTGACCTTATTTTAGTTGATAATCCTGCTAAATATTGATGGCCACAGCTCCACAACTTCCTTATAGACTAAAACTCGCAAGTGGTCAATTGCACTCACTCGGGCGCTCGCGTGATTAACTTAATTGTAGACGTCCATCTTCATTTTAGAATCATTATAATTACAAATGTCCAAAATAGAAACATCGACTTCATAAACATCTTCGTGTCTGGGCAGATATATTACTGCAGCTAATCCGGGTACAATTTATGGATCCCTTGAGACTTCCTTGTTCCCAAACAGACCCTATATTTTGCACGTGCCACCCCCAACTCCCTTCACTAAGCTGGTGCTAAAACTCTTCATGATATTAATATTAAGGAGAGTTTTTTTTCTGGACCCCCTTCTCCTTCATGCTTAGCCACATTAGTTCTGAGTTTTTAAAATATTCGCCCCATTAGTTTCGTGAATTTAAGACTTGTGCCATTTAGGTGTCGATTTTTCTTTCCTGGCGAGGGATAGCGAGCCTGTAAGGTGGAATCGGACTTCGGCCGTGACATGTACACATTTATTTTGTTGGGGGTTCATGTTTTTTTTTTGTTTTTTTTGTTCTTTGTTTTAAGTATAATAGAGGTATGGGAGGGGGAAAAAAATTAATAAGTCATCAACTAAATACAAATCTCCCCTTACTGTGACCCTTTGGGAATCATCAACTCCCCCACATATACACTGCATACAAAGGGAGTACAAAGGAAATCAAGCAACAACAGATCTAGTGACCCTTCTAGGTTGCTTGTCCTCCAAAACACTGAGGATCAAGTGTCCAAACAATCCATACAATCGTCTAGTGATAGTTTGTTGCAAATAAAGGCCCAGGCGGTATAAGGGTCAAAACAAACCTACCATAATCAATCCATTATACTATAGTCTGTGTCTATAGTTACCATCAACATTTCTCAGTTATTTTGAAGGTGTTGTAGTGAAATATGGTGCTAATTGCAAAGTATAAAGTTGGTCTTCATATCATGTAGAGATTAGTAGTTTCATATTTTTCCATTAAGTATCGAGAAATTCGTTAGGTTAGGTTAGGTTAGGTTAGGTTAGGTTAGGTTAGGTTAGGTTAGGTTAGGTTAGGTTAGGTTAGGTTAGGTTAGGTTAGGTTAGGTTAGGTTAGGTTAGGTTAGGTTAGGTCGCTGCTAAGGGATTCAATTTACTGTCAGTTGAAAGAAAACCGACTTTAGTCAGGAAAGAGCTGCGGACGTCTGGTGAAATGTAACTCCAGGGGTTCAGAGTCTTTCATCAGGAGATTTAACCCAATTGTGTCCATTAGCCAGCATAATCAAGTAAATACAAGCTACTAATAATAATAATTACTATTATTATTATTATTATTATTATTATTATTAGTTGCGTATGCTAGAAATGCACATCCCAGTTTCACTAGTCAATGTTCACGTTTGTATGGTAAGCAAGTGTTCAATTATTTACAGCTACATGTGTACAGTATAATCGTAAGGTAAAATCTCTTAAGACTGTTTTTGGAGGCATAATAATGAACTATTTACATGAACCGTTTGAGCTCCAAAATACCAAATTGCTCAATTTTCCCACTAAATAATAACTGTCAAATACTTGTACGTACTACTATACACTATTGCAGCCGGTAAACTCTCGAAGCTATCCCGGGCTGAATTGAATACATTACCTTACATTTGCATGGGTTGTCCCTCTTACAGGCGATAGGTCCGCTTGGGGGCATTTTGTGTATGGCCACCCCATTACGGGGAGTAAGGCGTCCGGCAATAGATAGATAGATAGACATTTGTCTTTCAGAGGTTCTTTTAAGCTGTACAAGGGTTCGTAATAGACCCAAGTGCCCATGAGTGTACTAGATGTTGACATGCCCTCTCCCCACAGACGGCTGAGCGGGGTGCCGTAACAGTGATGGACGGTGTGCTTAAGGGGCTAGTGGCTCTTTGCTTTGTTTTTTGGTCTATTAATTTATATTTTAGTTTCCTCGCTAGACCTCCCTCAAACTTTTGAAAAATACCCCCTAACCCCCCCCCCCCCCCCCTCAAGATAAATGTGTAAAATTTTCGGTAGAAAAATGTCCCAGCCGAAGGCCAATTCTTCTTATAATTACAGGCTCGCTATCGCTCGCCAGGAAAAAAATCGACATCTAAATGGCACGATAGGTCTTAAAATTGACAACGAAATGGAGGTAAAGGTGTTAAAATCGCCAAATTAATGAGCTGAACGTCTTAAAATCTCAAAACTAATTTTGTGGGAGAAGGGGGTCCAGAAAAAGCGACTACCTCCCCCTTAAAAGGAGTACATTGGAGTACACGCACCGCCCTCCTCAATCAACCTGATCGCCCCGGGGAAGGGAAAGAAGGGGGGAGAGATCAGTCCGGAGAATGACGGAAGGGACAAAGGGGGGCGCCGCGCCACTGTGTTTGTAGTGTAGTTTGTATATAGGGCACCCCCCCCCCCCCCCCCTTAGGATACGGGGGGCTGGGCATGGGCCGATATGTTTTGCCCTTGTTATTGTGAATGACTAGAGTTACGTTAAAAAACAAATAGTGTCGTAGTACCATTGTTTCACCTGTACAGTAGTTACTATAATAATGATGCATATATATACTGTAAATGAAGGCATGTCACACAGGAGAAATGCCTTCATACCGGAGGTTTTAAAAGTGTTTGATGTTTTTAACGAGTTAAAGAGTTAATATGTGAAAGATCTACATAACTTTGAAAATATAATAACTTGATGGACTTTTCTGACGTGTTATTTCCGTTAATGGAAGATAAAATTATGTTTCTTCACATAGCCGTTAGCTTTTCACCACGTCGTAATGTTCTTACTGTCTTTGATTATTATGAACCCTGAATCCCACAAATGTCCTGAAGGTGTACGATTTTATGGCCCTTGAATCCCACAGATGTCATGGCGGTGTAAAATTGTCCCCATATCTGTATTCCAAGGAGCCCCTCTTCAGGCGTCCTAAGCAATCACAGTTATAAAGATGGGGTGATGAAGAGACGACAATTTGGCATGTACTGGGCAAATATACTGCCTGAATACTGAGGAGACTGACGGGAGGAAAGGGCTTGATTGCAGATTCAGTGGATATGTCTCTCACTAAGACTTCTATGTTTTGTTAGGCCTTGTGGAATACCTTGGAACCAGAGCGAGAGCGAGAGAGAGAGAGAGAGAGAGAGAGAGAGAGAGAGAGAGAGAGAGAGAGAGAGAGATATAGATAGATGTGTGTGTGTACAAATTGTGTTGCACTATTGTGTTGCATTTAATCTTTTAGGGATTTTGCAAACATTAGATACATATATCAGATGCCTTCTTAATGATTGTACATATAATTGAAATATTATAAAATTTGTTCCGATTATTATGCTTACAATATCCCCAACTGCCTCTTTGTATTATGTGATCTATTATGTGATCCATTATGTGATCCATTATGTGATCCATTGTGATTCATTATGTGATCCATTATGTGATCCATTATGTGATCCATTATGTGATCCATTATGTGATCCATTATGTGATCCATTATGTGATCCATTATCCACATAGATATTTCCCTGTGTTTTGTTAAAATATAATTTATATTCATAATCGAAGGACAAATTGTATTGGCTACATCATGAGATATTTTATATATATATATATATATATATATATATATATATATATATATATATATATATATATATATATATAAAAGATGTAGTTAAAAGTGTCTGAAATTGACATTATGTATAAATGTAATCCAAATTATATGTTTACATAGTGAATGTTAAAATCAACACATTTCATTTGTAGATTAAATGCTTCTATATCTAAAAATACATTCAATTATCTAGATTCTAGAACAGCGATTCCCAACCTTTTTTCTGTCATTTCATGTGTTTCGACTACTCTTTTCCTTGTCCACATGAAGGGGGAAATC
>CM064523.1:14734842-14767342 GCA_032716605.1 Paralithodes platypus
AAAATAACGAAGTTTTGAGCAAGATTATGTGGCGAACTGTGGATTTAGACTTTACAAACTGCCTCTTCTCGGTCACACAAAATAAACTTGTAGCTGCGAAGTGAAGGGTTCTTTAGCCGGAATCAAGCCATATCAGGGATCCTTGCGAAATTAGTGACCTTATCGTGGTGTTTCAAGATATTGGCTAAGCCCAACGTATTTTTGTTTTTTTCTAAAATTAACTTGGCCGTACCACCAGAAAAAGGTGCGGTATAATTAATGTTAAGGGGAGATGTCCACTTGAGAGATTTTTTTCTTGACTCCTTTCTCCCTCATGTTTAGCCCATTGCTTTTCTAATTTTAAGACGTTCGCCCCAATATTTTGACGATTTTAAGAACTTTCGAACCATTTCTGTCAATTTTAAGACCTTTCGTGCCATGTAGGTGTCGATTTTATCCTGGCGAGCGATAGCGAGCCTGTAATATAAGAGGAACCGGCTTTCAGCCGGGACATTTTTCTACCGAAAAATGTACAAATTTATCTTGAAAGGGGGTCTAGGGGGAGTAGTTTTAAGCTTGATGGAAGTCTAGGGAATCAACTAAAAACCTCCCCTTAAAAGGAAACAGTCAACACTAGTACAAATATCAGAGCGGCAGACTGTCTCAATGTTGTTTTAAGGGGAGATTTCCACTTGAGGGATTTTTTTCTTTACCCCTTTCTCTCTCATGTTTAGCCCCATTGCTATTGAGATTTTAAGATGTTCGCCCCATTAGTTTGGCGATTTTAAGAACTTTCACCCCATTTATGTCATATTTAAGATCCTTCGTGCCATTTAGGTGTCGATTTTTTCCTGGCGAGCGATAGCGAGCCTGTAATATAAGAAGAACCGGCCTTTGGCCGGGAAATTTTTCTACCGAAAAATTTACACATTTATCTTGAAAGGGGGTCAAGGGGGTGTAATTTCAAGCTTGATGGAAATCTAGGAAACACACTAAAAACTTCCCCTTAAGACTTAGTTGAGTGTGAGAGGGAATATAGAAACATGTGAATACAGTTACATTGTTTCGAACATTTACCCACTCCCATAAAGGCCAGTGTAAAGCATAACTTTAAGTGTATATGTGTAATAAGGACTGATAAAACAAGGGATATAGATTTGGGTCATGGTTTGGAAATGCTCTTCTTTGCCAGCCTGAAACATAGATTGTTGAACACTCACCGGCTGCGATGTTGTGGAAAGGTTGCAATCAGGTATGGCAAGAAAGGACATCAAATCTGAAACAAAATACTTATCCAAATAAATACACATATTACATGAATTATACATAGCGTATTATACATATAGCATCTTTCAATTGTGTCATTGTATGTGATCTAAGTAATTCAAACCCAATGTTTATACTTCTAAGCTTCTTCTCTGTATAATATAGGAACCATAAACCAAACTTACGAATCGTCAGCAATGCTAGTGTATTTTCCATCCTCTCACACCTTCCGTATGTGTTTTAACAGCGTATTTCATTATACTTCTAAGCTTCTTCTCTGTTATTTACTCCCTTTCCTCCCTTGCCCCATCCATGTCCTTAAGGGGAGGTATTTAGTTTGTTCCCTAGACCTCCATCAAGCTTAAAATTACACCCCCTTGAGTCCCTTTCAAGATAAATTTGTACATTTTTCGGCAGAAAAATGTCCCGGCCGAAGGCCGGTTCCTCTTAAATTACAGGCTCGCTATCGCTCGCCAGGATAAAATCGACACCTGCATGGCACGAAAGGTCTTAATATGGGGTGAAAGTTCTTAAAATCGCTAAACTAATGGGGCAAACGTTTTATAATATCAAAAGCAATGGGGCTAAACATGAGGGAGAAAGGGGTCAAGAAAAAAATCCCTCAAGTGGCGATCTCCCCTTAATAATAGTTATTCACATGCACTAAGCGAGGTACAGTCAACTCCCTCATTTAATCCAAAGAGTCTCAGAATATTATTTAGGGTCATTAGAAGCTTTTAAGGAGAGACTTCCACTGGAGGGATTTTTTTTCTGGACCCGTTTCTCCCTCATGTTTAGCCCCATTGCTTTTGAGATCTTAAGACGTTCGCCCTAGTAGTTGTGACATTTTAAGACATTTTTGCCCCATTTATGTCAATTTGAAGACCTTTCGTGCCATTAAAGTGTCGATTTTTTCCTGGCGAGCGATAGCGAGCCTGTATTTTAAGAGCAACCGGCCTCCGGCCGGGACAATTTTCTACCGAAAAAAGTACAAATTTATCTTGAAAGGGGGTCTACGAGGTGTAATTTTAAGCTTGATGAAAACGTAGGGAACAAACTAAATACCTCCCCTTAAACGTTGATGTGTAAAATATATTTCCAATATTATAAAACGGAAAAGGGATAAATCAAAATATAGGTAGGTGATAATGTATCCTACAGCAATCTAAAATAAATATAATTGCATAACTACAATTTATGAGACTACGGATTAAACGAGTTGACTGTACACCTCCCTTCCTCGATACCATATTCATACTGCTTCACAAATCGTCAAACTTTATTCTGACAGCTTCACTAACCCACAAACTACATTAAATAAATTGCTTTCTGAATCCTCAAATTACGTGCAATCTTCTATATAGAAACCGAAGGTATAACTGCCACAAAACATCGACCATAATTATAGACCAATAGTAATTATCGTTCGATCCTGTTTTAACAACCTTCCATTCTACCATTGTTTCTTTCTCTGTCTATCACTCTAATTTTTCCCCTCTTTTGTTTTCCACGTAATACCCTATGAAGGTTTGGCATTTATTCATTCATTAACGAGAGAGCTCGCAGCATGAGTACCTTACTATGTAGACTACGAGACACTAATAGCGCATTCTCGCGAAGCAACTTACCTGGGTACACTCAGGTAAATCTAGTAAGTAAACCTGGGTCAGTGTCAGATCCTTTGACGTCATCTGGGACCTGTACAGTCAGACCCGGGGACCGAGTTGGACTGGGTTAGACTGGTTTGGCCTGGGTGATGCTGACATCACTTATGACAACAAAGAAGATGGCTGCAAATGTTGGGTACTGTGAAGAACTCGTCCCCAGTGATGCGAGTGGTGGATGTATTCACAAGATCTTGGATTGTTTGCCATCACCATGCGATCTTGGGAATTTTAGCACGGATCTTGGAATATTATTAGGGGAGTTAATTCTGTTTATAATGAGGGAACATTCATTGTTTTTGTATAGCACATTAATGTGTGTTTGTTTTACCTCATATTTCATGCATTTTAATATTTCGTATGCCATAATAATATTCAGATTACAGAAAACAAGGTAGAAAATCCTCTATCAGTGCCTCTTTATTGGAACAGCCGTAGTGAAATCTCTCAAGCAATCATAGGGCCGTAATCCGGCCTGGATATAATCAGTCTCAATTTTCCCTATCTTTAGGTCAGACAGGTCTCAAAATTGCGAAAGCAAAACCAGGCCTGGGTCGACCTGGCACGCCCATAAAATGCACTATTACTCTGCCCATAAATTTTCGAGGCAATCGCATACTCAATCGATTTTCCTTCCACGTTCCTTATTTATTGTTGGTTATATTTCAGTTGGCGGTAAATTTTACTGCTTAACTAGATTTCTCGATACCTAATGGGCAAATGGAAAGGAAAATGGAAGGATAACTTCAAAAAGTTAAGGCCGTAAGTGTACACCCACTGACAAAAGCGGTAGTTTACCTTCATAATTTCATATTTGTTTTCACCAACCCACCAATTATTTTACAAATGAACCTAACTAATTAAATCAATGACAGTAATTAATACATGTGGTATTATAAGGACCCGAACCTAGGATACTCACACCAAAATTCCGCACACTAAACATTACACTATCAAGACGTCAAAGAGGGAGTATTTCCGAATATTATATTGAAAATCCTTGACAAATCTTTGGGTGTGAAGACCTCAGGATCCTTCACGTTTTTGATCCTCGAAGTGTCAACAGCGGAGGAGACCCGAGCTGCAGCCTCACCAAGTTGGTACGGGCTCATAAATTCCCACTACTGTTTTTATGAGCCACCAAACTTTCGCAGCACCCAAAGATTATCTCTGGGAAAATCTGCCTCCTCATCCACCCAGCCTTCCACTTCCCAAAGAACTTATAATACACTCTCTCTCTCTCCCGCCATTGTTCTCGCCATTGACTTAGCACAAGCTGTCGGCAAACCCCCCCCCCCCCCCCCTTCTCCCCTGGATAAACTTTCCCTTCCATTATAACTTTTTAGCAGTCTTTCCTCTTTGCATATAACACCTCGCGCTGCTCCTCCTCTGATCCCCTCGGTATAAATCATTCTATCTCTCTCTCTCTCACTCTCTTTCCACTCTTTCAAAGTGCATGACCTAAGCACTCAAACTCGTCGCGGATTTTTTGGGGAGTGTCGTTTTGTTGTGTTTCCCGAGGGGCTCAGGTTATCTGGCCTTAATTGAACGTGATGAAGCTTTACCTGGGGTCTAATCTGTGCCTGCTTCTTGTTTCCTCATTTTTCGGGCTTATACTTTTGTTACGGGGGCCACTTAAGAGATGGTAAAGAATACAAGTCCATGCTGGACTAAAGGTCCGTGCGGCCTTGTTAAATCCGAGGCGCGTGGCGCGATGCCGAAATGTAAACAAAATAGGCTCTGTTACGGCCTAGAGGATATATTAGAGTATATGCATGTGGAAGATCATTAAATTAGGTTCAATAATATACACCGAATTTAGTGAAAATCAGTTCATAACTTTACGAGCCGCCAACGTTGGCGGAGGTATGCGCTCTATTGATCGTCTCCAATATTTAATAACTTCTTACTTGGAGTGTATTCTATCTCTTCACCAAATTTCGTGGTCACCGGTTCATAACTTTTGAGATATCTTTTTTACAAACAATCAGACAAACGGAGGCAAAAACCAAACTCCGTCCAACTTCGTTGGCGGAGGTAACAATGAGGGGCACCCTGGAAAGCGCGTACCTTATCTTCTCCTAAGTTGGCGGAGGAATGCGCTCTACCGATTGCCTCCTCAATGTACTTACTTCTCCCTTGGTGCATATCCTATCTACCCACCAAGTTTCGTGAACATTGGTTCATAACTTTGTTAACCGTCTACGGTGGCGGAGGTATGCGCTCTACCAATTACCTCCACAATTAAACGACTTCTTCCTTGGTACATAATTATCCTATCTGGCCTCCAACTTTCGTGACAATCTGTTCATACCTTTTGATAGGCTTATTTTGTTTACAAACATATATTAAACCATAGTATCAGTCAGACAAACAAATGGAGGCAAAAACATAACCTCCTCCAAATTTGCAGACGGAGGTAATTATTATATAGTGCCATTGTACGTAATGTATTATATAGTGCCATTGTACGTAATGTATTATATAGTGCCATTGTACGTAATGTATTATATAGTGCCATTGTACGTAATGTATTATATAGTGCCAATTGTACGTAATGTATTATATAGTGCCATTGTACGTAATGTATTATATAGTGCCATTGTACGTAATGTATTATATAGTGCCATTGTACGTAATGTATTATATAGTGCCATTGTACGTAATGTATTATATAGTGCCATTGTACGTAATGTATTATATAGTGCCATTGTACGTAATGTATTATATAGTGCCATTGTACGTAATGTATTATATAGTGCCATTGTACGTAATGTATTATATAGTGCCATTGTACGTAATGTATTTCATTACCACCGGATCACATTATTCTGTCACTCCTGCAGAAGGGAAGCAACAGCGGGGCGCCCTGGACAACATTTGAAAATAGAACTCTGACCATTATGTGTACGAAATAGACGAGATTATGTACATGTTCAAGTACAAATTAATACTATCCCCAAACTATAACTGTTTTCAATTTCCGTCACTCCTGTAGAAGGGGGCCTGTGGTAGGGCGCCATGGCCGACATGTTGGAGCCAATTATTCATCGAAAGTATCTGTTATGTACCTTACATTATGTGTGTTTCATTAATCACAGAAATATCCGATAAGTTGTTGATAGCGGTGAAGAGCATGCATGTATGCATAAACAATGGATACATCAAGAAATACAAATACAAAGACCTCCCTTCGAGGTAAATTTGTGCATTATTTGGTAGAAATATGCCCGGGCCAAAAACTGGCTTCTCTTATATTGCAGGCTCGTTATCGCTGGTCAGGAGATAATCGAAACCTGGCTAGCACCAAAGCTCTTGAAATCGCAACATTAATGGAATGATTATCTCAGAATCTCAAAACCAGTAGGGTTAACTATGAAGGAGGAGAGGTTGCAGAAATCCCCTCTAAAACAAGGTGAGTGCATGTGGATAGACTTTAGGATAGGCAAGGATAAGTGATCGTAATCGTCTTGAGAAAACAAAAGTGGAAATTTCTGAGCCCGTGCCAACTTGGTGAGGTTGCAGCTTGGGTCTCCGCCACTATTGACACTCCGGGGATCAAAAGATGTGAAGGATCCTGAGGCCCTAACACCCACGAAATTGTCCTTGAAACCCAATATAGAATCTGGAAATGCACTTTTATATACTAAAACTATTACGATTTAAATAACAATATTTATCTATATTTATCTAGCTCTCTCTCTCTCTCTCTCTCTCTCTCTCTATATATATATATATATATATATATATATATATATATATATATATATATATATATATATATATATATATATATATATATATATATATATATATATATATATATATATATATATATATATATATACTGTATACATAGTATACTTATACTATGATAGGTAGATTTCTTTTTATTAGGAGGGCAAAGCCTTTTGGTTCATGATATTGGTATGAATAAATCTCTCCGAAGTACCCACTGCAGGTTTTTAAAGGGCAATAATGCTAAATTTAGTGCAGTGGCCAAGTACAGCTTATCATACGACCCATAACTTTACCTTCTAGATTGCTTACTAGGACGCGTTGTAGCACATAGGTTGACGATTTACTGAATAGTTTAAGTTCTTAGTTGTCAATTAATGTCATCCAAATCCCGTCACAGCTCAATAATGATTTTTTTTCTTTCTGAACCTACTTCTTCCTCATGTCTGACCCCATTAGATTTGAGATTTTAAGACGTTCGCCCCATTATTGTGGCAATTTTAAGACCGATCGCCCCCTTTCTCTGTCAATATTAAGACCTTTCACAATTGGGGAGGCGTTAGCACAGTGGATAGCGTCGCGGACTGCGGACCAAAAGGACCTCAGTTTGAGTCCACGCCAAACGTCAGGGATTTTTCCGAGGTGATCTGATTGTTCCTGCTGTTCTACAAGTATCCTGGCTACACTGACACGTCAAGAAAACACCCTCTATATCGTCACGAATTCATAGCATAGAAGATGCTCGACCATATTCGAAGATGCTGTGAACGACCGTATAGCTGCTCTCTCCAAATCAAGTGACGTGTATAAATAATGTGTCATCATTTGGTGTGGCAGAAAGGAAGCAACCAACACCTTGAAGCTCCACTGTGACCATCTAATAGTGCGACACATATGAAGCACCCAACATCTCCAAGCTAAAATCGATAATCTCGGGGCCTCGTATGAGTTACAGGCTACTGAACAATCATGAGGTTGAGACATAAGACAACAAAATAGGTGTCGAGATTTCCCTGGCAAGCGATAGCGAGCCTGCAATATAGGAGGAACCGCCCTCTGGCCGTTACATTATTTTATTGAAAATTGTACTAAATTATCTAGAAGGAGAGTCTTAGAGATATTTGTTTTAAGCTTAAGGGGAGATATTTAGTTTGTTCCCTAGACTTCCATCAACCTTAAAATTACACCCCCTTGAGTCCCTTTCAAGATCAATTTGTACATTTTTCGGTAGAAAAATTTCCCGGCCGAAGGCCGGTTCCTCTTAAATTACAGGCTCGCTATCGCTTGCCAGGATAAAATCGACACCTAGATGGCACGAAAGGTCTTAATATGGGGTGAAAGTTCTTAAAATCGCTAAACTAATGGGGCAAACATTTTATAATATCAAAAGCAATGGGGCTAAACATGAGGGAGAAAGGGGTCAAGAAAAAAATCCCTCAAGTGGAGATCTCCCCTTAAGGGAGGTCTACGGAGGAAAGTAAAATATGAAAATAAAATATTACATAACTTAACAAATAACCATAACGTCCACTACCAAAGAAGAGGTCAGGTGCAATTAGTTGAGGATAGATTGACTAATATAGGATGAACTAATATAGGATGAACTAATATAGGATGAACTAATATAGGATGAACTAATATAGGATGAACTAATATAGGATGAACTAATATAGGATGAACTAATATAGGATGAACTAATATAGGATGAACTAATATAGGATGAACTAATATAGGATGAACTAATATAGGATGAACTAATATAGGATGAACTAATATAGGATGAACTAATATAGGATGAACTAAAACCCTATACAAATAAACCTGCTCTCCCTCCACTACCACTACTATCTATCTATCTCTTGCCGGACGCCTTTCTCCCCTTAACCCTCTCCGACATATGACGCGATTTTGAGCCTATTAGGGATACTTTAAAGCCTCTGTTACCATCAGGGGTATTGAGAAACCTTTAGTTTAGTTACTTCAACCTCTGCAGTTGTCTTTGAGTTAGCTGTGGGCAGAAAACTAATTTTGGAGAGGTAATTATAAGAGTGAGAGAACTCTATTTGTTATTGCTAATCTGGCAACCTCTGCGTCATATGAGCGTGAAAGGATTAATAAGGGTGGTCATATACAGAACCCCAAGTGAACTTATTCCCTGTTAGAGAGACAACCCGAGCCAGTTTACTGAAGGACTTACAAGATTAACCACTCAATTTAGGATCCGTCCGAGTCCGAGGCCCTCTATGTATCATGTTAACACTATTTTTCTACAGTGGTGTTTGGCTAGTCCATCCACTAACCTGCCTTGCAATTAGATAAGCAGTACGGATTTGTATAAAGTTTACTCCCCTAGACAGGTTGCCGACCAAGGCTGGCGAGTCCCATTCACCCGGATTTTTATAAGGTTGTCTCCCCTAGATGGGTTGCCAACCAAGGCTAACGAGTCCCATCCACCCGGGGTCCCACTACCCACTACTACCACTCTCTAAGTTTACCTTCTCCTTGTTTATCTGTTGGGAGCTTTTGAAAGACAATTTTTACACCAGAGTAGCTTTTCTTCTGTTATACTCTCAGTTTTCAAAGCCCTCGCCATAATAGTTTAGCAATTTTCAAACACTGCGCCTCATTTCATTGCCAATATTAGGATCTTTCGTGTCATTTAGCTGTCAATTAGTTCCTGGCGAGCGATAGCGAGCCTGTAGCCTAATGCTACCGAAATAAATACACGTTTATCTCGAAGAGGGGTCTAGGGAGCAAAGTAAAAATAGATAAATATATATATATTTATAATATATATATATATTTATAATATATATATATTTATAATATATATATATAAATATATAAATAAATAATTAATGAAATGTATAAATAAAATAGCTATTAAGATAAGGGACTAGTATTTTCACGGCCGGATAATATGAAGCAAAGAAGAGGTAAAATATGGTTAGTTTTAGACAAGATATATTAACTAACACTACAGGATGAACTAAACCCTATACAAATAACTCTGATCCCCCTTCACTATGACGACTTCTACTACTCTGCAGATTACCTTCCCCTTGTGTTGCATCTGTTGGGGGAGCTTTGGAAGGCAATTTTTTTACCTCAGAGTAGTTTTTTTTTTCTTCTTAGGCTTCAGTGGAGTCCTGACGTTGGTGGGTCCTCTCAGATCCTCCGAGTGTTTTAGGGGATTTTTAGCTTTCTTTCTTGTTTTTATCCTCGCCTCTTATCATTCCTCACGTTTGCACAGTTCTTCGTTCTTTCATCTGCCTCCTATTATTCTCTGTTTGACACTTTTATTTTCGCGTTCTGTTGGTCTGTATTTTCTCTATTTTGCTCGCTCACTCTCACTCTCGCTCTCTCTCTCTCTCTCTCTCTCTCTCTCTCTCTCTCTCTCTCTCTCTCTCTCTCTCTCTCTCCTCTCTCTCTCTCTCTCTCCTCTCTCTCTCTCTTCTCTCTCTCTCTCTCTCTCTCTCTCCTCTCTCTCTCTCTCTCTCTCTCTCTCTCTCTCTCTCTCTCTCTCTCTCTCTCTCTCTCTCTCTCTCTCTCTCTCTCTCTCTCTCTCTCTCTCCTCATTTTAATTATCTTACTTTTCTGTATCTCTATCTTTTTCTCTCTCCAACGGCAATGCCCTTAGAATTATTCATACAATAAATTAATCACTCACTTGCTAAATTACACACACACACACACACACACACACTCATATACATACCCATACCCACACACACAAACTGCATCGCTTTTACCTCTCTCTCTCTCTGTCTCTCTCTCTCTCTCTCTCTCCACATTTTTACTTCCGCCAACATTTTTCACTTCCGCTTTGAACAGGGCCCCTCCCTCGACATCCGCATTTAGACATTGGGCCTAAGTTTAGAGTGCATGGGAGAAGCTTCGACAAATAAAATAAACGAAAGGAAAAGTGGACGTAGCTATTTTTTTAACCTACGTTTTATGTTTATATTTTTGAAGATACATAGATAGATAGATCGATAGAGATAATAGATAGTGATTTATGTTATAATTAATATATATATATTTTTTCTTTTTTACCTGCGTTTTGTCTTTAGATTTGAAGAAAGATAGAGATAGATAGATAAATAGATCGATAGAGTAAATAAATAGTTATGTATTTATTTATGCGTTACCACCCCCAATGGACGTAGGCTTCGTTATTGCCTGTGGTTCGTGGCGAGGTCCAGGGTTTCGTTAATAGTTATGACAGTTCACCGACGCTTGTTCTATATCCTTCATAACTTTGCCTTCACTTAAATAATATTCTGGGTATTATCAGACGAGTTTATTAAGGGGAGATCTCCACTTGAGGGATTTTTTTCTTGACCCCTTTCTCCCTCATGTTTAGCCCCATTGCTTTTGATATTATAAAACGTTTGCCCCATTAGTTTAGCGATTTTAAGAACTTTCACCCCATATTAAGACCTTTCGTGCAATTCAGGTGTTGATTTTATCCTGGCGAGCGATAGCGAGCCTGTAATTTAAGAGGAACCGGCTTTCAGCCGGGACATTTTTCTACCGAAAAATGTACAAATTTATCTTGAAAGGGGGTCTAGGGGGTGTAATTTTAAGATTGATGGAATTCTAGGGAACGAACTAAAAACCTCCCCTTAAGTTTACAAAGGCTACCTAATATCTAAAATGTTAGGGAGTTTTTTTTATCTCAGATTTATAAGTAATACAATCATCAAGTGGTAGCCTAAACACAATTGATAGGACACTAACTTACGGAAATAATAAATACGGGTATTATTCTAATCCTTAAGGGAGGTCACCGGCTTTCTTTATCTTTCTCTCCTTTTCTCTCTTTCCCTGGCTTGTATCCATTCGGCCCCATTCTGCCAACTGTTTTCAGACGTTTATCCCCATCCAGGTGTCGATTTCTTCCTGGCGAGCGATTGCGAGCCAGTATTGTATGGAGAAAACCGGCTACGCCGGAGATATTTTTCTATCGAAAAATGTACAAATTTAGCTTGCTGTCAAAACAAATATATATATATGCTGGCTCGCTAACGCTTGCCAGGAAAATATTGACACCTGGATGGGGGTAAAAGTCTTAAAACAGTAGGCTAAATGGGGCCGAATGGATACAAGCCAAAGAGAGAGGGAGAGAAAGAGAAAAAAAAGCAAGGTGAGCTCCCTTAAATCAGCAATGCCGTTGGTACTAATTAATGAATTCTCACGAAATGTTTCCAGACTTTTTGCATGCCCTTGTGTAAATCGTCAAATAAAATGAAATCGTCAAATGTAGCCAGCATATAATAATAACTAATAATAGTTATTCAAGGAGTAAACAAGTTATAAAGAACCACATCTCGATAAACCAGCTTTGGTTTCTATTAATGGATAATTGTGTGTATTTGATTTACTAATTTATATATTCATTTACGTATATTATTTTATGTGCATCACAATATATTTTCCCCTAGCAAAAATGTTCATGAATCTTTTCCTTTCAAATTGGATTACTTCCCCTACCCCAAAGCTTCAAGTGTGAGCTGTCTTTTATCCAAAGCTTTTTTTAGTTCTTGTATCCCGTCTTTTGTGGTATCTTGGTCCAAAGGAATCTCTCTCTCTCTCTCTCTCACTCTCTCTCTCTCTGTCTCTCTGAGTATGTGGGTTGTTGTTCCCCAAGCTGCTTGGCCGAACAGCCCCAAGGCCCCGAGCAAGGCCAAGGCCATATTCGAGCGTCCCCAAAGAACCCTCCCTGCCGACCACAATAAAGCCTGGGTGACCGAAGCCACTCCATGGCGGGGAGGAAATCAAGCAACAGCAGATCTAGTGACCCTTCTAGGAGGGTGCGGAAACGCCCGGGAAAACAAAGCCCCACCCAGGGCCCTGTGCCCCTCAGCAATTGTGAAGAGAAAGTTAAGGGGCAAAGCAAAAATGTGACGCTTTGGCTTCCAATCTTGGTAGATTGGGAGGTCAATCCACGGAAGAGACGCCGTCACTTGAGATCTAGAAAATATATAAGTAAAAGGAACAGTCAGAGTAAGCTATGGGTATGGCAGAGATCGCTCAGTTCTCACTCTGATAGACCAGCCCATCACCACATGACTAGAACCCAATCCTCTCAGCATCAGCTAGGAAAGGCCCTAGAAAGCCGCCTTTGGCGGGGGGGATAGCTCCCCTATTTCAACCCCTTTCGGGGTTGGGCACCCGCACTGAGTATGTGGGTTGATTGCATTGCCTCGTTCATGGATATTAAGCATTAATATAATATATGTTGTATATGTACATACTCAGGCACATACCCCAGAGCTGGGGGTGGACGACTCGAGACAGAGCTCGAACAGAGTCAACAATTCAAGTTCCAATTCTTAGGGTCCGAGACCAGTTTCTCGTTCCCTCGCCCCTTCCTCTGTCTCGTCTAGTAGGTGAATATATATTACCGATATTATAATAATTATGTGATGTGATGTAGCTTAGGAAGGACCTCTTGGAATCTTAAGGAACAAACACATCTCCATTACACCTCTGACTCTGAATGATCCGTCTGAAGCTGAATAAGATCGTCTAATGTTAGCCTGCATAAATTGTTAACATGCTGGTTCATCTTCAGAGGGTAGGTATTATTATCTCTTACACGGGTACATTCGGCTGCCTCCTCGACATTTTAAGACCAAAGATGTTCGCAGAGCCTAATTGAACAAAGTGAACATGCCGAATTTCTGCTACCGACTGCAGTGACTCTTGCACCGCGATATTGTCTGGAACGGGATGTAGCGGAATCGGAATGTAGTGGATTCATCCGCCATTATTTTGTAATATAGTTATAAAATGTGCAAACCTAAGTATGGCATCCGTAATATATTACCATAATTATCCTACCATTGTCCAGATATAGTTGCCGTGGATTCATATCATTAAAATCAAATTAACAGATTTTATTCCCACTCATTTTATATTAATATTGTTTAATTAGAATATCACGTTATTCAGGTCAAAGTATTTTTTTGATGAATGGTTACGTTTCTATATCATTTTCGATCTAGTGTAATAAGACAGTTATCCCTCTCAATCAGATGGCCCCAACGGTGTGTTTATTTAACTACCTTTACCCAGTTGTACTCAGCTTCGGGAGGACTTTTGAATATTAGAATGGTAAAGACAGTTTCAGCTATCGGTCTAACTGTAACAAATTTATCGTAAATTAAACAAAATTGCCTGGAAGGTAGGTAGATCAAAATATAATTTGGTTTCATCAGATTGAGAAGGTTTTTTATATGATCTTCAATAACAAGATGTCTTTTATAATGTTCTATTACTAACACTAGACGATTGTATGCAGCTTTGGAATGCCCTGTAGTATTCAACCTCATAGTAGTAACAATCCCATACACCCTTTATAAACTTGATACAAGTATCTAACAATAGCCAGAATAGAATGAGAGAAAGCGTTATCTGATTGAAAGGGTTAATTACTGTCGCCAAAGGATATATCAGGATCATTACCCCGGAGCTACCGGAAGAATAAACTGCGCAAGTTGGCTAAAGCAGAATGAAAATGTCGGGCCGTTCTTCTTTCGGCCAGGGGTGCATTTGTGTGTTGAATAGAAATAAAACATATATTTTCGCAGGGTTTGAATTGGTTATTGCATCTGCTAAAATAAATTATGATATGCAAAGCTAAAAATAAAAGGGCAATTGACCACTTGCGAGTTTCGGTCTATAAGGAAGTTGGAGCTGTAGGTATCATATTTAGCAGAATTGTAAACGTTATGCGAGCAGGTGATGGTTAAAAAGATAGCTACATTTGGTGTTGTGTATTTATATAGGCAATGCAACCATATTTTAGCCGGTAATTATGCTAAGTATCGATGCAAAAAAACTCCAACTTCCTTATAGCCCGAAACTCGCAAGTGGTCAATTGCGTGTTATCAGTCCAGTGCTGGGACGTGTCATAATTATGATAAAGACCTCTGTTTTACCTTGAGTGATGTGATGTGATGTGTGTGAATTTGCATTTTGTGTTTGTGTGTTCATTGTTTTCTGTTGTGTTGTCCCTATTCTGGCTCTGTCTTGAGTCGGGCAATCCCCCCCCCAAAAAAAAAAATAATAAAAAAAAAAAATAAAAAATAAAAATAATAATAATAATAATAAAAAAATAAATAAAAAAAAAAGGAAAAGTTTGGATTGGGCATGTGTATATGTAAGGATGTATATGGACCTTGAGCGACATCTGGAGGGGGAGAGACTCACCCACATAGTTTTAATGTTGGTATATTCACAGTCGAGGGAGGAAGTTAATAAAACTTGCTTGTGGCTTTCACCCTCACGAGGTTTTTTATCCTAAAACACGCACAATATAATAAAACCGCATAATCAACTCATCACCACGCGAAGGTGAAGAAAGCTACACAAGATTGTTAGAGAGTCTATTTGAAACATGGATACCATAGGCTTCAACATAAGATACTGGCAGTTTTCATATGCCTTTTCTTTAGAGATATAACAATTGTTAAAATGTACGAAACACGCAAATTAGGCCCTTAGATTAGGAGTAAATTAATATATTTTTTTCTTCTTCACAACAATAGTAAACAGATGTAAACAATGTATGAACATGCACTGCATTATGCTTTCATGATAATTGTCACTATATGGAATATTATAAAACAAGTCTAAAACCTCACTCCGCCATCTATACTTATCTTATGATAAATTTCTAACCTAGTGAGGAAATAAAATTAATCACATGCACGCACGCGCATACACATACTTGTACAAATTATAACGATTCTTGAAAATTCATATATCATAAATACTGACAGTACGATAGAGCCTCTGAATCTACTTATATTGTCAATATAATATTGGTCTATAAAAGCAATAAGTTTAGTATGGTGTGATATTAAAGGGCCGAAACGTTCAAGCCTACCTCTGTGTTTTTAGCGCAGAATGACGAGGTCTCTCATATTATGCATTTCCATGGAAGTTTAATTATACAGCTCGAAGCCGACCCCTAAAAGTTTAATCTGCATAACAAAGCTCCACCGGCTCGGGTTGGTTGTTTTCAGGTCCGACAGTTTGGCTTTGATAATTTATATAAGGGAGAGAGGGGGCCCGTCAGCATATACTGTATTCATGAGCCTTCCCTCTCCTAAAGGCTTGGTTTCCTTATGCTCTCGCTCTCGCTCTCTCTCTCTCTCTCTCTCTCTCTCTCTCTCTCTCTCTCTCTCTCTCTCTCTCTCTCTCTCTCTCTCTCTCTCCATTCCTCCCTCTCTCTCTCTCTCTCTCTCTCGCTCTCTCTCTCTCTCTCTCTCTCTCTCTCTCTCTCTCTCTCTCTCTCTCGTAACGTACCCTAGTTGCATTATTATTGTGTTTAATCTATCATCTAACTTTGCCTTGTATAACCCAACCTAACCTAACCTAACCAACCCGATTATAGCTTGGGGATGGAACGAGCTATATAGTATGGATGAGAAGACATGTGATCGGAATTTGTCGTATGTGTATGTACTAACTAATACACTTGCTAAATATATATTCAGATGAGTTTTGGTTATCATATTAGGTTTTGGACATAGTCATAACGCAAGCTAAAAGAGAGAGAGAGAGAGAGAGAGAGAGAGAGAGAGAGAGAGAGAGAGAGAGAGAGAGAGAGAGAGAGAGAGAGAGAGAGAGAGAGAGAGAGAGAGAGAGAGAGAGAGAGAGAGAGAGGGGGGGGGGGGGTCTACGGTGAAGAATATCAGACAGATGCACGAACAATGTAAATATACTAGTCCCTCCATATGAGACTCATCTCTTTATTATCAACACATTGCTTATTTCATCAGTATAATGCAATTAGCTATCCTTTCCCTACTGCATCCCATACCTTATTTTAATATAATGTTAAAAAAATGCTAAAGAAACTTTAAAATATATCTATATATCTATAAATTATTGTTAAATAATTATTATAAAAGCACCTAATTTTTTTAAGCAAACCACTTTATATATTTACCCGATTCTTACCTAATAAAAAGCCTCCCAAGATATGTAGTAATGTGTGTATAGAAGCTAATTATTTTACAACGATGTCTGCATATTAAATCCACATACTTATTCAAAGGTGCATAATGCAAATCCACAATAAGCTAATCAACATCCCCATGACCTCGCCCTTCCCCCCGGCGTCCCAGTGGTCATGTAAGGGAACTGCCCCTGACCCTGGAGTACTCGGCCCCTGTTACAGCAGATCCCCAGAGAAAGGCCTACGGGGGGTGAGTTTATTTTACCAAAGTGAAATAGGAAAATCTCGTAGATGTGGTAGAACGTAACCTTCCTTACTTTATGGTTTCGTCAAAAGTACCTAAATCAGTAAATACAATTAAATACAGCTAAAATGTAAGTAATGTTTGTATTTATCTATATAACCAATATGATAACACAAATATAACTGATCTAATCAGCTTAAGGGGAGATCTCCACTTAAGGGACTTTTTTCTTGACCCCTTTCTCCCTCATGTTTAGCCCCATTGCTTTTGGTATTATAAAACGTTTGCCCCATTAGTTTAGCGATTTTAAGAACTTTCACCCCATATTAAGACCTTTCGTGCCATTCAGGTGTCAATTTTATCCTGGCGAGCGATAGCGAGCCTGTCATTTAAGAGGAACCGGCCTTCGGCCGGGACATTTTTCTACCGAAAAATGTACAAATATATCTTGAAAGGGACTCAAGGGGGTGTAATTTTAAGCTTGATGGAGGTCTAGGGAACAAACTAAATACCTCCCCTTAAGAACATTTGGATATATTTTAGTTTTTATTATTTTGTATTGTGTGTATATATATGTGTGTGTGTGCAGATTGTGTTTTATTATTTTGTTATGTGTGTATATATGTGTGTGCAGATTGGGTTGAGAAGTGGCCCCTGCGTACCATTGCTTCACACACACACACACACACACACACACACACACACACACACACACACACACACACACACACACACACACACACTTTTTGTTTATATTCCTGTATCCCTGTGTGCTGGGTAACGCCGGTAAAACTCAGGTCCATGAAAGTGTGATGAAGTGTTGAGCATTTCAGACGTTTGCCTTTTATATTGGATAAAGGAATGTGTATACATACTCTACCAATACTCTACCAATACTCTACCAATACTCTACCAATACTAGCAGAGTAGCATCAAATATATATACATATAATTCTTGCATAAAACTCTCATGGATTACACATTGATTTTATATTTATAGAGTTTACGATTCCGAAAAAGGTGTGGGTTTTTTATATGAGTAGTAATTATATTGACAGATGTAGTGGAATTGATGGAATGTGTATTAAAGTAATCCACAGTATTATTGAAATGAATGTAAAGAAATAACTTAAGTTATAGAAAACTTAACCATATGGAAATATATCATATAATATCTTAAGGTGATACGAGTTGTCTTATCCATTATAATGGTTACTTTAGCATTTACAGATTTGTTCATTACATATTTACACCGTTTAATAGTAACTGGGAAAAAAATATGTACGAATACGTTACGGTGTGTGAGATGAACGTGTAAATATTTTGGTAGAATAATGCCCAGGCCGAAGGCAAAATTGTAGGCTAGCTCTAGCTCACCCGGATAAATATCAACACCTAAATGGCCGTAAAGGTCTTATAATCTTCAAAAAAGGGCGAACGTCTTAACAACTCAAAATTAACGGGGCTAAACATGAGGGACAATGGGGCTAGGAAAAAATAACAAACATCACCTTTATTCAGGACAGGAGGGCGATAATATTCCTCAATTGTTCAAAAGTCTGAGACAAGATATCTTGTTTTCTAACTCACTAAACATTCCAGGGAATTTGGTAGATAAATAGATAGAGAGAGAGAGAGAGAGAGAGAGAGAGAGAGAGAGAGAGAGAGAGAGAGAGAGAGAGAGAGAGAGAGAGAGAGAGAGAGAGAGAGAGAGAGAGAGAGAGAGAGAGAGAGAGAGAGAGAGAGAATAGATAGATAGATAGATAGATAGAGAAGAGAGGAAGGGGGTAGAAAGAAACAAATAACAAGTAAGACAAGAAAGAGAAAGACACAGTAGAGACGAAAACAAAAAACAGTATCATTCAAGCTATAAGAAATCCATACCCCGAGACGTCACCCCAACAACGAGGACTCCATTTACACAGAGAATATACACACACCCTATTCGCTGGAAGTAGGCGAGAAATCATGACCTCTAACCTCTGTAACGCAAAAACGCCAACGTAATCGAGATACTATTTCTACAATTTGGGAAGAGTTAGTTAAGGAATGGATGTGGAGATTTACAGCCAATTTGCTCAAGCCCTTTTTGAGTTACAGAGGATAGAATCATGATTTTTCGCCTACTTACAGCGAATAGAAGGCTTCTATAGGAGGGTATACGGGTGACTTAACCCCTTCTGTACCGGTGACGGTACAATATATGTATATTTGTGTATTTATATTTGATAGTGACAGATAACTTGAAAGTAAAGACGATAATAGAGTTGGGTGGTGGCTGATAACTACCCTGTTTGATGGAGGAAGCAATAATATGTTGGTGGTTTCACAGGTAAGCCACGGTAGCCTTGTCCGTTTCCTCGTCATTCAGGTGTGACTTTAACCTCATGACACAGGGACAAGTGGCTTAACTATCCACTTTAGGTAATGCACAATATTAACGAAAATTAGGGCGAGGTGTGAAACAAGCTGTGGCAAAATATCATACTGATCCAACTGTGTGTTAATAAGTTATTCCCGAAAAACGATGAAACACGGCCTCTGAAACCAATAGTAGATTCGTATAATCTCTCTCTCTCTCTCTCTCTCTCTCTCTCTCTCTCTCTCTCTCTCTCACGCACATTGAGTGATGGCAGAAACAGTTCGTCTGTTTCTGAAGATAATAAATATCAAAGTTCCGTGGTCAGCGTTCGGATGAGACTGGACGCGTATATCATGTACTCTACGTGTTCCGAATACAAGACCATAGGCGTTAGACGGTCTGGAAATAGGACGCCTTATTCACTTAAGGGAGGTTACCGTCTTTTTTATTATATATTTTTTTTCCTTTTCTCTCTTTCCCTGGCTTGTATCCATTCGGCCCCATTCAGCCAACTGTTTTAAGACGTTCATCCCCATCCAGGTGTCGATTTCTTCCTGGAGAGCAATAGCGAGCCAGCATTGTATGGACAAATCCAGCTTCGCTGCAGAAATTTTTCTACCGAAAAATTTACAAATTTAGCTTGCTGTCAAAACAAAAATATATATATGCTGGCTCGCTGCCGCTCGCCAGGAAAATATTGACACCTGGATGGGGGTAACGTCTTAAAACAGTAGGCTGAATGGGGCCGAATGGATACAAGCCAAAGAGAGAGGGTGAGAAAGAGAAAAAAGCAAGGTGAGGTCCCTTAAAGGTCTGGAAATATGACGCCTTATTAACGAAAAGGTCTGGAAATATGATGCCTTATTCACTGAAAGGTCTGGAAATATGACGCCTTATTCACTGAAATCTCTGGAAATATGACGCCTTGTTCACTGAAAGGTCTGGAAATATGACGCCTTATTCACTGAAAGGTCTGGAAATATGACGCCTTATTCACTGAAAGGTCTGGAAATATGACACCTTATTCACTGAAAGGTCTGGAAATATGACGCCTTATTCACTGAAAGGTCTGGAAATATGATGTCTTATTCACTGAAAGGTTTGGAAATATAAAGCCTTATTCACTGAAAGGTCTGGAAATATGACGCCTTATTCACTGAAAGGTCTGAAAATATGATGCCTTATTCACTGAAAGGTCTGGAAATATGATGCCTTATTCACTGAAAGGTCTGGAAATATGATGCCTTATTCACTGATAGGTCTGGAAATATGATGCCTTATTCACTGACAGGTCTGGAAATATGATGCCTTATTCACAGATAGGTCTGGAAATATGATGCCTTATTCACTGACAGGTCTGGAAATATGATGCCTTATTCACTGAAAGGTCTGGAAATATGACGCCTTATTCACTGAAAGGTCTGAAAATATGACGCCTTATTCACTTATTGGCGTATATTGTCTGTTAATATGACGCCTTATTCACTTCTTTCTTTCCCTGGCTTGTAACCATTCGGCCCCATTCAGCCAACTTTTTAAAGACGTTTATCCCCATCCAGGTGTCGATTTCTTCCTGGCGAGAAATAGCGAGCCAGTATTGTATGGAGAAATCCGGTTTCGCCGGAGAAATTTTTCTATCGAAAAATGTATAAATTTAACTTGCTGTCAAAACAAAAATATATATATGCTGGCTCGCTACCGCTCGCCAGGAAAATATTGACACCTGGATGGGGGTAAACGTCTTAAAACAGTAGACTGAATGGGGCCGAATGAATACAAGCCAAAGAAAGAGGGAGAGAAAGAAAGAAAGCGAGGTGGGCTCCCTTAGTCACTTATTTATTCTTCTAACACATATATACTCTATAAATTGCTTTCATATGACGGTAAATTGCCATGGATTACTCGGCTATTACGAAGGACTTGTAGCATAATATGTTAATTAGGAAAACTTGGTATTAATCTGACACAGAGACATATAGTAGTTTCATATATTATTACTAGCAATAATAATATATGAAACCTCAATCCCTTAGCAGCTAATTTATCGACAGGTAATCATTTATTACCTATCGATAAATTAGCTGCCAAGGGATTGTATTTTTTGCCGGATGAAAACAAATCGACTATAGTACGATTATGTAACTTAGGAAAGACCTTTAGCATAATTTGGATACGAGATAATTGATTAGGGGGGTAGTGCTTGGTTATTGGTCTATATATTTATTTTATTTATTATTATTATTATTATTATTATTATCATTATTTTATTTATTATTATTATTATTATTATTATTATTATTTTATTTATTATTATTATTATTATTTTATTTATTATTAGTAGGCCTATTATTTTTTTTTTTATTGAGTTTCCTTGTTAGACCTCCATCAAGCTTAGAAAACACCCCCTAGACCCCCTTTCAAGATAAATTGGTACATTTTTCGGAAGAAAAATTTCCCGGCCGAAGGCCGGTTCCTTCTAAAATTAGAGGCTCGATCGTTCCCCAGGAAAAAATCGACACCTAAATGGCACGAAATAGGTCTTAATATTGATAACAAAGTGAGGCGAAAGGTCTCAAAATCGCAAAACTAACGGTACAAACAGTGGTAAGCGCATACATAAAACAAATGAAAAAGAACAACAAATAAAGGGTTTTGCTGTATTACAAGTACAGTATATGCCAAAGATTAAGTACAGTATATGCCAAAGATTAAGTACAGTATATGCCAAAGATTAAGTACAGTATATGCCAAAGATTAAGTTTATAATATCTTCACTATAACTTTTCGGAATAGTCTGCATAATTTTGAGAGTCTTTACCTGTTCCGTGCAATCAGAGTAAAGTGTGTGTGTGTGTGTGGGGGGGGGGGGGGTTCTAAATCCCCTGCTCCCTCATGTTTAGCCCCGTTAGTTTTGGGAATGTTGTACATTCATCCCATTAGGTTGACAGTTTTAAGACCTTTCCTGCCATTTAGGTATCACTATTTTCCTGGCGAGTGATAGCGAGCCTACATTACAATTTATTAAGGAGGAATCAGCCTTCGGTTAGGGCAATTTTTTGTTTACCAAAAAATGCATGCATTAATTACTAAGGGGATCTGTTTTGTCTCTATCTATCTATTGCCGGACGCCTTACTCCCCTTACGAGGGTGGCCATACACAGAATGCCCCCAAGCGGACCTATTCCCTGAAGGGAAAACCCGAGCCAGTTTAGTGAAGGACTTACAGGATTGACCACTCAATTTAGGATCGGTGCGACTCCGAGGCCCTCTGTGTATCTTGTTAGCACCATTTTTCTACAGTGGTGTTCGGCTAATCCATCCACTAACCTGCCTTACCCTTAGGTAAGCAGTACGGATTTGTATCAGGTTTACTCCCCTAGACAGGTTGCCAACCAAGGCTGACGAGTCCCATCCACCCGAATTTGTATAAGGTTGTCTCCCCTAGATGAGTTGCCGACCAAGGCTAACGAGTCCCACCCACCCTTAAATCTGTTTTGTATTAACTTATATATTTTGTTTAAGCTTGAGGGAGTTCTAAGGAGGAAACTAATATATAACATAAAAGATATATTACTAAACAAAGATACCAATGAATATCTCACTGTAATACCAAGCTCGAAATTCGTAGCTGCAATTACACACACGAAATATAGGAATGTAAAATGGGCTCATAATAAAACCACGCTATTATAATGTTTTCCAGTAAATACCCGTGTTTAAGGGGAGGTTTTCAGTTTGGTCTCTAGATATCCATCAAGCTTAAGATTACACCCCCTAGACCCCCTTTCAAGATAAATTTGTACATTTTTCGGTAGAAAAATGTCCCGGCTGAAAGCCGGTTCCTCTTACATTACAGGCTCGCTATCGCTCGCCAGGATGAAATCGACACCTAAATGGCAGGAAAGGTCTTAAAATCGACAGAAAAGGGGCGAAAGTTCTTAAAATCGCCAAATTCGTGGGGCGAACGTCTTAAAATCTCAAAAGCAATGGGGCTAAACATGAAGTAGAAAGGGGCCCAGAAAAAAATCCTTCAAGTCGAAATCTGGCCTTAATACTTTTCAATTATGCCTTTCTCTCTTTCTCTCCCTCTTTCTCTCTCTCTCTCTCTCTCTCTCTCTCCCTCTCTCTCCCTCTCTCTCTCTCTCTCTCCCTCCCCCCCCCTCTCTCTCTCTCTCTCTCTCTCTCTTAATTAAACAAAACCAGAATATAATAGTCTTGCGAGATATTTCCGTGAATACAAGTTAACTCCTTCTGCAAGGATCTGTGGAAGTCAAATGGGCGAAGGGAGATCGTTCGAAGCCTCTTTTTAGTGTGTTTCCTAGACTTCCATCAAGCTTGAAATTACACCCCCTTGACCCCCTTTCAAGATAAATTTGTACATTTTTCGGTAGAAAAATGTCCCGGCCGAAGGCCGGTTCCTCTTAAATTACAGGCTCGCTATCGCTCGCCAGGAAAAAATCGACACCTAAATGGGACGAAAGATCTTAAAAGTGACATAAATGGGGTGAAAGTTCTTAAAATCATCAAAATAATGGGGCGAACGTCTTAAAATTAGAAAAGCAATGGGGCTAAACATGAGGGAGAAAGGGGTAAAGAAAAAAAATCCTCAAGTGGAAATCTCCCCTTAAAGAGACCTGTAACATAATTATACGGTCATATTTTCTTGTCACAGAAAAGGCAGCACCCAACTGTTAAGGGGGAGATATCCACTTGAGGGATTGTTTTCTTGACTCCTTTCTCCCTCATGTTTAGCCCCATTGTTTTCCTAATGTTAAGACGTTCGCCCCATTATTTTGACGATTTTAAGAACTTTCAACCCATTTCTGTCATTTTTAAGACCTTTCGTGCCATTTAGGTGTCGATTTTATCCTGGCGAGCGATAGCGAGCCTGTAATTTAAGAGGAACCGGCTTTCAGCCGGGAAATTTTTCTACCGAAAAAATTTACAAATTTATCTTGAAAGGGGCTCAAGGGGGTGTAATCTTAAGCTTGAAGGATATCTAGGGACCAAACTAAAATCCTCCCCTTAAACGCATTTATGACGCAGAGGTTGCCAGATTAGCAATAAGAAATAGAGTTCTCTCACTCTTATAATTACCTCTCCAAAATTAGTTTCTGCCCACAGCTAACTCAAAGACAACTGCAGAGGTTGAAGTAACTAAACTAAAGGTTTCTAAATACCCCTGATGGTAACAAAGGCTTTAAAGTATCCCCAATAGGACACAGCTAACTCACACAGCTAACTCAAGGACAACTGCAGAGGTTGAAGTAACTAAACTAAAGGTTTCTAAATACCCCTGATGGTAACAAAGGCTTTAAAGTATCCCCAATAGGCTCAACACAGCTAACTCAAAGACAACTGCAGAGGTTGAAGTAACTAAACTAAAGGTTTCGAAATACCCCTGATGGTAACAAAGGCTTTAAAGTATCCCCAATAGGCTCAACACAGCTAACTCAAAGACAACTGCAGAGGTTGAAGTAACTAAACTAAAGGTTCCTCAATACCCCTGATGGTAACAAAGGCTTTAAAGTATCCCCAATAGGCTCAAACTCGCGTCATATGTCGGAGAGGGTTAAGATGGTTTACTAAGATCGTATTGGCCCATTTGAGTCGTATAGGTAGATTACAAGCTGATGAAAATCGTGTAATGGTAACCAGTATATGATGACAAGTATTACGTCATGGTGGTGAAGGGGTTAACCAAATATATATACATACATTCGTGTGGAAGTATGCTGTTGGTATGAAGGTTGGTGAAACAGGGGGCTTAATATGAGTTATGAGGGAAATTTTAGCTTAATGGAGTCCGTTTCAACACTGCAGATTGCATTTCGGCACAAAAGTTACCGACGAAAATTAGATTACCGCCTCCAGAACTCGTGGCGCACTCCTCAGTCGGGGATTTTGTTTGCAACCTAGATATGACCATTCGTGCTGTAGCTTTCAGTATCCAATGGTGAGTTTTTTCCTACGTTCAGCCTAACCGTAGACGATTGTATCCAGTTCATGAATTTGTAGCGAGATCCTTTTTTGTACTCAAATTGATTTTTCTTCATTCAGTCAGTCAGTAGCCAAACCCGCAATCCCTAAAACGGGTAGGGTGGATCAGCGAGAAAAGACTTGCTGATTCCATATTGGGAGTAAACTCTGGAGGTGGGATTCCCAGTCCCAACCTCCTGGGGCTTTCTGTGCCACAAAAATGAAGGGAGATGGGGTCGCCGCATCCCTACAATAATTGTTCTCAATGTGTATATAATAATTTATTGATAGCCATAATAAAAAGAGAAAACTCATCATCGAAAACTGAAAGGGTTAAGAATATAAATGGCTGTGTCGACCTTGATGAACATTTCACTTTTCGGTCGAATTTTTCATTTATTAAATATTTTTTCTAGTTACCTCCCTAGACCTCCATCAAACTTAAAACAGAAACATCCATTAGATCCCCCTTGTATATTAATTTGTACATTTTTCGGTAGAAAAATGTTCCGGCCGAATGCCGGTTCTTCCAAAATTACGGGCTCACTATCGTTCGCAAGGAAAAAAAATGACACCTAAATAGCACAAAAGGTCTTAATATTGACAATGAAATAGCGCAAAAGGTGATAAAATCGACGAACTAATAGGGCGAAAGTCTTAAAATCTCAAAAAATGGGCCTAAACATGAGGGAAAAGAGTGTCCAGGAAAACGACCCATCTCCCCTTAAGGGATAAATGCATACATTTGCTAATCATACTAGAGAAAACATGCAATTGCGGTATTATGATGCCGAAACATTTGCAGAAAATTCTGCTTCCATAAGCTGCACCTGTTTGCGTTTCCAATTAGTTAAGGACTTTTTTAGTATTACTTTCTAGACAATTGGAATATTTCTTGTTTTTATTAATCTAAGCATGGAGAAAAAAAATTGAAAATAAATAACCGAATTGATAAAGCGGAATAAATACTTAATGTTGCATTAGCGTAGAAAAATGAATTCAACTATTTTATATTTCGAATCTTTAATATATGAAATATTGTATATGACTGTCGAAATATAGGAAATTAATCATATGATAATTATTTACAAACAAAATACAATCCCATAGTCAACTTGGCTAGAATTACGTAAATATATTATGATAAAGAGCGCTGGAAATTGGGAGATTTAATCCGCTTATAACTTTTATCAGGTTAGATGAAAATACAAACCATATTTAGCAAAATGGAATTCTTCTTTGAAAACTAATATATATATTTTGATGATATTGTGTAAGTAATTTTCAGCTGATAATTGTGCTACCTGGCTATTTTATTTATTTATTTTATTTTATTATGAAACATATTTATACTGGGTAAAACCAATTATAAAAAATGTATTCTCACTTGTTTATAGGCAACTTAAATCTGCCAATATTTTAGACTATTCTATTGGTGACTAAAGTTAACCCCTTGAGTATTATGAAGCGTTTGGCCAGTTTATTATGGCCATTAACCCTTTCAAGGTCCAATAAGCATTTCGGTGTTGTTTTCCGGTAATTATAAGACGATTTTATTGAGATTAGGAAGGGTATAAATTATGGAAATCAGAGGGTTGATCGAGAGAGTCTTTTTCCCTTTTAATGCCCACAGATCCTTCCTAAGCTGCATAAAAATCGTCTAATGATAGCCAAAACATACTGCTAAAACGCGTCAGAGCTTCAAGGGGTTAATAAACGGTTTAATAATGTTGAGGAAGGAGGATCTGTGGAAATTAAAAGGATAAAGACTATTTCGATTAAGGGGAGATTTCCACTTGAGGGATTTTTTTATGGACCCCTTTCTCCCTCATGTTTAGCCCCATTGCTTTTGAGATTTTAAGACCTTCGCCCTAGTAGTTTGGATATTTTAAGACATTTTGCCCCATTTCTGTCAATTTTAAGACTTTTCGTGCCTTTAAGGTGTCGATTTTTTCCTGGCGAGCGATAGCGAGCCTGTAATTTAAGAGCAACCGGCCTCCGGCCGGGACATTTTTCTACCGAAAAATGTACAAATTTATCTTGAAATGGGGTCTAGCGGGGTGTAATTTTAAGCTTGATGAAAAAGTAGGGAACAAACTAAATACCTCCCCTTAACTCGATACCTTCCATATAGACCCTTCCTAATCTCGTATTATAATGGTAGCCAGAATGAACTGACCAAACGCTTCATCATAATCCTCAAGGGGTTAAGAGGAGGCAGACCGTTTTTCTGGTCCCCCTTCTCCCTAATGTGTAGCCCCACTAGTTTTGAGATTATAAGACGTACGGTCCGTTAGTTTGGCGATTTTAACACCTTTCGCTCCATTTCGTTGTCAATTTTAAGACCTTTCGTGCCATTTAGGTGTCGATTATTTCCTGGCGAGCGGCAGCGAGCCTGCAATTTTAAGAAGAACCGGCCTTCAGCCGGGACATTTTTCTACCGAAAAATGTACAAATTAATCTTGAAGGGGGGTCTAGGGGGTGTTTTTCTAAGCTTGATGGAGGTCTAGGGAGGAAACTAATACAAAATATATAATTAAATTAATTAACAGACCAAACAAACGGTCATTTATGAGACAGTACTGTTGGTGTTTTGAATTAGTTGACACTTACGGGTATTATATTTCTTCTGCTATACCTGTTTATTGGCGGCTCGATACAGGTAACATTTCTGCTATACCTGTTTATTGGCGGCTCGATACAGGTAACATTTCTGCTATACCTGTTTATTGGCGGCTCGATACAGGTAACATTTCTGCTATACCTGTTTATTGGCGGCTCAATACAGGTAACATTTCTGCTATACCTGTTTATTGGCGGCTCGATACAGGTAACATTTCTGCTATACCTGTTTATTGGCGGCTCAATACAGGTAACATTTCTGCTATACCTGTTTATTGGCGGCTCGATACAGGTAACATTTCTGCTATACCTGTTTATTGGCGGCTCAATACAGGTAACATTTCTGCTATACCTGTTTATTGGTGGCTCGATACAGGTAACATTTCTGCTATACCTGTTTATTGGCGGCTCGATACAGGTAACATTTCTGCTATACCTGTTTATTGGCGGCTCGATACAGGTAACATTTCTGCTATACCTGTTTATTGGCGGCTCGATACAGGTAACATTTCTGCTATACCTGTTTATTGGCGGCTCGATACAGGTAACATTTCTGCTATACCTGTTTATTGGCGGCTCGATACAGGTAACATTTCTGCTATACCTTTATTGGCGGCTCGATACAGGTAACATTTCTGCTATACCTGTTTATTGGCGGCTCGATACAGGTAACATTTCTGCTATACCTGTTTATTGGCGGCTCGATACAGGTAACATTTCTGCTATACCTGTTTATTGGCGGCTCGATACAGGTAACATTTCTGCTATACCTGTTTATTGGCGGCTCGATACAGGTAACATTTCTGCTATACCTGTTTATTGGCGGCTCGATACAGGTAACATTTCTGCTATACCTGTTTATTGGCGGCTCGATACAGGTAACATTTCTGCTATACCTGTTTATTGGCGGCTCGATACAGGTAACATTTCTGCTATACCTGTTTATTGGCGGCTCGATACAGGTAACATTTCTGCTATACCTGTTTATTGGTGGCTCGATACAGGTAACATTTCTGCTATACCTGTTTATTGGCGGCTCGATACAGGTAACATTTCTGCTATACCTGTTTATTGGCGGCTCGATACAGGTAACATTTCTGCTATACCTGTTTATTGGCGGCTCGATACAGGTAACACTTCTGCTATACCTGTTTATTGGCGGCTCGATACAGGTAACACTTCTGCTATACCTGTTTATTGGCGGCTCGATACAGGTAACATTTCTGCTATACCTGTTTATTGGCGGCTCGATACAGGTAACATTTCTGCTATACCTGTTTATTGGCGGCTCGATACAGGTAACATTTCTGCTATACCTGTTTATTGGCGGCTCGATACAGGTAACATTTCTGCTATACCTGTTTATTGGCGGCTCGATACAGGTAACATTTCGGGAGTATTTCAAAGTGGTATTGGCGACTCAAACTTAAGCCGGAGTCACACGAGCCCTTTTTTTGAGCAATATTCACGGGGAATTATGGTCTGGAAGCCTCAAAATGTACACTTTATCAGAATTCAGCCTTTTGAACATAATCTACCTGTAGTCTAGTTACCGATACCAGTGCGAAAAAGTCCCGAAATAATACGAGAACAAACTTGCTCATGGAAAATTGACGGAAAAAGCGCTCGTGTGATAGCGGCTTAAGGGGAGGTTTTTGAGTTTCTGAACGTCCTTCTCCCACATACTAAGCCCAATTAGTAAAATTATACTAATTTTAGGACGTTCACCCCATTATTTTGACGATTTTAAGACCTTCCGCCCCATTTTTGTATCTATGTTTAATTTGGGAATCGATTTTATCCCAGCGAGCGATAGTGAGCCTGTAATATGAGGAATATTTATCTGCGGAATGTATATCGAAGGTGAAACTTGCGGGTATTTTTAGAGCTTGATGTGGGTCTAGGGAGCATAACCTTGAATAACAAATTCGTTTACAGATCTTGCCGAAAAAAAATAGTTTCCGAAAAAAGTAGCTCTTGTGAATCAGCCTAAAAATAATTGCCCAAAAAATCGCTCGAGTGCATCTGCTTAACCCTTTCAAACTCCAATACGCGTTTCTGTTCTATGTTCTGGCTACTATTAGACGATTTTATTCAGATTAATAACGGTATATGAAATTCAAAGGGTTGATTGAGATAGTATTTACCCTTTTAATACCCACAGATCCTTCCTAAGCTGCATAAAGTCGTCTAATGATAGCCAAAAAAAAAAGAAAAAATGCTAAAACGCGTCAGAGCTTCAATTTCCGAAAAATTTAGCTCGTATGAATCTGCCTAAAAATAGTTGCCCCGAAAAAAAATAGCTCATGTGAATCCGCCTATAAAGAGTTGTCGAAAAAAAAATGTTTGAATCCACCTTAAAATACTTGCCGAAAAATACCTTGTGTGAATCCGCCTTAAAATAGTTGCCGATATAATAGCTCGTGTGAATCCGCTTGAAAATAGTCGCTGAAAAATTATATTGTTTGAATCCACAACAAAAATAACTTCAGAAAAATCGCTCATGTGAATCTGTCTGAAAAATAGTTTGTGTGAATCCACCAATAAAGTTGCCGTAAAAATAACTTGTGTGAATCCGCCTAAACATAGTTGCCGAAAATAAATGTGAATCCGCCTAAAAATAATTGCCGAAAAGATAGCTACTGTGCCTCCGGCCCCCCCCCCAAAAAAAAAAGCTCGTGATTCTGCAAATAAAAATAGTTGCCGAAAATTAACTCATGTGGATCCTTCTAAAAATAGTTGCCAAAAAAACAGCTCATGTGTATTTATGTTGAAATTGTCCATAGGGTAAAATTAAATGAAAAACATCCCCTCTTATGATGATGAAACAAAGGATTAAACTTTTGATGTTTTTAATTAACAGTGGACCTTTTTATGATAACAGAGACATATTCCCAGCTCTCTCTCTCTCTCTCTCTCTCTCTCTCTCTCTCTCTCTCTCTCTCTCTCTCTCTCTCTCTCTCTCTCTCTCTCTCTCTCTCTCTCTCTCTCTCTCTCACTCTCTCTCCTCTCTCTCTCTCTCTCTCTCTCTCTCTCTCTCTTTCTCTCTCTCTCTCTCTCTCTCTCTCTCTCTCTCTCTCTCTCTCTCTCTCTCTCTCTCTCTCTCTCTCTCTCTCTCTCTCTCTCTCTCTAAAATTTCGTGCTATCAATTTGAATATCTACCTGTCTCTGTCTATCCATACATACCAACACCGTATATATACAATTTATGTTTAACTATCTCTATTTACCTCTTCATCTATTAAGGTATTGATCTGTAAATCAAAATGTATCATTTCATTTGGATGCATATATTATAACCTACATATAGTTATTAATCAAGTGTCCAAGTACTTGATATAGTTTTGTCTATGTGGATGAGGGAGACGAAAGGCAGAACTGCCTGTGACAAGTGCCTCCCGGTGAGTTGAAGGAGTGACAGAGCCAAACTCAAGGAAAATTCGATGCAAAATGCCTGGATACACGGAGTTTGAAGCAATTTAACTCATGGGATGAGGGGAAGATGGATTCCGGGAGAGAGTTCCAGAGCTCAGATGTTGAATAGAAGAAAGATTGGGAATATCGTTTCACTCTTGGGTTGGAAAGTTGCACAGAGTAGGGTGGTATTTTCTTGCAAGATGGGTGCTACGTACTCTACGTAGAGGAGGTGGTATACATTGAGAGAGCTAAGAGGAACACTGATTATTGTAATAGCGGTAGAATAGCGAGAGAGACCCAACATTGTGGCGAAGAGAGAGAGAGAGAGAGGGAGAGATTGCAGAGAGTCGGTGAGTGGACGTGATAGTGAGATGAAAGATTTTTTTTTTTTTCTTGTACTTTATCAAAAAGCTTTTTGTGAGAGGATGCTCCCTACACATGGGAACAATACTCAATATATGCACGTACTGTGCCCCTGTACACAGCAAGAAGCTGTGCAAGGTAACCCCCGGAGGTGGTTGAGCACACCCAGCTTCTACATCGGTTTAACTATATGTCAACATAATATAATGATATGTATTTATATCGATAGGTATTATCTACAGTATGTATAGCTTTTTATCTATTTAAGCATCTATTATTCACCTGCAGTATATGTACCGGTGCCATCCTTTAAACTTTATGCTGGCTACTATTAACGATTTTATTCAGTAAAAAGGGACTCTAGCAATGAACAGGCTTCGAACTATCTCACTTAACCTGTTTTACTACCCCAGTTCCTTCTTAAACTGCACAAAATCGTCTAAATATACCCATAATGCAATTAGAAAGACGTCGCCGGTACAAAAGGGGTTAACCACCTTATTCATGGTCAATAAATATATATATATTATACCAAATCGGAATTATTCACGTCTCAATTGTCACATAATAAATGCATACTAAAGATAGGAACAAATGATGCGTCCGTCCAAAGTAATAAAATAAAGGATTTTTTTTTATATCTGGTGTGAAAATGTTTATATCTGGTGTGAAAATGTTTATATATATCTGGTGTGAAAATGTTTATATATATCTGGTGTGAAAATGTTTATATATATCTGGTGTGAAAATGTTTATATCTGGTGTGAAAGTGTTTATATCTGGTGTGAAAGTGTTTATATCTGGTGTGAAAGTGTTTATATCTGGTGTGAAATGTTTATATCTGGTGTGAAAATTTTTATATCTGGTGTGAAAATGTTTATATCTGGAGT
>CM064523.1:14769842-14929842 GCA_032716605.1 Paralithodes platypus
GGGCTCGATCCACCGACCCTTTGATCAACAACCGACGCTAAATTGACTATACCATGGCTTGCGTCGTAACATACGGCCTAATTAGAAGCTGCCAGATCTGAGTTACGAAAAATGTTGGTAAAAATAGCGCAAGTATAAATCCTCCTTTACACCATCCGTTGCTGAAGTGTTTATGTGATTGGATTGGAACGTTTGTGAACTCAGAAATACGAACAAAAGAATGAGGGACTATTTTATTTTAGTTCGTTTTTATTTTGTGTTGGTATTTATTTACTAATCTATTTATTTTCACTGTGTGCCTGACGTATTCTGATGTGGCCAAAGTCTGTATTTAATATGGCTAATAATTATGGTATGGCCAATGAGTGTGACCAGAAAACTCAAGTATCGATATACATTGGAAAAATATAACTCGGATTAATTTATTCCAGGCTATTGTGATAAATCAAAAGACTCGCAATAAGCTATATTTACGTATAGTTTCTAACAACATTTTAGATTTACCTAGATCAATGCTTTTCCATATACCGTTCATCTTCCCTGTAATCAGTTTGTAATATTGGGTCCTCTTCTCCTTATATATTGCGCTTCCCATATAATGACCGGGTATTTGTATATATCCATAAACACTTACTACTTTTCATTCAATCATTTCGTTTGTCGCGTGTATGTTTCTGTTTCTGTGTCTTCTTACCACTGTTCAGGCTATTTGTTCTACTTTCTTCTCTGTGTTCTATCTTACCAAAGTTTGTCCTATTCATCTTAAAGTACTGAAGGATAGGGGCACAGTTTCAGGGGTTGGATAGGGACACAATACAGTAAATGAAAACAAACAAGCAAAAGTAATAGGGGTGGTAGATATTTTAAAAACTGGGCGACATCAAAATTCACCTTTACAGATCACACTCATTATCTAAGGCTTGATTTAACATGGTATTGACAATACCCTTCTCACACATTTCATTGATATGAACGACAAACAACCGGTAATAGGCAAAAGAGGTCACGTGACATTTATAATATTAAAAGAATAAAGACATAACAGAGGAAAGGCACTAATAAGAGGTCAACGAAAAAGGTAGCAGAAAAGGGGGAAGAAATCAGATATTCTGAAGAAGGCGTAAGTGGGTAATACAAGACATCCGACGATCCCTGGAAAATTGAGGACACCAAGACTTCTGGAGGAGACGAATGAGGTCGGATAGAAAAGGAAAGGTTTCACACGCTTAAAAATAAATCTAGCCTGTAGTCTTAACAAGGAGAGGGTTAAATATTTTACCCCCTTGCAGGGGCCCCTGTTGAATAAAACGCTTGAAGACAAAAGTGAACTCCTTAACCTCTTCAGTACCGGTGATGTCTTTTGTATTTGATGTCAGCTACATCTAGACGGTTTTATAGAGCTCAGGAAGGATATATGGTAGCTAAAAGGATTAATTGAGAGAGTCTGCAGCCTTTTAATGTGTAACGTCCTTATTAAGCTCAATCAAATCGTCTAATAGTTGCCAGATTATAATGAAAACTACGTCGCCGTTACAGAAGGGGTTAAGTGGTAATTACTTCTTCACTGAAAGAGACCTTACCCAAATTGTGTAAATGTGTCTACTGGTGCCCATGATACAATATGAAAGCGGTTATTGTACAGTAGGGCTAATAAGTCATATCTCGGCACCAAATATGTTTTGATCAATAATTGGTATCAGCAATATTTACACACGATTTCTTCTTTTTGAGTGAGATGTACCAACATGTTCCTACACTCACCCACCCTATTCAACATCAGACAGACATTAATACAGCACAGAATGAACCAAACGTAATGACAGCTGAGACATGACTTATTCGCGTCACCGTACAACTTCAAGGATATGAACCATGGTCTTGCCTACTTCAATCAACATAATTATCTCCGCCAATTAAGCTGGAGGAGGTTATGTTTTTGCCACCGTTGTCTGTTAAATTTGTTAGTCTATCTGCCTGCCTTTAACCACTTCTATACCGGCGTCGTTTTTTTACGGGCCTCACCGTGTTCAGCGATTGAGTGTACAGGCTCTCAGCCTATGCCCGAGAGGGAGTAGATTGAATATAGAAAAATACAAACATATATATATAAACATATTGGTGTCCCAGGAAGGGTTACAGTATCATTTCTATAAGATATTACAAGATAATATTACGATGGAAAAAAAAGCGAACATATAATATAAAAGCAAAGCAAACCCAGAACATTTATATATTAATTTTGAAAGGTGGAAATAGATATATACTGTACATAAGAAAGACAATTATATAAGGAAAGATGAATACAAAAAAAAAAAAAAAACTACGGAAAGATGTAAGATCAGAAAGTACAATAGAGTGCAACAGAGAAAGGGCAGATTAAAAAAAGATACTAGACTAGAGTGTACAAAAGAGAAAGAGCAGAACGTAATGTCTTTTTTGATGTATTAAAATGTCCAAGACTCATTAATTACTCTCTCAGCCGAGCCTAAATTAAGCAGTCCAGGTTTTGTGTGTGTGTGTGTGTGTGTGTGTGTGTGTGTGTGTGTGTGTGTGTGTGTGTGTGTGCTTATGTTGTCTGACGTGTGAGTTGGTATGTGTAGCTTTGCGTTGTGTACATGTGTCTGTGAGTGTAGTTTTGCGCCATATATGTGTGCGTGTACATCAGTAGGAGAGAGAGAGAGAGTTAATTAAACACTCCAGGTAGAAAGACATAAATAAGAAATAACTAGCAACCTCTCTGCCTTTCTCTCGGTGTATGGAGAAATCCGGCTTTGCCGGAGAAATTTTTCTATCGAAAAATTTACAAATTTAGCTTGCTGACAAAAATATTATACAAAATATGCTAGCTCACTATTGCTTGCCAGGAAAAAATCAACACCTGGATGGGGATAAACGTCTTAAAACAGTAGGCTGAATGGGGCCGAATGGATACAGCCCAGAGAGAGAGATGGAGAGAGAGAAACAAAACAAACGAGGTGGGCCCCTTTAGGTTATATTCCACCGAGCCTAATAATTACTCTTCACCCAATTAAGGCTGGAACCCGCCCCGCCATGATGCCCCTTCCCTGGAGCTCATCATCATTATCATCTGGCCGTGGAAGGAGGAGGTTGTGTATATGCTGGGCCACAGAGGGGAGACTTAAGGGGATATGGTTCACGTTTTTCTGGTCCCCTTTCTCCCTCGTGTTAAGTCCCATTTGTTTTGAGATTATAACACGTTCGGTCCATTACTTTGTCGATTTTAACACCTTTCGCCCCAATACGTTGTCACCTTTCGTGCCATATAGGTGTGTGAATTTTTAAGAGGAACGCCGGGACATTCTTCTACCATAAAATGTACACATTTATCTTGAAGGGGTGGGGGGGGGGGGGTTTCCAGGTACACAGAAAACACGGCAACAGCCCACCTGGTCCCCCCACACAAAATATAACAAATCCCATCAACCCCCCCCCCCCCCCTTAACTCCCAAGAGGTGGCATTTATTGGACGGCCAGAACCTCACCTTCACCAACCCCAGCGAGCTGACGTCATCGCCAGGGTGCCACCTGATTGGTCGATAGGGGGGATCTTCCAGCATATCCGGAGGGCCCTTCCACTGCTATCCCCCCTACCCCCCTTTCCAGAACCACCAAGCCAACAGCACATCTGAGACCAACGTTTCACCGTGCCCTTTTTCCTTGTAACATACCTGCAGCAGAGAGCACCTGAGAAGTGAATAGGTATTCAGGCCAGGTAGGGGAAAATTATCTTCTCCCCTCCCAGAGATCTGAATGCTCCCAAGCTTCTACAGGTGCCCTCTGGCCTGACTTCCTGTACAAACGGCTAAATCCCGAACAGGAAGACCTAGACTGCTTCCAGGCTCTAGGACCTCGAATGCTCACAAGCTTCTTGGAGACTCATTAGCCCAAGTTTGTATTCATCGGACGCTTGCTTAAACGTGACCTGGTTTTCAGGTCCCCCCTAACGTAATTAAGTTTTATTCCAGTTTGCCAATTAAATTATATAACGACACGCTATCCATAAAGTAATATCCTGAGTATCCTTTATGTTTATTAATAATGCTTATTGTGTTATTGCTACCATTATTCATGATTCTTATTATTAATGCATTTACCCTGTATAAACATACCTACAAATGCACCTTGCCAAACTTATTTAAATAATAAAACTTGTACACCTGGCTCTTGTATCCTCTCAACACCTCCCCCTCGGCAAACTGACCCGTGACAGATAGTTTGACTGTGAGGCTTCTCCTGGTGGTAGTCGGCATCTTAGTAATTAATTACTAAAAATACGGGACTTAGATTTGTGCCTGGATTTGAAGGTTTTCGCTTTCATGCCTGATCAGTACCCCACCCTTACCCCTACCATCCCCGAGCCCTCCTAAAATAAATAAATAAACAAACGCCTGTTCGTCATTGGTAAAACACCTGAAAGACAATAACCATAAGAATACTAGAAACAACACAGGGAGAAGGAGAGCGAACCTGATCCACAACTTACGATTATGACCATTAGTGAGGAGACGATAACCCGTTTTTGTGAGGGACTAAAATCTCGACTATAGTCAGGTAAAACATTTATTGCCGGACGAAAAGGTCATGCTTGTGATTATACCATGCGATATATTTAGTTCTGACTAACCATTTCGACTTCCAACGCTAATTATAATCACCTTAGGTTTGACAGAATATAATTATTGACGGCGTTAAGGGGGTACTGCTTGGTTTTTGGGCTATGTATTTATTTATTTATATATTTTTGAGTTTCCTCGCTAGACCTCCTAGACCCACTTTCAAGATAAATTTGTACATTTGTTGGCAGAAAATTGTACCGGCCAAAGGCCGGTTCCTTAAAACAGGCTCGCTTTTACTCGCCAGGAAAAAAATAGACACCTAAATGGCACGAAAGGTCTTAATATTGAAAAAGAAATGGAGTGAAAGGTTTTAAAATCACCAAACTAATGGAACAAACGTCTTAAAATCTAAAAAGCTAATGGGGCTAAACATGAGGGGGAAGGGGGGCCATAAACAACTACCTGCCCCTTACGCCTAATATAGGGAAGGGGAGGAGAAGGAACCAAGCCCCAATACTTACATCGCTGACTGCACTCTTGATAAATGAGACACTCTTTTGGGGATACGAGAAAACCTAAACTGTGGGTAGGTAAAAACTCTATCTCTAGTGGGTATATCTTTAAGGGGAGATATTTAGTTTGTTCCCTAGACCTCCATCAAGCTTAAAATTACACCCCCTTGAGTCCCTTTCAAGATAAATTTGTACATTTTTCGGTAGAAAAATGTCCCGGCCGAAGGCCGGTTCCTCTTAAATTACAGGCTCGCTATCGCTCGCCAGGATAAAATCGACACCTGAATGGCACGAAAGGTCTTAATATGGGGTAAAAGTTCTTAAAATCGCTAAACTAATGGGGCAAACGTTTAATAATATCAAAAGCAATGGGGCTAAACATGAGGGATAAGGGGGTGAAGAAAAAAAATCTCTTAAGTGGAAATCTCCCCTTAAAACGACGTATAGGTAATAAAGTCAAATTAAATATCTTCGTGTGACTTATTTGAAGAGATTCCACTCTCAACAAGGTACAGACAATACATTATTAATATATATTAAAATGTATTGCTTTATGGCCAAGTAAAATATTTCTAAGTCAGCTTTGACACCTCCGGGTCGTCCTTTCTAAGCCAAATAATAATCATCTAGGTTTAGCCACAATAAAAGGAGAAGGCCTCCATCGTACAGCAAGGGTTTATAGACTATAGCCATTAGGGCGAGACGATAAACCCTTTATGTGAGGAGATAAACCCTGGACTATGGTCAGGTAAAAACCCCTTTTTGTGGAGAGGTAAAACATTTATTGCCAGAGGGGAATTACTCGTTATGTACCCCTTCAATCAGATGACCAGGTGTATACTTTATTAATGCTACAACCGGAGTATTTTATTAAACTTAGGAAAGGCTTAAGAGGGGAAGAGCGTATTTATTTGTTCATTTGCTTATCTATATATTATTTTCTTAGTTTCCTCCCTAGACCATCAAACTTAAAAAAATAATAATAATATCGATTAGATTCCCATTCTAGATAAAAGTTTGTACATTTCTCGGTAGAAAAATATCCCGGCCGAAGGCCGGTTCCTCTTAGATTTTCAGGCTCGCTGTTGCTTGCCAGGAATACATCGATACCTAAATGGCACGAAAGATCTTAAAATTTACAACGAACTGGGCCGGAAGGTGTTAAAATCGCCAAAGTAATGGGCCGAACGTCTTATAATCTAACAAAAAATAGGGCTTAACACGAGGGACAAAGGGGACCAGAAAAACGACCCATCTCCCCTTAACCATTTACTGGGAGAGGGTAAGTACTCATGATGTACTCCTTCAATCAGATGACCAGGTGTATACTTTATTAATGCTACAGCCGGAGGATTTTACTTAATATTGGAAGGAGTAAAGATTGTGTATATCAACCCTCCTACTCTGACTGTATAAATCAACCCTCTTACTATGTCAGGTCCTTCCTAAGTTGAATAAGATCTTCTTGGGGTAACAATAACTTATCAACTGGCTTCACCTATACGAAAGGGTTAATTAGCGAAAAAAATGCATTAATTGGTAATTCAGTGTCTATCAAATGTTAACCCTCTGAGGATTATGACGCTTTGCAACAGTTGATTTTGTCTATCGTTAGAAGACTTTATTCAGCTTTGGATGGATCTGTGGGAGTCATAGGCATAATAGAGTTGGTTTTGACCCCTTTGATTCCTAGAGGTCCTTCCTGAACTGCATAAAATCGTATAATGATGGCTAAAACGCATCCTAATCCTCACGGGGTTAAGGCATTTTCCAAACACAATCCAAAACATGGCTACGTAACCAAAAGGTACAATTGTTCTAAGGCAAAGTATTATATATCAAAGAGCAGAACCTTTATCGGGAAGAGGGAGTTTCTGTAGTTAATAATAGGAAATAAGTTTGTTGGAATAATAGTAACTAGTTGGTAGGTAATACATAACTAAAAACATTATAAATATATAAAAGGTAGAACAATAGGTGATTAAAGAGGTAATTAATGCAGCAGGTATATTGTAAAAGTATGTCAGAACGTAGATAGACAGGTGGTTAGCGAGGCAGGACAAAAGATATATTAGCAAAGTGTGGCAGAAACATGTGAAGAGATACACCAAGAAGACAACAATCCCCATGATATAATATAAAGGATCCAGGCCAACTTCCTATAGGGATACATAAAGACAAATAGATAACTAAAAAATAAAACAAAAGATAAATGTGTAAATAATAGATAAACCGGTGACTAGATATTTAGGAAAGAAGATATATTAGAACACTAGGGCAGAAATAGACAAAGGGAGACGCAAGACATGACAAATAGATAACTAAATATAAATATTAATATACAGTATAGGCTAAGACATACATAAAACGATAATTAAAGAGGTAGAAACAAAAATATATTAAAAAAACAAATGTGGCAGAAACAGATACAGGAATCCACCGAGAACACAATAATCCCCACGATAAAAAAAAAAGACACACCAAAGGTAACTTCCGAACACACTAGGGGGAACACAGAGCTACACACTTGTATCCGAAGAAAAAGTTGTAGCAATACTTATAATAGTTCCTTGATAAACATGATCAGGGCGACTCTCATGCCAGACGTAACATTTATGGGTTTATTATCCTGCCGGGTTGGGGTCAAAACAGTATACAGTCGTGAACGGAGGGTGTTAAGGGAAAGTGTTTAGTTTGCTCCCTATACCTCCATTAAGCTTATAATCACACACCCTCGACCACCTTTCAAGATAAATTTGTACATTTTTCGGTAGAAAAATGTCCCGGCCGAAGGCCGATTTCTCATAAATTACAGGCTCGCTATCGCTCGGCAGGACAAAAATCGACACCTAGGTGGCATGAAAGGACTTAAAATTGACAGAAATGGGGTGCAAGTTTCGAACACACTAGGGGGAACACAGAGATACATATTTCTATTCTTATACTTATAGTTCCTTGATAGACATGATCAGGGCGACTCTCATGCCAGACGTAACATTTATGGGTTTGTTATCCTGCCGGGTTGGGGCAGGAAAGTGTAGCAGAAACAGATAAAGAGATAAACAAAGAAGACACATTGCTAAGGAAATATAAATATAATTAATACAAAGTAGATACACTGGGAGTCAGAATTAATACAAAGTAGATACACCGGGAGTCAGAATTTACAGTCGTGAATGCTGTTATACCAGGACAATATTGCTTAACTCTTTCAAGAACCGATCTCGGATTTTGTTTTCTCTTTTCTGGCTAGCATTAGACTATTGTTGTTTTCAAATTTGAACGGGTGAGTAAGAGGGTTGACAGAGACAGTCATCAACCCCTTCAGCACGATGACGTAATTTCATCGTATTCTGGTTCCCAATAGACGCTTGTCCTTAGTTTATAATCTACCTCCAGGACTCAAAGGGCTAAATACCATCTCAGTATACCCTCTGAATAACACAGGTCCTACTTAAACTGCATAAAAGCGTCTAACTTTAGCCAGAATCAAAGGCAAAAAGGTATCATCTTGCTGAACTGGTTAACCTTACAATCCCCATAGATCCTTTCTAAACTATATACAATCGTCTAATGACAGCCAGCATAAACTGTCAAAATGAGTCATAATCTTCAAAGGGTTAACCTCTTGAGGATTATGATGAATTTAAAGAATTTATTTTGGTTATCATTATACGATTTTATGCGCGTCCTCAAGGGGTTAATAAAAAGATTCGCTTCACTTCGGGATAAGTTTGAAACCTTAACCCATCCAGTATCAGTGACGTATTATTTTTGTTTCAGCTACATTTGGACGATGTTATGAAGCTTAGGAAGGATATATGGCAGCTAAATGGGTGGATTGAAATAGTCTGTAGCCTTTTAATTGGTAGATGGTCTTCCTAAGCTGAATAAGATCGTCTACTAGTTGCCAGAATATATTAAAAAGGGGTTAAGGCCATTAATTATGTTATAGAGTTTACCAGTTACGTGTACAGTTCTTATAGCAACACCATAATAACTCTATAGCACGGCGCTGCTGTTCCTCTGTTACGGTATTATATGAATGTTGGTATACAGTAGGGCTAGTGAATTAACTATAGTCTGTTTTCAGGTGAGGGTAAATTCAAGCCCTTAGCAACCAATCTCTTGATACTTACTGAAGAAATATGAAACTGCTATATCTCTGTGTTGTGTTGATCCCGTGTTTTCATAATTAGGAACATATTTTGCAACAAAATCGTCGTAATAGCGGAATAATCAAGAGGGGAACATGACAATTTACCGTCAGGTAAAAAATAAAATGTTAGGTTACGATAGGCAAGGCTATAATTTGTGGTCTGTTCATTACGAGAAAATTAATAATTGTCTTCCTCTTGTGGGAACCAGACCTAATTGAGATAATCCACCGCCCCCTTCCACTCACCCACCATTTGATTCCCTGAGAACCTTTCGGAATTGCATAAAATCATCTAAAGATAGCCAAAGTAATCTGCTAAATTGCGTCCTCAAATACTGAAGAGTTAAGGATCTAGGGCCCTGGTAAGAGTGTGTGTGTGTGTTGGGGGGGGGGGGGGGGGGGGGGGTCTGGACACACGGAGCTTGAACAATGTCAGTCATATGATGAGGGAAAGATGGATTCAGGGAGAGAGTTCCAGAGCCCAGCTGTTAAATATAAGAATGATTGGGAGTATCGTTTAACTCTTGAGCTGGAGAGTTGCACAGAGTACAGAGGTGTACACTCTAGGACATAAATTATGGTTTAAGTTTTCGAAGCTATCCCTAACTGAATCGAATTTTCTTACTAATGCTTAACCTAATAACTGCATATCAGAGGTTCGTTTCTCTTGTTCGAGTAAGCATACTGGGCCATGATTTAGATCTTTGAATGAAGTAGAAGGAGTAGACATTAAGTATTTTACTCTCTAGAGTCAAAATAGTGCTAATCCCTAATCAGCATGCATGCATACCTGATTGCTTTATCTATGAGACTAAACTCTACTCTCACAACCATATGAATTCCGACAGCACAATATCCTACAAATATTCCTTACCATACACCTAACTTTACGAAGTCTGACTAAGCTATCATGGCAAGCTACATATTCTGCTGTCTCCCCATCGAGTATCGACCGGTTATGCATTGATGATAATGATGTTGATAATATAATCTTTATGTACTATATATCACGAGAGGTGTGGGGATGATATAATATATGATATTTATGAAAAATTATTGTTACGCGTTATAAATTGAGGTAGTTGATCTCATATTTAGAGGTACACGCTTATAAATAATCCTGGCTCAATATGGACCCTTAAGCAGCAAAATGAATCCCCAAATATTAGTAACACATTAATGAGAGAACTAATCTTTGAGAACTTAAGGCCACGATGTATGCCCTATGGTGTACATGTCCTCAAGTACTTCTCCATCAGGGCAGGAGAAAAAATATAGTGATGTGTCCTACCCCTGGCGTGTGTGGGATGTGGGGGGTGGGGGGTAGGGTGGGTGGTTGGGGGGGGGGGGGTAGGTCCTCTTGATTGGATCTACTAGGAAGTTGGCAGCGCAGGACAGGTCGTGGGGAACTTGCCATATTTACGGCGGGCCATGGAGAGGATAGGATACGGTACTGCATTATGTCTCGCTATCTCACCAGTTCCCTATCCACTGCTGAAATGCATTTACAAAACCTAACATGACGATAATACTGACATATATATATATATATATATATATATATATATATATATATATATATATATATATATATATATATATATTTTTTTTTTTTTTTTTTTAAAGTATGTTTGTTGTCCCTCTAGTCCCCATAGCCTTGAGACAATTAATGTAGAGGAGACTTCTCTGGGGTACTCAAGGAGTCCCAGAATGCTTTGTTTAGCGGTTATCTACCCATTACAACAAAACCATCTATTCGGGAGACCGGCACTACGTAAATGTATGATTCCTGCACAGCGCAGCTTTCTCGGGAATACTCTCAAACTCGGCTAGTAACACATCAAATCATAACCAAGTATTACATAACCTATGCAATAAAAGTATATCCTATTCCAAATTTTTTTTTTTTTTTTTTTTTTTTTTGTATGTAGATTCCATAATAGTTTAGGACTATTTATGACGAAAACGAATGAACAAAGAATGGAGCTGTGTGGATGCCCATACCACTAAAGTGGCTCAGATATATTTTGTATATGTGTGGATATGAGAACAAATAAAGCTCTCCTACCCAAACTGACTTAACCTAATTAAATCTACCCTAATTCTAACCTAACCTAATTCTGAATACGTTACCTTCGGCTAATTTCGTTCTCTAATTTTCAGTTATGTCGGTATTGGTAGCGAAGTGGTTAGGTAGCGAGTTGTCTTGACACCCCAGGATTCACCCTTCGTTGCACCCGCAAGTTTATTCGCCTGCTAATCTTTTTGCCCCACACTCAACTTACTTCGCCCGCAATTCGAACCGAGTTAGATTAGGTAAATATAACTCGCATTCTTCTTCCAGTTATAGATATTATTTGATGATATTATTGATTTAATGAATACATTTTGGAAGCTTGAGTTGATATTCTTTTGATTCCTAGAAATCCTTTCTAAACTGCATAACATTGTCTTAAGATAATATATAAAATGTGAAACAAGTCTAAAGTCCAAAAGGGAGTAAGGTTGGTTAGTAAGTTTAGGCTACCTACAGCTACCAGTACTGGGATAGGTTCTTCATTTAGGCTACCTACAGCTACCAGTACCGGGATAGGTTCTTCATTTAGGCTACCTACAGCTACCAGTACTGGGATAGGTTCTTCATTTAGGCTACCTACAGCTACCAGTACCGGGATAGGTTCTTCATTTAGGCTACCTACAGCTACCAGTACTGGATAGGTTCTTCATTTAGGCTACCTACAGCTACCAGTACTGGGATAGGTTCTTCATTTAGGCTACCTACAGCTACCAGTACCGGGATAGGTTCTTCATTTAGGCTACCTACAGCTACCAGTACCGGGATAGGTTCTTCATTTAGGCTACCTACAGCTACCAGTACCGGGATAGGTTCTTCATTTAGGCTACCTACAGCTACCAGTACTGGGATAGGTTCTTCTATTTCACCCACAAGTTCATTCGCGTACAAACCTGTTTATGTAATTCGAAATCGGTTAGAATAAGTTGATATTAGATAAAACTAGGTAGGTAGGCTAGTGTTGTCATAATTCACACCAGGGCAGAACTAGACTACCGGAAATACACTCGCTGCCAGGCTCGTGTTTCCTCCTGTAAACTGCAGAAGACTCAAAGTTTAATTGGGTTTCGACTTTTATTGTGTCCAGGAAACCGATAATTAGCTTATAATGCACCAAGTTTCCGGAGGTGGAGGGGGGGGGGGGGTTCTGCTGAGGGAAGAATATAAACCTGCATGAATAATATGATATGCAGTAAAGACAATTTATTTTTCATATGAGAGTATACTGTATATGTATGAAGGTGTGCATACTAATACACCAAGGTATGTTATTTGTCACTATGATACAATACAAGTCTGTACAATATAAGCCATCAAACTTATATTTTTCCATGCGAGTATTTATTTTTATACTGTATAATTATGTGGATGAGGGAGACAAAAGGCAAAACTGCCTGTGACGAGTGCCTCCCCCAGAGATGAAAGAGTGACAGAGCCAAAATCAAGGAATGTTCGAGCCAAAATGTCTGGAGACACGGAGTTTGAAGGATTTTAGGTTCATGTATATAGCAAAAATTAGAACTGTTTCGGCTGAAGGCCGGTTCCTCCTAAATTGCAGGCTCGTTATTGTTCGCCAAATTTATGGTGCAAATGTTGAACTGGCGGAAAAAAACTATGGTGTCCTACCGGCTAAAGGCAAGAACACATTCGACTAAAGGAAGTATCACACGGGCACTAATCCGGCTAACCAACTGCAATCTGAACCATCTGTTGCCGTAATTGTGTTGGTCTGATAATCATGGGACGTTTGCAAAGGAATGTCTACTTAAAAAACGGGAATGCTGCCGAATTTGAATAAACCAAAACAAAGTATGAAATAATTATTTTTTAATTTATGCGCATCAAATATCAAGCCATGTGTATATTGTACAATTTAACGTACGTGTGTGTTAATGTGTACATGAATAGATTTATCTATCATTGTTTTCATCTAGAGAGAGAGAGAGAGAGAGAGAGAGAGAGAGAGAGAGAGAGAGAGAGAGAGAGAGAGAGAGAGAGAGAGAGAGAGAGAGAGAGAGAATGACCAACAGACATTCACAGAGAACCACACATTATAGAAACTTTAATCAAAATACAACCCCATGTCACCATTCTGAAAATAAATAAAAAATAATAATAAAAATAATAATATAAATAATAAAAATAATAATAATATAAAGACTACTACTACTATTAATAGCAATAATAATAATAATAATAATAATAATAATAATAACAATACAAAACACATTTACCTCTATAATTTACAGGGCTCACAGATGCATTGGAAAACACGCGCCACTCCTCATTTGCATAAATAATTGTGTCGCCAACATTACTCCGGAAAAACAATCAACCGAGTTTGTTTAGACTGGTCGCTATAACCCTTTCGGTACCGGTGCCGTCCTTTTAACTTTATTCTGGCTACTAGGAGCCGATTATATTCCGTTTGAAAAGGGTGATCGGCAATTAACAGGCCTCGAACTATCTCGCTCACCCTTTTTACTACCACACAACCTTCTTAAGCTGTACAAGATCGTCTAAATGTAGCTAGTATAATATTTCAAAAATATTATGCCGGTTGTGTTCAGTTTCAAAAGGGCCAGCAGCAATTAACAGGCCTCGAACTATCACACTTCACACTATTTACTAACACAAACCCGTCTAAATATATAGCTAGAACAAAATGTAAGAAACAAACCGCCAGTGTTATATATACTGTGTCCTGGTAGATACATCACCCGGTAGTTACGGTAGCAGGACAGGCAACAATATTGTCAACATAGAGAGAGGGTGGACAGAGGCGGTAAAGGGAAGGTTTCATTATATATTTATCTATTTCTATTCTATGTTATATTATCGTATTATTACCATAATTTTATTTTGTGTGTACCTATATCGAGCTTGGGAAAAGAAATCACCTTCGAGATAATTAAGATTGTGCATGTTTCGATAGAAATAGGTCCCGGCCGAATGCCGCTTCCTTCTAAGTTACAGGCTCGCTATAACGCTCGCCAGGAATAAATCGACACCTAAATGGCACAGAATGTCTAAATATTGGCAAATGAATAGGACGAAAGGGCTTGAAAAGCCAAAAAAATGGAGCGAACGTCTAGAAATGTCAAAACTAATGAGGATAAATATAAGGAAGAAGGAAGTACAGAAGAAAACGCAAAACCTCACCCTGTAAATTCTATTGTCACAAACATAGCTGTCCCATTCCTGTTACTAGTTATTAACTCATTATCGTCAATTCAAGGACAAAAACTAATAGTGCATTCAATGTTATTAGGCCAAGAATTATGACCTCTATCCTCTGTAACTCAGAAAAGGGCTACATCCAATGGTCTGTAAATATCCACACCGATTCCCTGGCTGATCCTTCCTTAATAGTAGAGATATTAGCTGGACTACTCTAGCCGTTTCTTATTTAAATAGGTTAGTGGTCGAGTTTTTTCGCCTACCTATAATGAATGGACTATAAGAAACCTTATTATCTACAACAGTTTTTGAAAATGGTAATTTCGGTATTGTAGTCACAATTTCCCGTACATTTTTTTGTTTTTTCCTAAGAAGGTTTGGCATAAGAAAGTGGTTCACTGAATGAATAAAACTTATGTAGTATATGTCAGTTCCTAGGTACAGTATAACCTTGTAAATAATATTGGTAACTTGATAAACATTAATTTGAGTTTGAAGCTTTTGAAATATATTACAAAATAGATAACAACGCGCGTGTAAGACGAAAAGTAAAGGTAGCGCTTACAAAAAATAAAAAAACGACAAATCTCCTGATCACCTATCAAAGGTTTAGACCATTAATACTAATACCCCACACAAAAACTCAAGCAGTAAAAGAAAGTAATTCAACTTAACTAAGCAGATGTTTCCATACAAAGAATATGGAATTATAATCTTAGTTTGTAGAAATTAGTTCTCAACAGTAAACAGGTATTATAGATAGTGGTCCTTAGTATCTATCTATATATATATATATACTGTATATATATATACATATATGTATATATATATATCCCGAAACTCCATAAACCCAGTTAGGAAGGGCAGTCTTTCGTGCAACAGCCTCCTAACTTGATACACACAACTCAATCAAACTCGTCTTCGGCTCACCCAATGTGTAGGTGGCCTGGCTCACCTTGTTCTGAGGTACTGTCTGTCACGTGCTGGTCCTTCCCCGGGCTAAGACCAACCCCCCTGCCAGTCACCACGGGCACTGGAATAGAAAACACTAACATTAGTTTTGCATATTTGTTTATCTTATTATGTTTCTAGTTTCCTCCCTGGACCTCCATGAATCTTAGAACAAAATATCTAGACCCCCCCCCCCCCCCACCCCCTTTCACGATAAAATTGTACATCTATTTTTATAAAACAAAAAATCCTTGCCGCTGGCCGGTTGCTCTTCGATTACAGGCTCGTAATCGCTCGCCAGGAAACAATCAACACCGAAATGCCTCGAAAGGAAATATTGACAAAGATATGGGGCGATAGGTATGAAAATCGCCAAACTAATGGTCTGAATGTCTTAAAATCTGAAAACTAATGGGGCTAAACATGAGAGAGAAGGGGTCCAGCATATAATACAACAACTTCCCCTTAATTAATCCAGGTCGACAGAAGGCACTCCGCTACAGTGACCTATTGAGCTAATTTAACCCTTTCTGTACCAGCGACGTCTTATATATTTTGGCTATCTTTAGAAGATTTTATGAAGCTTAGGAAAGATATATGGTAGCTAAAAGGATTAAGTGGGATAGTTCGAAGCCTGTTAATTGCTGGAGGCCCTTTGTAAACGGAATACAATCGTCTAATAGTAGCCAGAATGAAGATAAAAGGACGTCACCGGTACTGGACGGGTTAGTCTTATCATCAGTACTAGGACGCTTAATTTACTCCATTGTATTCTGGCTAACATCAGACGATATTGTATGGTATTGAAAGGCTCTTTAGTAATCAAATGGGCGAACTGTATCTTAACTAACCCTTCTACTCCCGCAGATCTTTCCCAAGGTTAATAAAATCACCTAATGATAGCCAGAATATACTGTCAAAATGCCTCAATCCCCAAGGGGTTAAGCTATACTAATTAGCTATATTTTCATTGGCATACTTATACATAGTAAATAAAAAAAGTAATAAAAAAACGACTCCGAAGATTTGCGTAATTTTATTGCTATGGTAGTATTATTAGAGTTCGATATACTTAAATAACTATAGGTTATACCTAGTTCATTCCAATGAATACACTCCATTAAGAACCTAACATCATTATTGTTTACGAGTTGAATACAATCTAAACAAAAAATCGTCATTTATAGGTCTATTTATCTTCACGGTAATTAGTATGACCGAGGCAACATTTTGACTGCTACGTAAGTGAAACATGAAACTGGTATATAATAACACCTTACGCAGCAAAGCAAACATTTAGTCAGTTTACATCTTGCCGGACGAGTAATTTGGCACCTAGGCATCGTGTTCCGTAGAGCGTATAATACAGTTATACAAGTTAGGCTTCATCCAGTCCTAGCTTGATTGTAGCTTCTGCGTGTTTGTTTATTTTAGAGAAGTTACCCAAGCACTGCCTGCCAAGTTAGTTTTCTGTTATACAAGAGATGCGTCGACTACCGTTTTCTATTAATTGTGGCCTTCATTTACGGAGAGACTGTATTCCACAACTTCCGCAAGCATTATAGATTGTATTAACCCTTTCAACACGATGACGTACTTTTAGTCTTATTCTGGTTACCATTAAACGAAATGTTCTTAGCTTATGGTCTACCTCTAGGACTCAAAGGGTAAATACTATCACCATTAGTCATCTGAATAACATGGGTTCTTCTTAGAGTGCATAAAATCGTGTACCTTTAGCCAGAATGAATGGTAAAAAGACGTCATCGTGCTGAAGGGGTTAAATATACAACATGATCTTCAGCAACAAGGTTCTGCAGTGTTGGGGCTTGTACTGAAAGGTAAATTGAGCATACGAAAAAAGCAATAGTATGCACCAATAGCCTATGTTGTCTATAACTAAAACAACTCAATACCTTCACCTAACCTGACCTGAAACTTAATTGTATGGTATTCAACAATATCGTTCAACCATAGTATTTAGACTTGGAAAACAAAAAGTCCCTGAAGCACTTGATATAGATGTATGCAGATATCCACAGGAAGAGAATAAATCACAAGTTACTCAAGCGTTTTCCTGCATCTTCAGAGAATGAGGAGGGTACGAGAATATAACAGTGAATAAGTCAGTACCGTTCGTGGTCATGAGAGGAGGACAAAGCGATAAACAATGACACATACAGGTTAAGGTTGAATTATTTCATCAAATGTTTCGATTGTTAACAAAGTTTGTCACAAAAGCACAATTAAAACTTGACGATCAATATTGCAAATTCATTGGTATCGACTATATCAGAAAAAAGTTGTTGTCGTACGAAATACTAATTTATAAAACAAATCACGCCGTTAAAATAAGATAAACAGTACATACATACACACACACAATATATATATACAGTATATATATATATATACAGTATATATAGTGTGTGTGTGTGCGTTTGTGTTTACGTGTAGAGAAAAGTACTTACCGACAGCATAGCAATACAATACTCATATACTTTAACAAAAAGCACACCAACGTAAATGAAAAAGCCCTTTAACCCTGATGAAATTCGAAGCTGCACCCCCAAATCATCATTCCAGGCAACCCTACGCTGTTCATATGTCTGCACTACACAGCTGAGATATAAGGCTGGCAAAAAATTAACCTTATTAGGATAGGGGACGCATTTCTTAATTTCTATTTAAGCTATCATTAGAAGATTTCATTCAGATTAGGGAGAGGATTAACTCAGGCGGACATTTATCCATTTGGTTCTTAGAGGGCCTCACAAACCGGGCTAAAATCGTCTAATGCTAGCCAAGATAAAGCATAAGGGCGTTTTTCAATACAATAAGGGTACACCAGCTCACACACGCCAGTAATTCCAACACCATCCACTTTGGGGCATATCTATAGAGTCAGACATCCATTAACCCACTTTAGAAGGATGACGATTGTATACAACTTAGGCAGGATCTGTGGGATTTGAAAGGGTAAAGACCATCTCAATTAATCCTTCATAATCTGAATAAAATCGTCTAGTAATATCTAGAAAACAGATACGTAGTGCATAATCGTATCTTGAAAGAGTTAAGTAAAAGTACGACGAAGACCTTGATGAAAAACCGGAAATATTTGAGAGAGAAACATTAATCGGCCAATCCTACAAGTGGGCAAAAGGGAAGCAGTAAATGGTGACTATACCCTGTTTCAAGTAAGTAGGCCAAAACTCTTTTACATTAACCTCTATAACTCACAAATGACTGGAGTAATTGAGCTAATATTTCTACCATTTAGGGATGGTAAGGCAGGCAATAGTTGTGGAAATTTACAGCCCTTTTGCTCTAGCCCTTTCTGAGTTACAGAGGCTATGGTTCACGATATCCGGACTACTATACTCGGTTTCATTTCATCTGACGGTATATTGAATCCCTTAGCAACAGATTTCTCGGTAACTAACGGAAAAATAAGAAACTATTATCCCTGCTTCATGTTAGTGCCAAGTTTTAATAATTAACAACAGATTTCGCCACAAAACCTGCATAATAGCGGAGTAATCAAGCTGAAGGCAGAGCAATACACCGTCAGCTGGAAAACAATATACAGTATAATTTCGAATAGGGTATAGTAAAAAGCTAAGGCCTGTCTGCACAATGTAAAACTATATGAGGTTCACGTATTGTTGTACACGAGTGTAAGGTGGCGCTAATAAGTCATGTCTGAGCTGTCTTTACGTTTGGCTCGCTCTGTGCTGTATTAATGCCTGTCAGATGTAGAATAGGGTGGGTAAGTTTAGGAACATGTTTGTATATCTCACTTGAAATGAAGAAATCCTGTTTAGATATTACTGATACCAAATATAGAACAAAATATACTTGGTGCAGAGACATCACTTATTAGGCCGACTGTACCTAGTAATAAGTTAATGGAATCCAGCACTTATCATGTCTGCACAGAATAACTCTTCCTCACCACTCAGACCTACAGTATGTAGAGTCGCGCTGAAAAGTCGTGTCCCACCTTTAACCCCTCCTGTACCGGCGACGTCTTTTTTGTTTTATTGTAGCTATATTTTGACTATTTAATGCAGTTTGAGAAATATATGTGGTAGTCAAAAGGATCAGGGTAGATGGTTCGAAGCCTGTTAATTGCTGAACGCCCTTTTAAACTGAAGAAAATCGTCTAACAGTAGCTATAATAAAGTTAAAAGGCTGGCACCAATACTGTAGGGGTTAAAAGTACTTTATTACGTTATCACTATAAAGACGGATATTCCACTTAACTAGAAAAAGTTGGAATAACAAGGAATTAATTAAGTAAGGGTTTTCATTAGAATAATATTCTTGACTGAAGAGATCATCACATTTCATCATATTTGAGGCAGGCAATTAATTTTATTGAGAGGTATTGTGTATCAGTAGTCGGTTTTTCTCGAGCTAATGGTAAATTGAATCCCTTAGCTGCAAATTCCTCGATACTTAAGGGGAGATTTCCACTTGAGGGATTTTTTTCTCTTGACTCCTCTCTCCCTTATGTTTAGCCCCATTGTTTTTCTAACTTTAAGACGTTCGCCGCATTATTTTGACGATTTTAAGAACTTTCAACCCCTTTCTGTCAATTTTAAGACCTTTTGTGCCATTTAGGTGTCGATTTTATCCTGGCGAGCGATAGCGAGCCTGTAATTTAAGAGGAACCGGCTTTCAGCCTGGACATTTTTCTACCGAAAAATTTACAAATTTATCTTGAAAGGGGCTCAAGGGGGTGTAATCTTAAGCTTGAAGGATATATAGGGACCAAACTAAAAACCTCCCCTTAATGACAAAACATATGCTACTGCTATGTATCTGCGTCATATATTCAGACCAAGTTTATATAATCAGCAACGTATTTCGCTACAAAATCTCGGTAATAGCCGGGTAATCAGGATGGCGAGATAGTAATTTACCATCAGCTGGGAAACAAACAAAAAATATAGTAAAGTATCCGACCAGCTCTCATGTAATTGTGGTAATGAAACCGTTTCTGCTAACGAGAGGGTTAGGGCGGATCCCAGCTGTGTAAAGTGGAGTGTAGTAATGCTGTACCTCTTTCATCAACTGGATTAACAGGTGGGGGGAGAGAGAGAGAGTGAGTGAGTGAGTGTGAATGTGAGTGTAAATGTGAGTGAGAGGGAGAGAGAGTGAGTGAGAGGGAGTAGAGAGAGTGTGTGTGAGTGAGAGAGTGTGTGTGAGAGTGTGTGTGTATGTGTGAGACAGAGTGAGTTACACATAGCTACTCAGATATTCAGATCCCACAGACCTTGCGGTCCCTACTAGGTGGTTCGGTGAGGTTGAGAGTGAGTGAGAGAGCGAGAGCGTGAGAGAGAGAGGGGGGGGGGGTTACTCAGCATTATACAAAGTACGTGTAGTTAAAATTTTGTTAATGTCAATAACACACGAAGACCTGTCACTTGTACGTCTATGTGAATCTACCACCAACTCAGAAAGAGAATAGGAGGGAAGCACAGATAATCAACTGTCACCATTAATCCTCAGTAAAGGCATTAGCTATAGACCGGAACCTTGCCAGCCACACTCAAAGCTCCCGCGTATGCCCCTGCTGCCCTGACATTGACGCATCCAAACATAGCAGATGAAATTGTCACTAAAGTGTTTCCAGACAACAGCATCGAATAGGTTTTATGTTTGTGTATATAAATATCATCATCAGCAACAACATCGCCTTTTCCCTTAGTTTCTTCGAGGCTTTGCTATGACTAATCTGAGCACTTCCTCTGTAACTGGTGCTCTCAATCTTTGTCTGTGACTGTCTGCTGATACTACTTTATCTATGACTGATAGCACACAGATACATTGATCTTTGACTGGTTGACATACCTCATCTGGGACCGAGACAATTATTGAAATAATTTAGTATGTTACTGGTTTTTGTGTCGCACATGAGCAACTGTAATATGTTACCGAGCAGGATCCTACAACAACTGAGCTTCCATTCTCTCTGAGCACGCTGAACCCACCAATCTTCGGTCAAGGCCTTCACTGGATCCTTCTTGCTACACTTCTATACCCTCAATGTCAACGGAACTAGCTAGATGCCATCTAGGCCTACAAGATGATTATAAGTTAAATGTTTCAGTGTGAGTTACGTGACCCAAATTCAATTACATTAATTTATTGAAATAAGTAAACAAATTCAGTCCATTCTAAGAAAACAATTTGGATACAAGGAAAATTTTCCAGTGCATTACACTCAATTTTGTAGTGTGCAAAATACAGAGAGAGAGAGAGAGAGAGAGAGAGAGAGAGAGAGAGAGAGAGAGAGAGAGAGAGAGAGAGAGAGAGAGAGAGAGACAGACAGAGGTGGTGGATGGAAAAGGTAATGGTAGTGCTGCTGTTCATTAGCGATAGAGGCGAGAGTGGTAGCGGTGGTGGTGAATATGAAGGTGGGAAGAATAATTGGGAGTGTGGGTGTGGGGTGGTGGGTGAATCATGGTGGGTGTAGTTTGTAGTGGTGGTGGTGATGATGGAGAGTGATAGGGTTGAGTTGTTTGTAGTGGTGGTGATGATAGAATGATAGGTTTGTGTAATTTTTAGTGGTGGTGGTGGTGATGATGGAGAGTACGATTGGTGTTTAGTTGGTGGTGGTGGTGGAATCATAGTGGGAGTAGTTTGTAGTGTTGTTGATGTAGAGAACGATCGGGATGTATAGCTTGTAGTGGTGGTGATGGAAAGTGATAGGTGTGTGTGTGTAGTTGTTGATGGTGGTGATGGAAAGTGATAGGTGTGTGTGTGTAGTTATTGCTGTTGGTGTTGGTGGTGGTGGTGGTGGTGAGAATGATTGGGAGTGTGGATAGTGGTGGTGATGGAGATAATGATAGTGGTGTGTAATTTGTAGTAGTGGTGGTGGTGGTGGTAGTGATGATAATGGATAGATTGATAAGTATGTGTTGTCTATAGTAGTAGTGGGGATGTTTATGTGGTGATAGTGATGGTGGAGATACTGTATGATAGGGTTATGAAATGTGTAGTGGTGGTGGTCTAGAGAATGCTAGGGTTGTGTAATTTGCAGCAGTGGTGGTGGGGGGAAGGGGGTTGGTGGGGGAGGGGGGGGGAAGAATGCTAGGGTTGAGTGTTTGTAGTAGTGAAGGTGATTGTGGTGGTAGAGAGAGTGATTGCGTGTTTAGGCTCTATCGATGGTGGTGGGGGTGGTAGTGATGGTGGTGGTAGTGGTGGGGGTGGTGGGGGTGGTAGTGATGGTGGTGGTAGTGGTGGGGGTGGTGGGGGTGGTAGTGGTGGTGGTGGTGGTAGTGGACACAATTTACTCGGGATGCATAAGGTAATGTTGACAGTGCGTGGTGACAAAGAAGATCTCATACAGAGTACACAAAATAATAGCACACGTTTTTTACAGTAAAGGATTCCAAGCAAAGATATTCAACATAACAGAAAAATATGACAACAAAAATGCAGAATTCACAGCATAATGACCTAGGATCACTGATGCAACACCTTTCACCGAACAAGAATCAGTCTTTCCCTCTTCCTATGACTTAAATTGCTTCAAACTCTGTGTGTCTAGGCATTTTGGCTCGAACGTCCCTTGATTTTGGCCCTGTCACTCTTTCAACTATGGGGGAGGCACTCGCTATAGGCAGTTCTGCCTTTTGCCTCCCTCACTCAAATAGAACAAACAAATAATAATAATAATCGCACATGAAAACTTCACCTCAAATTAGTTTACAACACTACCTATCAATAACAGGCTCGCTAACGCTCGTCAGGAACAAAATTCACAACTAAATGGTACGAAAGGTCTTATGATAGCCAAACTAATGGGGCGTCATACTGTATCAAAACGAATGGGGCTAAATATGAGGGAAAAGGGGGTCCCGAAGAAACACACCCTCTATCATCTCCTTTCCTCTTCGTGGCCCTTCAGACTATGGGTCGTATTCCCAGGCACTACATACAGTCCATTCATTATAGGTAGGCCAAAGATGTTGACCACTAACCTCTACAACTCAAAAACAACTAGAGTAATCGAGCTAACATTTCTACCATTTGGGAAAAGTCAGCCAGGGAATAGGTGTGGAAATGTATAGCTCGTTTTCTCTAGCCCTTATAGAGTTACAGAGACAAAAGGTTATAAATTGTGGCCTACCTATAATGAAGGGACTATACTGTACAGTCGGCCTAATAAGTGATGTCTCGGCACCAAGTATGTTTTGATCCATAATTGGTATCAGCAATATCTAAGCTTAATTTCTTCACATCGAGTGAAATATACAAACCTGTTCCTACACTTACCCAAACTATTCAACATCTGACAGACATTAATACAGCACAGAGCAAGCCAAACGTAATTACAGCTAGGATATGACTTATTAGCGCGACCGTACACTCTCCCCGATAGTGCTTACGCTCCAACATAAACTATACAACGCCTATAATATATCATGGCATAATAAAGGACGGATGCCATTCGTACAAATTGGCAGGCTGATAAAACCGATCTACTGTATCAATTAAGCGGTCATGAATTCACTCAATACGACGAAGTTCCCGATCGACCAGGTTGTATATCGACTGAGAATATGGCTACACTTAGTTATATTCTTCTTTTTCTTCTTCTTTGTCTTATTCTTCTTCTTCTTTGTCAGGTCAGGTCAGGTCAGGTGAAGGTATTGAGGGATAAGCCTTTACAACGGCACCTCGTATTTACATTCTACTTTTCCTATTTTTCTGAAGAGTGTAGAGAGGGGAGGAGGGGTGTTGTAGAGAGAAGTAGCTGTTGGAGTGGCTTTGTTATGTGTGTTATTCGTCTTCTTCCTCTTCTTCTTATTGCGAAGTGGCTCGCTGCTGGTTCCGTTCTTCGACTATTGATCAAGGATGAGGACGGTGGATTTTTGTCGGCGTCTGTACCCTCCAATTAAAACTCGGGCGCCACCTTATACTTCCCCGGCGGTTCATCAGGGAAGATAATTGTTTTCGTCGTGTAAGGCAGAAGTTCCGGAACTAAAATAATCCCATTATAACTTCGCCGAATCTAATGCCGGAAAATTGTAATCAGTGCTGCAATCGAGGAATTTTTTTGTGAGCAAGGGAAAGAAGAGATAAAATGTGTAGTGAAGGGCCCCCTATAGAATTACTAGCCACTACAGCAGAAAACTCCGAATCTTATTAAGGGGAGATGGATCGTTTTCCTGGACCCCCTTCTCCCTTATGTTTAACCACATTAAGTTTTCAGATTTTAAGATGTTAGCCCCATTAGCTTGTCAATTTTCAGACCTTTCACCTCATTTCTTTGTCAATATTATGACATTTCGTATGACATTTTGGGAGAACCGGCCTTTGGCCGGGATTTTTTTTTTTTACCGAAAAATGTACAAGTTAATGTGAAAGGGGGATCTAATTGTTTTTTGTTTTTTTTATTTTGATGGAGGAAATAAACAAAAGGTGAGGAATAAACAAAAGGGAGGAAGGTGAAACAAAAATGAATTAATATATGAATAAAAATCGATCAAAAAGTGAGCCATCCCCCTTTAATTTTTCATCAAGGCGACGAGAGAAGTTTCTCATATTCAACGCCTGAGAAAATTCCCCTCAGCCGTGAAGGAAAAACGATTCGAACCCTCCCTCTCCTCTCAATCCTATTTAAAAGGGTTGTAGAAAGAAGGGAGGGGATTTTCTGTAGATCAATAAGTTCATTGGAGTGTTATACACGATTACTGCTACTAGTAAAATTCCTTAATTAAGGGGAGGTTTTTAGTTTGCTCTCCAGACCCCCATCAAGCTTGAAGAAATACCTCCCCCCCCCTCCCCCCCCCCATCGAGATTAATTAATATATACAGTATATACTGTATATATATATTTTTTTTTCCCGGTACAAGAAATTATCTATAATTACAGGCTCGCTATCGCACGCTAGGAAAAATCGACAAATAAATGACACGAATTATTTTAATATGGACAGAGAACTGGGGCGATAAGTCTTAAAATCGTCAAATTAATGGGCCGAACGTCTAAAATTCCAAAGCGAGTAAGACTAAACGTGAGGGAGAAGAAAGTATATCCATTCAAAGCCTTATTATGGCCTCAAAAATAATACTATCATCATGTTATTTATTTTAAGTTTTAACCTCTTCTGTACCGGCGATGTCTTTTTCATTATATTCTGGCAACTGTTAGACGACTTTAATCAGCTTAGTAAGGGCGTCTATTCATTAAAAGATTACATACTGTCTCAATTCTTTTAGCTACCATATATTCTTCCTAAACTTCAATAACTCGTCTAAATGTGGCTGATATCAAATAATAAAGACGTCGCCGGTACAGAAGGGGTTAACCCGTACAGTACCGGTGACGTCTTTTTCATTGTATTCGGGCAGCTATTAGACGATTTTATTCAGCTTAGGAAGGACCTCTAGCCCTATATTAAAGCTTCAGACTATCTCAACCAACCCTCTAAACTACCACAGATCGTTCCTAAGCTGCATAATATCGTCTAAATATAGGCTAGAATATAATGTAACACACGTCGCTGGTACTCAAAGGGTTAAGGTGGTGTCACACGAGCGATTTTTCCCTCAATTTCTACGAGCAATTGTAGTCTGGCAGGCTTAAAATTTCAGTTATATCTGAAATCTGCCACCTAACATAATCTGCCAGCTAACATAATCTGCCTGCTAACATAATCTGCCAGCTAACATAATCTGTCAGCTAACATAATCTGCCTGCTAACATAATCTGCCTGCTAACATAATCTACCAGCTAACATAATCTGCCAGCTAACATAATCTGCCAGCTAACATAATCTGCCAGCTAACATAATCTGTCAGCTAACATAATCTGCCAGCTAACATAATCTGCCAGCTAACATAATCTGCCAGCTAACATAATCTGCCAGCTAACATAATCTGTCAGCTAACATAATCTGCCAGCTAACATAATCTGCCAGCTAACATAATCTGCCAGCTAACATAATCTGCCAGCTAACATAATCTGCCTGCTAACATAATCTGCCAGCTAACATAATCTGCCAGCTAACATAATCTGCCTGCTAACATAATCTACCAGCTAACATAATCTGCCAGCTAACATAATCTGCCAGCTAACATAATCTGCGAGCTAACATACTCTGCCAGCTAACATAATCTGCCAGCTAACATAATCTGCCAGCTAACATAATCTACCAGCTAACATAATCTGCCAGCTAACATAATCTGCCAGCTTACATAATCTGCCAGCTAACATAATCTGCCAGCTAACATAATCTGCCAGCTAACATAATCTGCCAGCTAACATAATCTGCCAGCTAACATAATCTTCCAACTAACATAATCTACCAGCTAACATAATCTGCCAGCTAACATAATCAGCCAGCTAACATAATCTGCCTGCTAACATAATCTGCCAGCTAACATAATCTGCCTGCTAACATAATCTGCCAGCTAACATAATATGCCAGCTAACAAAATCTGCCAGCTAACATAATCTGCCAGCTAACATAATCTACCAGCTAACATAATCTACCAGCTAACATAATGTGCCAGCTAACATAATCTGCAAGCTAACATAATCTGCCAGCTAACATAATCTACCAGCTAACATAATCTGCCAGCTAACATAATCTGCCAGCTAACATAATATGCCAGCTAACATAATCTGCCAGCTAACATAATCTGCCAGCTAACATAATCTGCCAGCTAACATAATCTGCCAGCTAACATAATCTACTAGCTAACATAATCTGCCAGCTAACATAATCTACCAGCTAACATAATCTACCAGCTATCATAATCTGCCAGCTAACATAATCTGTCAGCTAACATAATCTGCCAGCTAACATAATCTGCCTGCTAACATAATCTGCCAGCTAACATAATCTGCCTGCTAACATAATCTGCCAGCTAACATAATCTGCCAGATAACATAATCTGCCAGCTTACATAATCTGCCAGCTAACATAATCTGCCAGCTAACATAATCTGCCAGCTAACATAATCTGCCAGCTAACATAATCTACCAGCTAACATAATGTGCCAGCTAACATAATCTGCCAGCTAACATAATCTACCAGCTAACATTATCTGCCAGCTAACATAATCTTCCAGCTAGCATAATCTGCCAGCTAACATAATCTACCAGCTAACATAATCTGCCAGCTAACATAATCTACCAGCTAACATAATCTGCCAGCTAACATAATCTGCCAGGTAACATAATCTGCCAGCTAACATAATCTGCCTGCTAACATAATCTGCCTGCTAACATAATCTACCTGCTAACATAATCTGCCAGCTAACATAATCTGCCAGCTAACATAATTTGCCAGCTAGCATAATCTGCCAGCTAACATAATCTACCAGCTAACATAATCTGCCAGCTAACATAATCTTCCAGCTAACATAATCTACCAGCTAACATAATCTACCAGCTAACATAATCTGCCAGCTAACATAATCTACCAGCTAACATAATCTGCCAGCTAACATAATCTACATGCTAACATAATCTGCCTGTTAACATAATCTGCCTGCTAACAAAATCTACCAGCTAACATAATCTGCCTGCTAACATAATCTGCCTGTTAACATAATCTGCCTGCTAACATAATCTACCAGCTAACATAATCTGCCAGCTAACATAATCTGCCAGCTAACATAATATGCCAGCTAACATAATCTACCAGCTAACATAATCTGCCAGCTAACATAATCTGCCAGGTAACATAATCTACCAGCTAACATAATCTACCTGCTAACATAATCTGCCAGCTAACATAATCTACCAGCTAACATAATCTGTCAGCTAACATAATCTGCCAGCTAACATAATCTGCCAGCTAACATAATCTGTCAGCTAACATAATCTGCCAGCTAACATAATCTACCAGCTAACATAATCTATCTTCAATCTAGTTTCCGATCCTAATGTGAGAAAGCCTCAAAAGATCACGATAAGAAACTTGCTCATCGAAAATTGCCAGAAAAAAACTGCTCGTGTGACTCCGGCTTTAAGGGGGGTGACCTGCTTTTTGTTATTTCTGTCCTTTTCTCTCTTTCTCTGGCTTGTATCTATTCGGCCCCATTTAGCCAACTATTTTAAGACGTTTATCCCCATATAGGTGTCGATTTCTTCCTTGCGAGCGATAGCGAGCCAGCATTATATGAAGAAATCCGGCTTCGCCGGAGACTTTTTTCTATTGAAAAATTTACAAATCTAGCCTGCTGTCAAACAAAAATACAAAATATGCTGGCTCGCTACCGCTCACCAGTAAAAAAATTACATCTGGATGGGGATAAACGTCTTAAAACAGTAGGCTAAATGGGGCCAAATGGATACAAGCCAGAGAAAGATAGAAAAGGACAGAACAAAAACAGGTCACCCCCCTTTAATCTCTGCAAGTCACGGACAAAACCATTCAGCTTTGGGGTTTATCTCACTTGATGACGGAGCGGAAATAAATAATTTTCGATTTACCTCACCAAGGTGGAAGAAACAATTCTTTAACCCTTTCTGTACCAACGATCTCTATTATAATATATGCTAGCTGTATTTAGACGATTTGATGCAGCTTAAGAAGGATCTGTGGTAGTATAAAGGGTTAAGCCTAATCTCTCCTAGCCCATCTTAACCCAACCAATTCCACCCTGGTTTAAGCTACAGGATATTGTAACGTAGAACTGAGCCCCCAGCTGATTGGTATGCATGAAGCGGGGTGGTGGCGGCCAGACGGAAGCGGGTCAAAACGGCCTCACTCCGAAATGGCCACACTCCGAAATGGCCACACACCGAAACAGAACTCAATGGGGAGCCGGTGGTGGCTCAAACTGGATAGATCCATAACTGAGATGGCCTGTTGTTTTGGGATCTGTTGAACTGTGTACATAAATACAGTCTTAATACATACATAAATACAGTCTTAATACATACATAAATACAGTCTTAATACATACATAAATACAGTCTTAATACATACATAAATACAGTCTTAATACATACATAAATACAGTCTTAATACATACATAAATACAGTCTTAATACATACATAAATACAGTCTTAATACATACATAAATAAAGTCTTAATACATACATAAATACAGTCTTAATACATACATAAATAGTCTTAATACATACATAAATACAGTCTTAATACATACATAAATACAGTCTTAATACATACATAAATACAGTCTTAATACATACATAAATACAGTCTTAATACATACATAAATACAGTCTTAATACATACATAAATACAGTCTTAATACATACATAAATACAGTCTTAATACATACATAAATACAGTCTTAATACATACATAAATACAGTCTTAATACATACATAAATACAGTCTTAATACATACATAAATACAGTCTTAATACATACATAAATACAGTTAAAGAAACGGGACTAAAGAAATTGCTGGAATATATAAAGTTGCCATTTGCAACTTGCATGGAAAGGAGATGAAGGGATGACAACCAGCACACACATAAATTGCATAAATACATAAACAAAAGATTATATTATTCACTACTTTTCAAACTCAATAAAGAGAGAGAGAGATTACAAAGGAGTACAAAGGAAATCAAGCAACAACAGATCTAGTGGCCCTTCTAGGCTGCTTGTCCTCCAAAACACTGAGGATCAAGTGTCCAAACAGTGGTTTAGAGTGGGTAAGGGAACATTGGAAAGGGAATTACTGCCCTGGAACTAATGTCCGTAGCAGGATTAGGAAGTTAGTAGGGGACAGAAGGGTTAGTAACTGAGGGGGGGATAAAATAAAGTTATTCATTTACAAACGCAGAGAGAGAGAGAGAGAGAGAGAGACAGAGACAGAGAGAGAGAGAAAAAAATTGAGAAGTGCGAGTTGTTGATAAGAGATCAATTACGATTTGTAAGACCTCCTCTTCTTCTTCCTTTCATCTCCAACACCTATCTTTCTCTCTCTCCCTATTTCATCTTCTTCTGCTTGTCAAAAAATTCAATTCTCGCCATAATCCGACGAATCAGGTTATTTTTTCTTCATTAACCCTCTGAAGATTGTGACGCATTTTGACAGTTTATTCTGGCTATCGTTAGACGATTTTATACAGTTTAAGAAGGATCTGTGGTAATTATAAGGGGAAGGACTATCACAATTATTATTAACCCTCTTGAATTCCACCTACCCTTCCCAATCTGAATAAAATCGTCTAATATTAGCCGGAACACAGAAATGCGTATTGGATCTTGAAAGGGTTGAAATGCCTAAGAGTTATTTCCAAACCCCTCTCCGTTTTATTATTATTATTATTATTATTATTATTATTATTATTATTTATCGTCTAGCTATCTCTGTACCATTGAGGCTTGTCGGTTCTGTTTTTTATGCATTCTTTTCATGGTCATCTTATGCTGTTGTCTTAGTTTTTTTGTTTTCCAATCCTTTCGTTGTTTATATAGGCCTTCCCTCGTTTCTTACTTCCTCTATTTTTTCCTTCTATTTTTCTTCTGAGTTACGCTTTTGGGAAGAGTCAGACAGGGTATAGGTGTGGAAAATGTACAACCCATTTGCTCTAAGCTCATTTGCTCTAGCCCTTTATGAGTTACAGAGGTAAGGGGTCACGATTGTTATCCTACCTATAAAGAACATGGTATAGGTTTAAACACCAATATTGTTTTCTCTTAACCCTCTCCGACATATGACGCAATTTTGAGCCTATTAGGGATACTTTAAAGCCTTTATTACCATCAGGGGTATTTACAAACCTTTAGTTTAGTTACTTCAACCTCTGCAGTTGTCTTTGAGTTAGCTGTGGGCAGAAAACTAATTTTGGAGAGGTAATTATAAGAGTGAGAGAACTCTATTAATTAAATGACCAAACTATGTTATTCTTCTGTGTCTCTCCGTCATTGTCTCAGTCATCTGGAAGGGGGATTTACCTGGCATGTCCTGTCCTAAAGTTGGTATCACACGAGAGCTTTTTTAGTCAACATTCGATGATCAACATTTTTCTGGCAACATTTCTGAACTATTTTGTACCGGTATCGGGAACTAGACTGATGGTAGATGAATTTAGGTAAGCGAACTATCTTAAAAGTTGACCTCATAAGCTGCCAGACCAGTGTTGAGGCTACATGTTGAATGAAAAAGCGCTCGTGTGATACCGGCTTAACAAACACGAGGGACTTTTAAAACTCTCAAGACATCTTATTTCACTTGATCGTGCTGCTTGGTTTTGTGGTGATTTTCTTATTAACCCCTTCTGTACCGGCGACGTCTTTTTAATTTCATTCTGGCTACTACTAATCGATTGTATTCAGTTTAGGAAGAATCTCTAGCAATTATATGGCTTCAAACTATCTAAACAAACCCTTCTAACTACCACTGATCCTTCCTATGCTGCATAATATCGTCTAAATATAGCTAGAATATAACATAACACACGTCGCTGGGTTATGAATTTTACGACAATGCACAGCAAAATTAAGATGAGGTTGACGCCGGTGGGTGAGACAGAATTTAGACTTTTGGACTACAAATTTAATGTCAGAAAGAAAGCTCGATATATTGACGAGGGTAACATTTGGTGGTTTTGAAAAGAAACAAAAATATATATATACCATATATACTGTATATATATATATATATACCATATATATACTGTATATATATATATATATATATATATATATATATATATATATATATATACCATATATATATATATATATATATATACTGTATATAGAGAGAGAGTTCCGAAAATCCACGATGGCTGAAAACTTTAGTCTATGGTTTTACTTGTGTGAAAATGAAAAAAAAAAATATATATATATATACTGTATATATATACTGTATATACTGTATATATATATACTGTATATATACTGTATATATATGTATATATATACAGTATAATATATACTCCTTATCGACCTCTACCAAGGAGCTATTCATCGTGTAACATTGGTAGCACTGAGGCCTTGTGGTCTGGAGAATGTGGATTGGATACCCGATTCCGAAAACACGAGCCAAGTTTCTGTAACTGATCGCGTTTTTTTTGCAGTAAATAATCACACCGATTTCCTGGTCGATTCCTTCCAATCGGTAGAATTATCCTCTCAATTTATATAGTCCTTTTTAGAAAATGCCCATAGTGGTTACGCTGTTGGTCTTACGTCCTAATGGCAGCATTCCAGGCAGCTATGTTCTGGGCTGCCTAATTAGACTTGTTTTTCCTTTATTTTTTTGTTTTCTAACACACACAAACTTTCATCTCCCCATTCAATGTTGATTATCTATCCCCTCCATAACCAGTCATGCCTGCTAATACGAAACTTTTTGCTGATACTTTTAATATCTTGCCGCCTTCTCAGCTCCCTCTTATATATTGTATCTTCCACCTTTATCTTCCCGCTTAAGCTCACACATATATCACGTAATTATAATTTCCACACGTTTCATTCTGTTAACAAGACGGCAATGAGCAAGAACTGAAAAGGATATCAACGACATTCATGTCCTGGATAATATAAGTGACTAGAAACATGGATCATAGACAACTACATATTTACCCATCAATAGAAACATGGATCATAGACAACTACATATTTACCCATCAATAGAAACATGGATCATAGACAACTACATATTTACCCATCATTTGAAGGCCTGTTACGATGGTAATATATAATCTGAGTACGTCTTTGGGTGAGGGTTGGTCCTATCCCGAGTGAGGTTTGGCAACCTCTACCTAACCTAACCCATTTCTGTCTCTCGTTTACTGTCATACTTTTTCCTTCTGGGGGCAGGGGGCTAGTAATCCTCCTGCCCTTGTAAAACTCACCTACTCAGATTTTAAGACGGTCGGCCCATTAGCTTGGCGATTTTAAGACCTTCCACCTCATTTATTTGTCAATTTTAAGACTGTTCGTGCCATTTAGGTGTCGTGCTTTTCCTGGCGAGCGATAGCGAGCCTGTAGGGGGTGAGGAAACGCGAAAGTGGTCCCGGACCCTAAGAACTGGACCTTTATATGTAGTTTCTGTTCGGGCTTTGTCTAGAATCGGCCACCCCCAGCTACGGGGTATTTGCCGGAGTATACACAAACATACAATAAGTCTTCAGTATATCAAGATAGTCTAATTAACGTTTCAGCAATAATTTCTTCTTTAGTCAGGAAGCCGTATAGACTATTGCTTTAATTCGTAAGCCATTCAGTACCGGTGACATCCTATTAACATTATTCAGGCTACTAATAGACGATTTTATTCAGTTTAAAAAGGTCCTCCAGGAATTAACAGGTTTCGAACCATCTCACTTGACCCTTTCTACTACCACAATCCATCGTAAGCTGCACAAAATAGTCTAAATATAGCTAAACTAAAATATAAAAGACGTAGCCGGTATAAGAGTTGAATAATGTTTTGCCATTTCAGCACCTGATACCGAACAATTACTGTTGGCATGAGTTTTGTTCAAAGAAATATTCGGAATAGGCTTCCCATCTCTGAATGAAGCGAAATTGTTGTTGGCATTGTGAAGGGAAAGGATTAATTAAGAGTACAAGGGTATATGTATATTAAAAACATGACAATATATGCAATAATACGTCACTATTTTGCTATTTAGCGTTCGTGCTTGTGTTATTGCATTCATTGTCTAGGGTTGGTTGTGATTTTCCATTTTAACCCAATGACAAAATTACTCATAACCGAATTTGGACAGCCGATGGGGTCAATATCAACCTATCCTGTAACCTATGGAATTAAATTGGCCGCAAAAAATACCTCGATATAACTTTCATAATAAGTGAAGACCCGTGAAATTGAATGTCGATAATTTGTTACCTTAGATTTTTACCCCCACAAGTTTCTTCTCTGATCCTCCTCCTGTGAAGGGGAGATGGAGCGTTTTTCTGGCCTCCCTTCTTCTTCATGTTTAGCCCCATAAGTGTTAAGACGTTCGCCCCATTAGCTTGTCGATTTTAAAACCTTTCGTCCCATTTCTATATAAAAATCAAGACCTTTCTTGCCATTTAGGTGTCGACTTTTTTCCTGGCGAGCTATAGCGAGCCTGTAGTTTTAAGAGAAATCGGCCTTCGGCCGGGAATTTTCTATATCGAAAAATATACAAATTTTCTTTAAGGGGAGTCTAGGGGCATTTTGTTTTAAGCTTGGTGAAAGTCTAACGAAATAATATAGGAACAAATATATTAATAAAATAAATAAAAATGTGTGAAGATCCGTTCAGAAATATCCTCACGGAATCATGAGATAAAAACAACACTATTTTCAGTGGATAATAAGTACATAATAAGTATAATGATTTTATTAACAAATACATTACATAAATAACCAAATAAATTACTCAATACATTATACAATTCGAATCACGTAAAACACTTCTATATAAGCCTCTATGCACTTAAGAAAATATATCAATATACAAATACATTAAACAAATTAGTCAATATATGAGAATCAGTACGTAGATGATTAAATTAATAATAAATACCGTCTATATCCATTTCATTCTGGCTGTCATTAGGTAATTTATTGTAAGATATATAGAGCTAAAGGGGAGATGGGTCGTTTTTCTAGTCCCCCTTCTTCCTCATGTTTAGCCACATTAGTTTTCAGATTTTAAGACGTTCGGCCCATTAGTTTGGCTATTTTAAGACCTTTCGCCCCACTTCTTTGTCAATATGAAGACTTTTCGTGTCATTTCGGTGACGATATTTTTAATGGCGAGCGATTTTCCGCGAAGGCCGGGACATTTTTATATCGAACAATTTACAAATTTATCTTGAAGGAGGGTCTTGGGTGGGCGTTTCTTTAACCCTTTCTGTACCGCGACGTCTTTTTCATTTTATTCTAGCTATATTTGGATGATTTTGAGCAGATCTGTGGTAGTATAGAGGGTTACTTGAGATAGTTCAAAGCCTGTTAATAATTGCAGGAGGCCCATTTTAAACTGAATAAATAGTTTAATAGTAGCTAGAAGAAAATAAAAAAGACGTCGCCTGTACAGAAGGGGTTAAGCTTAATGGAGGTCTAGGGAGGAAACTAAAAAAAACAAATATATACATAAATGAGCAAATAAATGCAACTATGCCCTCCTAATAACTTCTAGAGGTAGCTAGGTTAAAACATTGGGTTCATCTCCTTGAAACGATTCATAAAAGGCAAAATTTAGTTTTTTCGCCTCAAGCAGAACTGGAATTTTTTAGCCATCAAGTTATATAGAAAACACTGTGAGCGCATTAACCCAAGAACGGCGAGGAGACTCTTAACCTAAGACGTGCGCATGGGGGGTATGAGACACCACACGCCTGTGCGCACGTATTTGAGCTGTTCCCATCACTAACATAGTTATTTTACCATAAATAGCATTAATACTTATCCATATGCGCCTATTTTAGGTTGATTATAAAGGTATTAACCTGTTACAGCAATAAAACAAGTGGAAACAGCGTTTGGATGGTCAAAATCAGCGATACAGGCCGGGAGTTACATAATGTATGGCTGAGGCAACCTCCCTCCCCTCCTCTTGTCTGGAGAGACACTGTTACGCAATAGTCTCTCTCTCGCTCTTTCCCACGCCTGGTAACAGTGATGACAACGCCCTGCTACCAACTCGCTAATGTTAGCATGAAAATAGACAACAAAATAAGGGAATAACAGGGAAAATAGGTGATAACTGAAGGCGGGGAGGAAAGTGGGGAAGGAGGGGATGTGGAGAAGTGATATTTGGCAGGGGCAAAAAAAAAGAAAAAAAAACAAAAAACATTTTGGGGGTGTTTTAAATGGATTTTTTTAGGCCCAGGATCTTAAGAGTCTTCCCGCAGTCGCCCGGGGAAACTCTTAAGAGTCTTCCCGCACTTGCCGGGTTAAGAGGTTTTACTGGGCGAAGGTGGCGGGACTCTTAACCCCTTCAGACTCATATGATGCAGAGGTTGCCAGATTAGCAATAAGAAATAGAGTTCTTTCACTCTTATAATTACCTCTCCAAAAAACTAAAGGTTTTTAAATACCCCTGATGGTAACAAAGGCTTTAAAGTATCCCTAATAGGCTCAAAATTGCATCATATGTCGGAGAGGGTCAAGATCCAAGCCCTATAAAAAATCACTCAAAACAAAGGAATATGTGATTAAGTGAGATAATTCCCCTCCATACCTACTATTATTTCCTCCACATGTGTCAACTCCCCCCCCCCCCCCCTCTTCAATTATCACCTATTTTTATACTTATTCCCTTGTTTATCGGTTTATTTTCCGCGCCAATATCTCCCATCCGGTTTCAAGGTCATCAGGGACGCATAGAGAGAGCATGGCAAGAGAAAGACGGCAAAAAAAAAGAAGCTCAGTCTAGCTTAAGGCCTGGAAGAGGGAGGGTGTATGTCTCGTGCGCCTCTTACCTCATGACAGGAGGGTCGGCAATAATTAGATTTTTTCAACCCCCATTTACTATTCCCACTTGTTTTATTGCTGTTACATGTTAATATCTTCATATTAAAAGTAAAATAGGCGCATATGAATAAGTAATAACGATATTTATCGGATAATGACAATTTTAGGCGGGAATGAAGCAAAATATGCTCACTTGGCGCGCACTTTTAAAAACCAATGACGCAGCGTTTTCGGGTTAAGCCGGTATCACACGAGAGCCTTTATAGTCGGAAACTAGACTGATGGTAGATGAATGTAGGTAGCCGAAGTACTACAAATGTTGACCTCATAAGCTGGCAGTCCAGTGTTGAGGATAAATAATGAGGGAAAAAGCGCTCGTGTGATACCAGCTTTAACCAATTCAGTACCTGTAACTTCCTTTTCATTATATATCTGACGGTCCTTTTGCAATTAAGAAGCTACAGACTATCTCCAATTACACTTTCAACTACCACAGATCCTTCCTAAGCTGCATTCAATCGCCTAAATAGAGCTCAACAACAACATACATCACCGGAAATGGTACAGTCAAAATCAATAGCTCGTTGACAATATTCCTAGTCAACTGTGCTACAATCACTGTATTTACACAGTTTCCTCGTGTTTCTATTAGGATTTGACTAGTTCTATTGGTTTCACGAAGCAAACATGCGAGTTAATATCCCCCTCCCTAGATTTCACGCCTTTTATCATCAAGGGTTTCGGTGATCTATTGAGTGTTATTGCACAGCTGCCGAGAAATTAACCTGGAAGAAATGCCATGAATAAAGGGAATGGTCTGATGCTCTTTCATGCTTTTATATGGTTTGATTATGCCAAGTTTGTGGCCTTCCTCGTTTGTAATAATGTTAATTGAAGTGGTTAAAACGACTTCGTCTTATTTACATCAAGCATTAACCCCTTCTGTACCGGCAACGTCTTTTAAATTCCATTCTAGCAATATTTAGACAATGTTGAGCAGTTTGAAAAGAATCAAGTGAGATAGTTCTAAGCGTGGTTCTTGCTTGAGAATTATTAAACTGAATACAATCTTGTAAATATAGCTAGAATATAATGAATGATGTCGCCGGTACAGAAGGGGTTAACTTGTTATGATGATTATATATTATAACAAGCTCATCACAGCCTTTGTACCAGGTTCATAAATTATAATGACAACTGTACATGAGAGCCTGATTATTACGGTACTATAACAGCATCACTATGCGGACCCTCTTGCCGAATATGCAGCCGCTCCTTACACACGTAGTCTGTTTCGCAATCGCCGTTGGCAACCGTAACAATACACTCGCCGCGACAAACAGCTCTGACGATAGTCCTTACATCAAGCAATCCTGTGGTGCTGGTCGGATGAGTAGTGGTTGAAGAATTGCTAAGGGATGGTATACTGATGTGTGATATTTTGTGGACATTGTTGGCAGGATTGATGGATGGAATGTTTGCTGGACTATGCTGGGAAGGAATTGAAGAATTTGTGAACGGAACGTTTGCATGACTAATCTCAGGAAGTGCTAGAGGACTTTTGGAAGGTACGTTTGATAGATTAAGCGGAGTATGTGATGGAGGGCCTACGGAGTGGTGGTTTACTCGGCTAAGTGGAACTGGTGATGGAGTCCCTCTGGGAGGAACGTTTGCTAGGCCAAACTGAGGAAATTGAATATTTGTGAAGGGAGCATTTACTAAACTAAGTCGAGAAGATGGTGGAGGACTTGTGAAGGGTGCGTTTGACAGACTAGGCATAGGATATGTTGGAGGACTTGTGGAGGGAACGTTTGCTTGATTAAGGTGAGGTGGTAATAAAGGATTTGTAAAGGGAAAGTTTGTTTGATTAAGGTGAGGTGGTGATAAAGAATTTGTAGAGGGAACGTTTGCTAGACTAATTTGAGGAAGTATGGGAGGACTTTTGAAGGTAATGTTTGATAGAGTTGGCGTATTTCTTGGGGGAACGTTTGTTAGATTGAGCTTGGGAAGGGCTGGGGGGATTCTCGCCAAGTGTGGAGGACGTGGAAGCCGAGGCGGTGCAGTAATCGGAAAGTATATTTGCTGGTGATGATTGAATGACGCAGGAAGTGGGGAATGCGGAAATAAGATTTCATCAGAGAACAAACTCCCATTAGAAGAATCATCGACGTCGTGTACTGGAAGATTGCCAGATATAGAACCATTAATCAGAAAGTTGTAGGACTGGGAAGAGAAGTGGTTCGAAGACGACCCCGTTTCTTGTCGATGTGGAGATTGTATGAGCGATTGTGAGTGTGAAGAGGAGTGGTGCGAAGACGGCCCCGTACCCTGTCGATGTGATGATTGTCTGAGCGATTGTGAGGGTGAAGAGGAGTGGTGCGAAGACGGCCCCGTACCTTGTTGATGTGAAGACTGCCTGAGCGATTGGGAGTGTGAAGAGTTGTTGTGCGAAGACGACCCCGTATCCTGTTGATGTGAAGATTGTCTGAGCGATTGGGAGTTTGAAGAGGAGTGGTGCGAAGACGGCCCCATACCATGTTGATGTGGAGATTGGGGGCTCAATTGGACAGGATTGGCAGCGGTCAGTTGGCGTAGAGGTTGGTGGCTGTAGAACTGAGAAGGATGATCTGCCGCATCCTGTGGAGGTGGCGAGACTTGCGAGATCCAAGGAAACTCGGCGATAGCAGGTTGTCCTGCTCTTTGATGATCATACGGCGATGGTGGTCGCCTGGGTTCGAACACTGTCAGTAGAGTAGAAGAAAATATATATAACTATACAGTACAAAATAATAAATGGATATATAATCAAGGTGGGTATATTGACAGTGGTTTACCTTTGAATTGTTGATATACCGTTCTATTCTTTTATACATACAAGTTTTAAAGATACGAAAGATCTTGGAATTCACTCCCACTCTCTAGGGGTATTTTTTAAAGCTAGGTTAAGGTCTAGTGAAATAATATAGGAACAAGTATATTAATAATATATATAAAAATGTGTGACAATTCGTTCAGAAATATCCTCACGGAATCATGAGATAAACAAAACTATTTTCAGTGGATAATAAGTACATAATAAGTATAATGATTTTATTAACAAATACATTACATACATAACCAAATAAATTACTCAACATATTATACAATGCGAAACACAAAACAAAGTTCTATATAAGCCTCTATGCACTTAAGAAAATACATCAATATACAAATAAATTAAATAAATTAGTCAATATTTGAGAATCAGTACGTATATGATTAAATTAATAATAAATACCGTCTATATCCATTTCATTCTGGCTGTCATTAGGTAATTTATTGTAAGCTATATAGAGCTAAAGGGGAGATGGGTCGTTTTTCTAGTCCCCCTTCTTCCTCATGTTTAGCCACATTAGTTTTCAGATTTTAAAACGTTCGGCTCATTAGTTTGGCTATTTTAAGACCTTTCGTCCCATTGCTTGGTCAATATGAAGACTTTTCGTGTCATTTAGGTGACGATTTTTTTTTCCTGGCGAGTGATTTTCCGGCCTTAGGCCGGGAAATTTTTCTATCGAAATATTTACAAATTTATCTTGAAGCAGGGTCTTGGGTGGGTGTTACTTTATGCTTGACGGAAGGAAACTAAGAAAATAATACAAATATACATAAATGAGCAAATAAATACACCTATCCCCCCTTAATAACTTCTAGAACTATCCAGGTTAAAACAATGGGGTCATCTCCTTAAAACGATTCATAAAAGACAAAAAAAAAAAAATTTTTCGCCCCGAGCAAGACTAGAATGTTTTAGCCTTCAAGCTATATAAGAAACTGTGAGCACATTAACCCATTCAGTACCTGTAACTTCCTTTTCATTATATATCCGACGGTCCTGTTGCACATATGAAACTACAGACTCCATTAACCCTTTTAACTACCACAGGTCCTTTCTAAGCTGCATTCATTCATCTAAATAGAGCTCAACAACAACAACAGACATCGCCGGAAATGGTGCAGTCAAAATCAATAGTTCGTTGACAATATTCCTAGTCAACTGTGCAATTGTAACCCTTTCGCGCACCAAGACGCGATTTGCATCCTTTTTGGGATACTTAAAAGCCTTTGTGACCATCAGTATTATTTAGAAACCTTTAGTTTAGTTACTTAAGCCTCTGCAGTTGTCTTTGAGTGAGCTGTGGACTGAAAACTAATTTGAAGAGGTAATTATGAGATTAAGAAAATTCTATTTTTGCATACTAAACGGCAACCCCCGGTTCATGAAAGGGTTAAGCTATTACTGTACTTCCACAGTTTCCTCGTGTTTCTATTAGGAATTATCTAGTTCTATTGGTTTCTATTAGGAATTATCTAGTTCTATTGGTTTCTATTAGGAATTATCTAGTTCTATTGGTTTCTATTAGGAATTATCTAGTTCTATTGGTTTCTATTAGGAATTATCTAGTTCTATTGGTTTCTATTAGGAATTATCTAGTTCTATTGGTTTCTATTAGGAATTATCTAGTTCTATTGGTTTCTATTAGGAATTATCTAGTTCTATTGGTTTCTATTAGGAATTATCTAGTTCTATTGGTTTCTATTAGGAATTATCTAGTTCTATTGGTTTCACGAAAAAGACATGCGAGTTAATATCCCCCTCCCTCGATTTCACGCCATTTATCATCAAGGGTTTCTGTGATCTATTGAATGTTGTTGCACAGCTGCCGAGAAATTAACCTGGAAGAAATGCCATGAATATAGGGAATGGTGCTTCATGCTTTTATATGGTTTGATGATACCAAGTTTGTGGCCTTCTTCGTTTGTAATAATGTTAATTGAAGTGGTTAAAACGATTTCGTCTTATTTATATTAAGCATTAACCCCTTCTGTACCGGCAACGTCTTTTTAATTTTATGCTAGCCTTATTTAGACGATGTTATGCAGTTTGAGAAGGATCTATGGTAGTGAAAAGGATCAAGTGAGATAGTTCGAAGCCTGTTACTTACCTGAGGCCCTTATTAAACTGAATACAATCTTGTATATATAGCTAAAATAAAATTATGACGCCGGTACAGAAGGGGTTACCTTGTTATGATGATTAAACATAACAAGCTCATCACAGCCTTTGTACCAGGTTCATATAATGGCAACTGTACATGAGAGCCTGATTATTACGGTGCCATAACAGCATCACATCACTCTTGCCGAATATTCAGCCGCTCCATACACACGTAGTCTGTTTTGCAAGCGCCGTTTTCAACCGTAACAATACACTCGCCGCGACAAACAGCTCGGGCTACAACCCTTATACTAATTAGGTATAAGCCTGATCCTCTGATGCCGGTCGGATGAGTAGTGGTTGAAGAATTGCTAAGGGATGGTATACTGATGTGTGATATATTGTGGACATTGTTGGCAGGATTGGTGGATGGAACGTTTGCTGGACTATGCTGGGAAGGAATTGAAGAATTTGTGAACGGAACGTTTGCATGACTAATCTCAGGAAGTGCTAGAGGACTTTTGGAAGGTACGTTTGCTAGATTAAGCTGAGTATGTGATGGAGGGCCTACGGAGTGTTGGTTTATTCGGCTAAGTGGAACTGGTGATGGAGTCCCTCTGGGGGGAACGTTTGCTAGGCCAAACTGAGGAAATTGAACATTTGTGAAGGGAGCATTTACTAAACTAAGTCGAGGAGATGATGGAGGACTTGTGAAGGGTGCGTTTGACAGACTAGGCATAGGATATGTTGGAAGACTTGTCGAGGGAACGTTTGCTTGATTAAGGTGAGGTGGTAATAAAGGATTTGTAGAGGGAACGTTTGCTTGATTAAGGTGAGGTGGTAATAAAGGATTTGTAGAGGGAACGTTTGTTTGATTAAGGTGAGGTGGTGTTAAAGGATTTGTAGAGGGAACGTTTGCTAGACTAATTTGAGGAAGTATGGGAGAACTTGTGAAGGGAATGTTTGATAGAGTTGGCGTATTTCTTGGGGGAACGTTTGCTAGATTGAGCTTGGGAAGGGCTGGGGGGATTCTCGCCAAGTGTGGAGGACGTGGAAGCCGAGGCGGTGCAGTAGTCGGAAAGTATATTTGCTGGTGATGATTGACTGACGCAGGAAGGGGGGAATGCGGAAGCAAGACTTCATCAGATAACAAACTCCCATTTGAGGAATTATCTACGTCGTGTACTTGAAGATTGCCAGATCTATTACCATTAATCGGAAAGTTGTAGGACTGGGAAGAGGAGTGGAGCGAAGACGGCCCCGTACCCTGTTGATGTGAAGATTGTCTGAGCAATTGAGAGTGTGAAGAGGAGTGGTGCGAAGACGGCCCCGTACCCTGTTGATGTGAAGACTGTCTGAGCGATTGGGAGTGTGAAGAGGAGTGGTGCGAAGACGGCCCCGTACCCTGTTGATGTGAAGACTGTCTGAGCGATTGGGAGTGTGAAGAGGAGTGGTGCGAAGACGGCCCCGTACCCTTTTGATGTGAAGATTGTCTGAGCGATTGGGAGTGTGAAGAGGAGTGGTGCGAAGACGGCCCCGTGCCCTGTTGATGTGAAGATTGTCTGAGCGATTGGGAGTGTGAAGAGGAGTGGTGCGAAGACGACTCAGTTTCCTGTGATTGGTTGATCGATTGGGAGTGTGAAGATAAGAAAATGACCCCGTAGCCTGTTCATGTGGAGATTGGCTGAACAATTGTGAGTGGGAAATGAAGTGGTGTGAAGACGACCCTGTATCTTGTCGATGTGGAGATTGGGGGCTCGATTGGACACGATTGGCAGCGGTCGGTTGGCGTGGAGGTTGGTGGCTGTAAGACTGAATAGGATGATCTGCCGCATCCTGTGGAGGTAGCGAGACTTGCGAGATCCAAGGAAACTCGTCGATACCAGGTTGTCTTGCTCTTTGATGATCATACGGTGATGGTACAAAGGAGTACAAAGGAAATCAAGCAACAACAGATCTAGTGACCCTTCTAGGTTGCTTGTCCTCCAAAACACTGAGGATCAAGTGTCCAAACAGTGGTTTAGAGTGGGTAAGGGAACATTGGAAAGCGAATTACTGCCCTGGAACTAATGTCCGTGGCAGGATTAGGAAGTTAGTAGGGGACAGATGGGTTAGTAACTGAGGGGGGGATAAAATAAAGTTATTAATTTACAAACGCAGTCAGTCGCGGGTTTGATGCGAGATATTTGTCTAGGCGGAGTTTAAATGAATCAACGGTGATGCAGTCTATAACGTTTCGGGGAAGCCCATTCCACAAGTTGACAACTCGATTGAAGAAGAAATTCTTAGATTCGTGTGAGTTAAAAGATTTACCAATAATTTTGCAACCGTTTCCCCGCGTGTAATTAGCTTGGTCGATAGTGAAGTACTTACTACAGTTCATATTGTCGATGCCTTTGATGATTTTGAACACTTGAATTAAGTCACCTCTTAATCTGCGCTGGGTTAAAGGAAATAGATTTAATTCTCTAAGACGCTCTTCGTATGGTTTGTTCTTTAGGCTAGGTATCATTTTAGTAACTCTACGTTGAACTCGTTCTAGCTTGTTTATATCTTTTTGGTAATAAGGGCACCAGGATTGAACGCAGTATTCCAGAAGAGGGCGGACTAAGGAATTGTAAAGGGTTAGGATAACTTCTTTGGATTTATGCTCAAATGACCTGCCTATAAAGCCAATTATTTTGTTTGCCTTCTTAACAACTTCTGAACATTGTTGACTCGGTTTTAGGTTACTCGATATTGTTACTCCCAGATCGGTTTCTCTGTTTACATTCTTAAGCTGAGTGCCATTCATCGAATAGTTTGCTTTCTCATTTAGGTATCCGATATGTAGTACTTTACATTTATCCGCATTGAAACTCATTTGCCAAATTTGGGCCCAACATGACAATTTATCTAGATTGTGTTGCATTACGTCAACTTGTTCTTTTGAGAGTACGCTATTTGCAATTTTTGTATCGTCAGCAAATTTTGAGATTGTACAGGTGAGACCCTCATCTATGTCGTTGATGTAAATTAGAAAGAGAATTGGTCCTAGTACCGATCCCTGGGGTACCCCGCTACTTACATTGGTCCATTTAGATGCCTTACCGTTTATGACTACTCTTTGCTTTCTGTCGCTGAGCCAATTTTCTATCCATTTCAACACACCGTCTTGTATTCCATGCGCTTTTAGTTTTAGCAGTTTTTTAGCGCTTTTTAGTTTTTAGTTCGCAAGGGTTCGAACGCTGTCAGTAGAGTAGAAGAAAATATATGTAACTATACAGTATAAGATAATAAAACAATGCAATACACGAAAATATATGTTTTTTTTTTTTACTATGTGAATGAGGGAAACAAAAGGCATAACTGCCTGCAGCGAGTGCCTCCCACAGATTTCAAAGAGTGACATGGCCGAAATCAAGGGATGTTCGAGCTAAAATGCCTGGACACACGGAGTTTGAAGCAATTTAAGTCATAGGAAGAGGGAAAGACTGATTCTGGGAGAGAGTTCCAGAGCTCAGCAGTTGAATAGAAGAAAGTCTGAGAATAGCGTTTCACTCTTGGGTTGGAGAGTTGCACAGAGTAGTGGTGGGATTGTGTTGCAAGGTGGGTACTACGTACCCTACGTAGAGGAGGTGGTATACACTGGGCAAGCTTCGAACACTGATTATTGTAGTAGCGATAGAATAGCGAGAGAGATGCAACATTGCGGCGAAGAGAGAGAGAGAGATTGCAAAGAGTTGGTGAGTGGACGGGAGTTAATGATACGAAAGGCTTTCCTTTCTACTTTATCTAGGAGTGCGGTGTGAGAGGATCCTCCCCACACATGTGAACAATACTCAATACAAAGACACACTGTGCCCCTGTACAGAGCAAGAAGCTACACAGGGGTAAAGAACCCCTTGAGAGGCGGTTGAGCACACCCAGTTTCTGGGAGGCTGCCTTAACGAGACTGGTAATATGGTCTTTCCAAGTGAGAGCAGAAGAAAAAGAGACACCGAGAACATTGAGAGAAGATGAAGGGTTAATTTTTGTATTGTTGAAGAATAAGGGATAGTCATCTGGAGGTTCCTGACGGGTAGTAAGATGGGATAAATTGAGTTTTGGAAGCATTAAATGCAACAAGGTTTTCTCTACCCCAATTGGAAATAGTAGCTAGATCAGAAGATAAGTATTTTATAGCTTCATTACGCTTACTTTTGAGGGACTGCTGACTAGGGCGTTCTGGAAAACTAATTGAGTGGTGTAAGGTAGAGTCGTCTGCATATGAATGGATGGGACTGGATGTACAGTTGAGAAGATCATTTATGAAAATTAGAAAGAGAATAGGAGATAGGACAGAACCCTGAGGAACACCGGAGTTGATAGGATGAGAAAATGAGCAATGGCCGTCCACAACCGCAGCTATGGAACGGCCGCAAAGGAAATTAGAGACAAAGGCACAGATGGAGGGACAGAATCCGAAGGAGGGCAGTTTGGAAATTAAAGATTTGTGCCAGACTCTATGGAAGGCTTTCGATATGTCTAGTGCAACAGAAAAAGTCTCACCGAAGTCCCGAAAGTTGGACGACCAAGAGTTAGTAAGATATGAAAGAAGATCACCAGTAGAGCGACCCTTAAGGAAGCCATACTGGCGATCTGAGAGCAGATTATGAGAAGAGAAATGCTTAAGAATTTGGAAGCAAGAATAGTTTCAAAAACTTTAGAGATACAAGAGATGAGAGCAATTAGACGATAGTTGGAGGGTTGAGAGCGGTCACCCTTCTTTGGGACAGGTTGAATGAGAGCAAACTTCCAGCAAGAAGGAAAGACGTTAGAGGAGAGACAGAGACGAAAGAGTTTGCCTAGGGAGGCGGTCAGCACGGAAGCACAGGTTTTAAGAACAACAGGATAGAAACATTTCTCCGGCGAAGCCGGATTTCTCCATACAATGCTGGCTTGCTATCGCTCGCCAGGATGAAATCGATACCTGGATGGAGATAAACTTCTTAAATAGTTGGCTGAATGGGGCCGAATGGATAGAAGCCAGGGAAAGAGAGAAAAGGAGAGAGAGATAAACAAAAGCCGGTGAACCCCCTTAAGGGATCTGATCCGCATCTCGTCAAATTTGTGACTGTTTAATATACTGTATAGCGATGCATACAAAACAAATATTACATCTTAAAACGTTATACTAATGACAGTTTCATATATTACTCAAAAAACAAAAACAAAATTATTTCAAATATATATATGTAAAATTGGAAGAGCGAATTAGCTCTTTGAGGACGCTATTTCACATTTGATTCTGGTTATCATTAGATCATCCCATGCGGTTTAGGAGAGACCTCTAAATATCAGAGGGGTAAAAACTCAATTGACACTCTCACAGGTTCTTTATAAGCTGAATTAAATCTTCTAATAACAGCCAGTATAAAATTAAACAATGCAGCATTGTATACTTTAAGAGCTAATCCTCAATTAAGGGGAGGCAGGCCGTTTTTCTGGACCCCCTTCTCCCTAGTGTTTAGCCCCCACTAGTTTTGAGATTATAAGACGTTCGGCCCATTAGTTTGGCGATTTTAACACCTCTCGCCCCATTTCGTTGTCAATTTTAAGACCTTTCGTGCCATCTAGGTGTCGATTATTTCCTGGCGAGCGATAGCGAGCCTGCAATTTTAAGAGGAACCGGTCTTCGGCCTGAACATTTTTCTACCAAAAAATATACAAACTTATCTTGAAGGGGGGCTTAGGGGGTATTTTTCTAAGCTTGATAGAGGTCTAGGGACGAATCTAAAAAACATATGAATAAGTTAATTAACAGATCAAACAAACGGCCAGTCTCCCCTTAAGCCGAAATCACACGAGATCTTTTATAGTCAACATTCGATAATCAACATTTTTCTGGCAACATTTAGGGAGTATTTGGCACTGGTACCGGAAACTAGACTGCTGGTAGATGAACTTAGGTGACCGAAATCTATTAAATGTTGACCTCTGAAGCTGCCAGACCAGTGTTTAGGATAAATGTTGAGGGAAAAAGCGCTCGTGTGATACTGACCTTAGAAGATACAATGGCGTATTTCTGTTCGGTTTTCTGGCTATTATTAGACTATTTATGTAGATTAGGAAAGGTGTGTGGAATTCAGACGGGTAACGGAGACATTCTGCGCCGTTTGATTTCCCACAGATCCTTCCAAAGCTGTAAACAATCGTCTAATGATAGCCAGAATAAACTGTCAAAATGCGTCATAAATCTTCAGAGGGTTAAGGGGAGGCAGTTGGTTTTTCGAGTCCTCCTCCTCCCTCATGTTTAGCTCTATTAGTTATGAGATTTCAAGACATTCGCCCCATTAGTTTGGCGATTTTCAGACCTTTTACCCCATTCTTTGCCAATATTAAGACCTTTCGTGCCATTTAGGTGTCGATTTGTTTCCTAGCGAGCGATATCGAGCCTGTATTTGAAGAGGAATCGGCCTTCGGCCGGGAAATTTCTTTACCGAAAAATGTACAAATGTATATCAAAGGGGGGGGGGGGTCTTGTGGGTGTTTTTATAAGTTTGATAGAGGCTTAGAGAGTAAACTAAATCCCCTCCTTAAACCATTGAGCCGAACCAGTAAATTATGCTGCACAATACCGTCTGGGCTCCCTTAACCCCTTCTGTACCGGTGATGTACTTTTCATTATATTCTGGCAGCTATTAGACGATTTTGTACAGCTTAGGAAGGACGTCTACTCATTAAAAGGCTACAGACCATCTCCATGTATCCTTTTAGCTACCATATATCCTTCCTAAGCTTCATAAAATCGTCTAAATATAGCAATAATATAATAAAAAAGACGTCGCCGGTACAGAAGGGGTTAAATCTAAACAAGAATGTCATACCTTTTACCGGATGCTGTCCAGGTGAGTTTACCAGTGAGCTCAACACCGTCACCACCACTTCCAGAAACAACACGACCATTATTAACACATGCCTCATACTGGTATTTCTGAGCGATTTGTCCTTATATCTCTGTTCAAGCCGATAACGCTAATTAATATATCTTAGCTACTCCCAGACGATGGTATTCAGTATAGAGGACCTATTAGAACAAGAGACTTAATTACGATCGTCTTTCTCATAGGTCGTTCCTAAGCTGAATAAAATTGAGTGGTAGTAGCGGTAAAGATATTGTCGTCTGATTGCAAGGGATAGTAAGGTAATTGCAAGGGATAGTAAGGTGATTGCAAGGGATAGTAAGGTGATTACAAGGGATAGTAAGGTGATTACAAGGGATAGTAAGGTAATTGCAAGGGATAGTAAGGTGATTACAAGGGATAGTAAGGTAATTGCAAGGGATAGTAAGGTGATTGCAAGGGATAGTAAGGTAATTGCAAGGGATAGTAAGGTAATTGCAAGGGATAGTAAGGTGATTACAAGGGATAGTAAGGTGATTGCAAGGGATAGTAAGGTGATTGCAAGGGATAGTAAGGTGATTGCAAGGGATAGTAAGGTGATTGCAAGGGATAGTAAGGTGATTGCAAGGGATAGTAAGGTGATTGCAAGGGATAGTAAGGTAATTGGCGTGTAACAGATATACAACTGAATCTCCTTTAGCAATAATTTCTCGAATTGGGACAATATGAAGTATGTTCAAGCAAGGAACTTGTGGTTATGTCGGTGTGATGCAACGAAGTGTTGAGGAAAGGGCAGGGTTAACATATATACACACACGCCATGCTAGATTAGTCCTCAATATTCGATGTCGCTAGATCGTAGCAAAGGCAAAATAACGCTAGAAAGAAGGCGAAACCTCTTGAATGATCTCTGAAAATTGGTTTAAATCTTCAGAATCTACCTAATGAATGTCGCTAGATCACTCGAACGAAGCCAATATCCCTAGCGGTCAAGTAGCTACCTTGACAACACTAGCCAAGGGGAACTAGATTGAAGAAAATTCTTGAAGCTCCATAGTGGGAAAACTTTTGGGGGATTTCGACGAACGTTCGGGAACTCATTCATACGTGATGACGCCAACTATTTCAGCATAATGATGTCATTTGTTACTGGTTACACGAGATGATTATAATTATAAAACATCGGAAGGAGCTCTAGCAATCTAAAGAGGTAACATATATCCCAAAGATATCTCTGAATCCCCCAGATTATTCGAAAACTTGACCCTCTGAGTAACATGGCGTCATATCTTTATTGATGTATTTATATATTTGTATGTATTTATTATATTTATTTATATATATATATTTATTTTTGTGGTAACACAAAACAGAGGTCATAGGGGTAAGGAGGGCCTCTACGTATTAGCCTACAAAACAATATTCATAATTGCATTTTGACCTTAAATCTTGACCAATGTCCTTTGGAACATTAATTTACACTTTGGTTAAGATTGACAAGCATAGTGAATAATGTGAAACTTTAAAAAAATGTACATTGAAAATATAAAACATTGATCATATTCTTTGAACTTCATCTTTTGACCTTGACCTTTGAGCATTATTTTTCTGTTTAAAGTCCTTCCATTGGCTAACCGACTATACCTTTTGATATTTTTATGAAAATCTATGTCAGCATGGGAAATATTAAAACATGTATGTTGGCTCTGTCTCGAGTCGGCCACCCCCAATAAAAAAAAAAAAAAAAAAAAAAAAAAAAAAACAATACAAACAAATGGAGAATGGGCCTGAGCAAATATATACAGTAGATAGATAGATTTTGGCATTTGACCTTGACCTTTGACCTTACCCTAAGGAGTATTTACTTACAATTGTGGTCAGTATATTACCAATGTAGTGACAACATTGTAAGTGAATGTTTTAAACCTTCAGGCAAAACTTAAATTCAGTCATATTTTATGTATTGACCTTTGGCCTAAGTAATTATTTGTGTGTTGACCAATCAAAATACTTACCAATAAAAGAATATTACAGAAGGTTCGTAATATTTTGCTATATAGAACGAGAGAGAGAGAGAGAGAGAGAGAGAGAGAGAGAGAGAGAGAGAAAAACAAAAATTGCTTACAATTTAAATTAAAGTTAAGTTAAGTCCGCTGCGACTTGTGTTTGTCTTTCCGAGCTTTCTAAGATCTAACCGCATATAATGTAGCTCAATAGAAAATATAATATCATTATATATCAACAATGATAAATATAATAATAATAGTAATAACAATAATAATATATATGAAAATAATAATAATAAAATAATAATATTACTATAAATAATAATGATCACAATCATAATGACACCAATAATATAAACACAAAGAGTCATAACAAAAAATATAATTACAATAATAAAAATAACAATAAAATATAAAATTATTTTATTAGTAATATTAATAATGATACGGTAAATTTTATTAGTAATATTAATAATGATACTGATAATAATAATAATGATAATAATACTATATAAAGGATACAGCACTGTTCTACAAGCAGATTATATAATATTAAGGGCAGATCGCCACTCGAGGATTTTTTTTCTTGACCCCTTTCTCCCTCATGTTTAGCCCTATTGCTTTTGATATTATAAAACGTTTGCCCCATTAGTTTAGCGATTTAAAGAACTTTCACCCCATATTAAGACCTTTCGTGCAATTCAGGTGTCGATTTTATCCTGGCGAGCGATAGCGAGCCTGTAATTTAAGAGGAACCGGCCTTTGGCCGGGACATTTTTCTACCGAAAAATGTACAAATTTATCTTGAAAGGGACTCAAGGGGGTGTAATTTTAAGCTTGATGGAGGTCTAGGGAACAAACTAAATACCTCCCCTTAAACCGTACAGTACCAGGGAAGTCCTTTTCATCACTTTCTGGCAACTATTAGACGATGGTATACAGCTTAAGAAGGACCTTTTGCAATAATGAGGCTTCAAACTATTCACTCAATTAGGAAGGGTATACTGTATAAAATTATATGCTAGCTAAAAACGATTTTATGAAGCTTAGGAAGGGTATACTGTATATATGCTAGCTAAAAACGATTTTATGAAGCTTAGGAAGGGTATACTGTATAATTATATGCTAGCTAAAAACGATTTTATAAAGCAATTAGGAAGGGTATACTGTATATATGCTAGCTAAAAACGATTTTATGAAGCTTAGGAAGGGTATACTGTATATATGCTAGCTATAAACGATTTTATGAAGCTTAGGAAGGGTATACTGTATAATTATATGCTAGATAAAAACGATTCATTGAAGCTTAGGAAGGGTATACTGTATAATTATATGCTAGCTAAAAACGATTTTATAAAGCAATTAGGAAGGGTATACTGTATATATGCTAGCTAAAAACGATTTTATGAAGCTTAGGAAGGGTATACTGTATATATGCTAGCTAAAAACGATTTTATGAAGCTTAGGAAGGGTATACTGTATAATTATATGCTAGCTAAAAACGATTCATTGAAGCAGTCTGTAGTCTTTTATTGGGTTGACGTCCTTCCTAAGCTGAATAAAATCGTCTATTAGTTGCCAGACTGTAATACAAAGGATATGTCACTGGTACTGTAAGGGATAAGGGGAGGTATTTAGTTTGTTCCCTAGACCTCCAGCAAGCTTAAAATTACACTCCCTTGAGTCCCTTTCAAGATTAATTTGCACATTTTTCGGTAGATAAATGTCCCGGCCGAAGGCCGTTTCCTCTTAAGTTACAGGCTCGCTATCGCTCGCCAGGATAAAATCGACACCTGAATGGCACGAAAGGTCTTAAAATGGGGTGAAAGTTCTTAAAATCGCCAAACTAACGGGGCGAACGATTTATAATATCAAAACCAATGGGGCTAAACATGAGGGAGAAAGGGGTCAAGAAAAAAATCCCTCTAGTGGAGATCTCCCCTTAAGGCAAGGTGTAAGTTTGATCCCTAAATTGCAGGCTCGCTATCGATCACCTAAAGAACACGAAAGGTCTTAATATTGACAAAAAAATGAGGCGAAAGGTCTTTACATCGCCAAACTAATGGGGCGAACGTCTTAAAATCCAACAATGGGAGTAAACATGAGGAAGAAAGGGGACCAGAACAGCGACCCATCTCCCCTTAAGGGGGGTGACCTACTTTCTTATTTCTGTCCTTTTCTCTCTTTCTCTGGCTTGTATCCATTCGGCCCCATTCAGCCAACTATTTTAAGAAGTTTATCCCCATCTAGGTGTCGATTTTTTCCTGGCGAGCGATAGCGAGCCAGCATTATATGAAGAAATCCCGCTTCGCCGGAGAAATGTTTCTAACGAAAAATGTACAAATTTAGCCTGCTGTCAAACTAAAATAAAAAATATGCTGGCTAGCTACCGCTCACTAGTAAAAAATTGACACCTGGATGGGGATAAACGTCTTAAAACAGTAGGCTGAATGGGGCCAAATGGATACAAGCCAGAGAAAGATAGCAAAGGACAGAACAAAAACAGGTCACCCGACTTGAGCTATAGTCATCGATATTTAGCAGAGAGACGAAGGCAAATGCTGTTGTAGTGCATACATACATCATACATACATACATACATCATACATACATACATACATACATACATACATACATACATACATCATACATACATACATCATACATACATACATACATCATACATACATACATCATACATACATCATACATACATACATACATACATACATACATACATACATCATACATACATACATACATACATACATCATACAGATACATACATACATAAAGCAGACCAAGACAGACATGACAGATAGACAGACAGAAGACAGGCAGACAGAGACAAGCAGACAGACATCATACAGACATACAGACAGAAGAGACAGACAGACAACAGACAGACAGACAGACAGATACAGGCAGACATAAACAGACAGACAGGCTGACAGACAGACATACAGATAGACAGACATACAGACAGAGACATACAGACAGAGACAGGCTGACAGACAGACAGACAGACAGACAGACAGACAGACATAGAAGACAAAGACAGACAGACAGACAGGAAAGCAGACAGACATACAGACAGATACAGACAGACAGACAACAGACAAACAGACAGACATACAAACAGACAGACAACATACAAACAGACAGACAGCATACAAACAGACAGACAGCACACAAACAGACATACAGCATACAAACAGACAGAGACATACAGACAGACAGACAGACATACAGACAGAAAGGGGACAGACATACAGACAGGCAGACATCCAGGACATACAGACAGTCAGACAGACAGACAGACAGACAGACTACATACATACAGACAGACAGACAGCAGACATACTGACATACAGACAGACATACATACAGATACAGACAGACAGACAGTCAGACAGACACGATGACAGACAGACAGACAGACAGACAGACAGACAGACAGACAGACAGAACAGACAGACAGACCGACAGACATACAGACAGACAGACATACAGGAAAGATAGAGAAACAGACAGACAGACAGACAGACATACAGACAGACAGACAGCAGACAGACAGACAGACAGAAGACATACAGAAGACAGACAGACAGACAGACAGACAGACAGACATAAAGACAGACAGACAAGGTACAGGTAGACAGGGAAGAACAGACAGACAGACAGACAGACATAAAGACAGACAGAATATCAGACAGAAAGACAGACAGGACGACAGAACAGACAGGCAGACAGACAGGACAGACAGACAGACAGATCAGACTAGGACAGCTGACCAGAAACAGACAGATCAGACAGACAGGAAAGACAGACCAGAGCAGACAAAGGACAGAGCGACAGACAGAAATGATCATGACAGAAAGGACGTAGAGACAGAAAGGACGAGACAGACAGGCAGACAGACAGACAGACAGACAGACAGGTAACCAAGCAAGCAGACAGACAGACAGACAGACAGACGCAGATCAGACCGACAGATCTGACAGACATGCCGACCAGACAGACAGACAGACAGACAGACAGACAGGACAGACAGAGCAGGAGACAGACTAGACAGAAGGACAGACAGAAGGACAGACAGAGGAACAGACAGAAGGACAGACAAAAGGACAGACAGATGGACAGACAGAAGGACAGACAGTGACAGGATCAGAGAGACAGGCAGACAGACAGACAGACAGGACAGATCAGATCGACAGACAGAGCGAGAAACCATGACAGACAGCAACAGACAGACAGACAGCATAAGAGCAATACAGACAGACAGACAGACATCTGACAAGACAGCTATGACAGACAGAACAAGACAGACAGACAGGCGGACAGACGAGTACAGACAGACAGACAGCAGAAAGACAGACAGACAGACAGACATCAGACAGACAGACAGACAGATCAGAGCAGACAGCCAGACAGTACAGACAGAAAGCAGACAGACAGACATGACAGCTCAGACATTACAGACAGACATGACAGACAGACAGTACAGACCTGCAGACCGGGGGGGGTGCCCAGGAAAATACATGAGCAGGCGATCGTGACATACAGACAGACAGACAGACAGACAGACAGACAGACAGCAACAGATCAGCCTCAGACAGTCTAAGATCCGCAGACAGACAGACAGGCAAAATGACCAGAACAGCGACAGACCAGACAGACAGACAGACATACAGACATACATACAGACATACGCAGACAGAACAGACAGACAGACAGGATAGACATACAGACAGGACAGACAGACAGAAAGGACAGAGACAGAAAGGACAGACAGACAGACAGACATCAGACAGACATAACAGCGACAGAATCAGACAGACAGATCAGACAGAGAGCAGAGCAGACATACAGACATAACTAGACAGACATGGAAGCAGACAGATCGCAGACATGACAGGCCATACAGACAGACAGACATACCATAGACAGACAGAAACAGACAGACAGACGATACAGAAGGAGAAATGACATACATCAGACATACATCAGAATAATGGCGCAGGACATACAGATATATCAGCAACAGACAGACAGACATTGACAGCGACAGACCAGAAATACAGACTATACATGACAGACAGACAGACATACAGACTACCGATCAGACATACAGACATCAGACAGGACATGACAGACAGACATCAGGACTATCTATACATGACATACATCATACGACTTCAGAATCCTCCAAACTATACAGACGAACAATACATCATACATACAGACAGCCAGACATACATCATTCCAGACATACAGCCAGTACAGCCGCGAGACAGACAGACTCTAAGACATACATACATACATCATACATACATCATACATACATACATACATCATACATCATACATACATCATACATATATACATCATACATACATACATACATAAATCATACATACATACATACATACATACATACATCATACATACATACATACATACATACATCATACATACTACATACATACATCATACATACATACATCATACATACATACATACATACGTCATACATACATACATACATACATCATACATACATACATCCATCATCATACATACATCATACATACATACATCATACATACATACATACATTACATACATCATACATACATACATCATACATATATACATACATCATACATACATACATCATACATATATACATACATCATACATACATGCATACATATATCATACATACATACATACTACATACATACATACATCATACATACATACATACATACATACATACATCATACATACATCATACATACATACATACATACATACATACATACATACATACATACATACATATATCTATCTATCTATCTATCTATCTATATGCTCAGGCCCAATCCCCATGTTGGGGGTAGCCGACTCAAGACAGAGCAAGAACAGGGAAAACACAAAAACAACATAAAACAAAAAATAAACACAGATAAAAAAACACAAACTCTCACACATCCAGGTCACCCAGGAGAAGACCCAGAGACCAGGGTTACCAAGGTCGCTCCAGCACTCCCCCGGCCCCTGACCACCCGGAGAGGTTCCGATCTCGGCAGGCAGACATGCAGCGGAGCCAAAGCCACAAGCCCTCCCACCACACTTCCAGGCGCACCCTTCATATTAATCGTCTCCCCGGGCCAGGCGCCTGATGGACTATTATCTAGTCCAACTTGCGCCCGACCCCTTATTCCAAATGACCACGTGTTCACTCAAGTATTCACAAGCATTCTCCATTCACTCCTGTCCACCACCACTTCCCCTGCCTGATCTATAGTCATTCCTCTATCATCCAAAGCCTTTCTTACACAGTCTCTCCATCTCAATGGGGGTCTTCCTGCCCTTCTATCTCCCCTTGTACCTGACTCACATATTCTCTTTGTAAGCCTTTCATCTCCCATTCGTTCAACATGACCATACCAGCTCAGCACCCTTCTGTCCACTCTGGCTGACAAATGTTCCTGCTGCCCCACTCTCCTACGTATCTCTTCATTCCTCAATCTGTCTCTACGAGTAACTCCACACATACTCCTCAAGCAGCTCATCTCCATCACATCCAGCCCTCTTTTCTCCTTTTTCTTCAGAGCCCATGTCTCAGCCCCATACATCACTGTTGGCACAACAATTCCTTGATACAGTGCACTTTTTACTTTCACTCCGAGATTTCTCGTCTTCCACATACTTCCCATTGCTCCGAAAACCTTCCTTCCTTCACACACTCTCTGTTTTACCTCCACTTCCATACCTCCACTCCTGCTTATTGTTCCTCCTAGATATTTAAAACACTCTACTTGCTCCAATATTTCCCCATCCAGTCTCACATCTAGATTCACCCTATGCTCTCCCCTATTACACACCATTACTTTACTTTTATTGACGTTCACCTTCAGTTTCCTCCTTCCACAAACCACACCAAACTCTTTGACTACCCGCTGCAGTTTCTCATCAGAAACATACATACATACATACATACAACATAAGTACATACATATACATCATACATACATCATACATACATGCATACATCATACATACATACATACATCATACATACATACATACATACATACATCATACATCATACATACATACATCATACATACATACATCATACATACATACATACATACATCATACATACATACATCATACATACATACATACATCATACATACATACATACATACATACATACATACATCATACATACATACAAACATACATACATACATCATACATACATATATTATATATACATACATCATACATACATCATACATACATACATACATCCATCCATCCATACATACATACATCATACATACATACATCATACATACATACATACATCATACATACATACATACAACATACATCATACATACATACATACATTACATCATACATACATACATACATACATACATCATACATACATACATACATCATACATACATACATACATACATGCATAAATCATCATACATACATACATACATCATACATACATACATCATACATACATACATACATCATACATACATACATCATACATACATACATCATACATACATACATCATACATACATACATACATACATCATACATACATACATACATCATACATACATACATACATACATCATACATACATACATCATACATACATCATACATACATACATCACACATACATACATCATACATACATATATACATACATCATACATACATACATACATCATGCATACATACATCATACATACATACATACATACATCATACATACATCATACATACATACATCATACATACATACATCATACATACATACATCATACATACATACATACATACATACATCATACATACATACATACATACATACATACATACATACATACATCATACATACATCATACATACATCATACATACATCATACATATATACATACATACATCATACATACATACTACATACATACATACATCATACATACATACATACATACATACATCATACATACATCATACATACATAAGTCATACATCATACATACATACATACATACATACATCATACATACATACATCATACAAACATCATATACATACATCATACATACATACATACATACATCATACATCATACATGCATACATCATACATCATACATACATACATCATACAAACATACATCATACATACATCATACAAACATATATACATACATACATACAGCATACATACATCATACATACATACACATACATACATACATCATACATACATACATACATACATACATTCATACATCATACATACATACATCATACATACATACATACATACATATACATCATACATACATCATACATACATCATACATACATCATACATACATCCATCATACATACAACATACATACATACATCATACATACATCATACATACATACATCATACATTACATACATACATCATACATCATTCATACATACATACATACATCCATCATACATACATACATCATACATACATACATCATACATACATACATACATCAAACATACATCATACATACATACATCATACATACATACATACATCCATACATACATACATACATACATACATATACATACATCATACATACATACATACATCATACATACATACATACATACATACATCATACATACATCATACATCATACATACATCATACATACATACATCATACACACATACATCATACATACATACATACATACATCATACATATATCATCCATACATGCATACATCCATCATACATACATGCATACATCATGCATACATACATGCATAGATCATGCATACATACATACATCATGCATACATACATACATCATACATACACACATACATCATACACATACATACATAATACATACATACATCATACATACATCATACATACATACATCATACATACATCATACATACATTACATACATACATACATACATCATACACACATCATACATACATATACATACATCATACATACATACATACATCAAACATACATACATACATCCATCATACATACATACATAGATCATACATACATACATACATAAATACATACATCATACATACATGCATCACATACATACAATCATACATACATACATCATACATACATACATACATCATACATACATCATACATACATACATACATACATACATCATACATACATACATCATACATACAGTACATACATACATCATACATACATCATACATCATACATACCCTCATTGTTCCCTGATTAAATAACACTGTATGAATATTCCCATATTCAAAATATGTTACAGGGGGACAATGCCTAGTGAGTTCACTGCTCAATAGGTGGCGTTCTGAGAGTGAGGGTCTGAGTCTGGAGGGTGAGACGGTGAAGCACTTGAGCGAAGCAACCAGCCGCTTCAGAGATGGAGCTGCTTTGAGCCATGATGGATGCTTCACATGTCTCACTCCCCAGGCTGGAACAAGACCTCACGGGCTTCACCGTGTTGAGCGGTGGAATGTACAGGCTCTCAGCCTATGCCCGAGAGGGAGTAGTTGGAATATAGAAAAAAAAAAAAAAAAAAAAAAATACATACATACATACATAAACACATGGAATAAAAATATCCCTACATTCCATACATCAGACCCCTACATTAACGTTGCATTTATGTTCGAGTGGGGGATGGTTCATTTTTTTGGACCCCCTTCTTCCTCATCTTTAGCCCCCATTAATTTCGAGTCTATATGAGGTTCGTTCCATTAGTTTGGCGATTTTCAGACCTTTCACTCCATTTCTTTGTCAATATTAAGACCTTGCGTGTCATATAGGTGTCGATTTTTTCCTTTCAAGATAAATGTGTAAATTTTTCGGTAAGGTGGGTCCTTCTAAAATTACAGGCTCGCTATCGTTCGCCAGGAAAAAATCGACACTTAAATGTCACAAAAGGTCTTAATATTAACAAACAAATGAGGCGAAATGTTTAAAAATCGACACACTAACGGAATAAAGGTTTTAAAATCTCAAAACCAATATGCTAAACATGAGGAAGAAGGGGGACCAGAAAAACGACCCATGCATCCCCCCATGAAGGTTCCATAGTTTACGTATCATTATATTCTCCTCAATAAATAGGGGACTGTGACGCGTTTTGACAAATCATTTTGACTATTATTCGACAATATTATACATAGTTTAGGGAGAACTTGTGGGAACTAAAGAACTAAAATATATAGTTTTGTTACGTCTCTGATGCCTAGAGAACTTGTGGGAACTAAAAAACTAAAAGAGATAGTTTTGTTAAGTCTCTGATGCCTAGAGAACAATCCTAAATCACATACAAGAGCGTAATAATAACTAGAATATAGTGTCAAAGTGCGTCCCAAAACTCTGAAAAAGAGTTACTAGCACAAATAAAAATATATCTTATACAGTCACATGTAAACATTCGTGTTTTTTTCCGTATACAGTTATAACTCTCCTAATTATTTTTTGGACGGAACTTTCTTTTCAATAAATAGTATACATAGCTTTGTAATTTATATATGGGACATTTTATTAATCAGTTCGTTTCCAGAGACATACTTCTATAATTAGAAATAGGCGAGATCCATGATTGTTTATGAGTGACTGTACGGTCGAGGTTAATAAGTGTTGTCAGATATTCATTTCACAAAGTTTCGGACACTGACTAATACTCTGAGGGATAAGCACTTTTCCCAGTAACTATAAAGACACCAATAACACTTGTTGAGCGAAAATCACTGGAACCCATGACAACACTTACTACCCCCGATTGTACAGTCGGTCTAATAAGTGATGGCTCCAGTGGCGTAGCTAAGGGGGGGGGGGGGCGGGAGGGGGCTGTTTGAAATCGCCCCCCGGGCCCCCAAGAGAAGGGGGCCCCCAAATGGATCTGAAAATAATATTAATTATACTAATAGTATATACTGTATATATAAGTAATATTAATAATGAGTAAAATAAACACCATGTGTGTTTTCTGATTTAACCTCTTTCTTTTCTTCTATCCTGCGACGTCATGGGTATTTAAAACTAGAAAAATAACGATCACTCCATCAGTATTGATTTGGCGGTGCAAGGGGAAACAACGTCGCTCTCGCTCCTAGCCTTCTACCCGCCACTTGCTTAGGACACACTGCCTATAGGACAGGTAGCCTGGTAGGCCTAATGATTATACTTTATATACATTACAAAATAGCACTATTGAGTTTGACAGTTGGTTAATATACTGTGTTTTTCGTAAGCATGTGTAAAGGAATAATAAGATATAGCCTAATTTGACAACAAGAAACATGGGGATTGTTAGTAAGTTGAGTGTATAATCGAAGATTAGGCCTACATACAATTATATATAAATATATGAACCAAAAATTTCGGTAATATTTTCTTTTTCGTGAACTGTAATGGTCAAATCGATAGCTATATTTCATAGATAACCTATGTACTTAACCTTGTGAGAAAGTTGAGTGGTATCGAAGATATTTGTAGAGTAGGCTAAACTTCTAAAGTGCTAAATATTTAGGCCTTGAAATTTGTAGGACTATGTTTTGGTCTCATGTTTTTGTCTCGAACTGTAGGGGGCCTAACATAGCCTATACAATGTTTATGGTCTTACTAAACCTTAGCTTTATCGTGAAAAAGATGCATAGTCGTTTAATATTAGTCAATTAAGTATGGGTGCAATACATCAGCTAAAATAGAGCATAGAGAGGCAACATTAATGGTGTAGAGTGTAGGCTACCTTGGTTAGGCTATGAGCACTATGACTCATTCTTTCAAATTTAGACTCTGGATCACTTTTATTTATGCTACCATACGCCTTCCATATAGGCTATAGGCTATGGTGGCTGTACATATCAAGCCCAGGAACTGTGAAATAAGAAGGAACACAGTTGTGAGCATTGAATACTCGTTTGTAGGTTAATCTAGCCCTTTGGCTGGTTCAGGGTCAGGTGCAAACGTTGGTAAGCTTTCTAACAAGTTACTGGGGTTCTCAAGAAGAGGCCCCCAGTATTGAGATTTGAGGTAATGCATAGCTTGATTAGGCCTACCAATGACGCATATTTTAACTCCCTAACGCCAGTGGTGGGGTTGAAATAATATTTTAATATTATCACGTTTCATGTACATTATTATTTTTTATTATTTTATTAGTATTATATTTTATATTCTTATTTCAGACATGCCTAATGAACGACAAAGAGAAAGAGTTCATCAAAGTGGTATATGTTTTACAGTATTGTACCATCCATTGTACATGTATTCCTAATCCATTAGATAACGGTGATATAATAATTAATTGTATATTAAATTATTACCAGTACCCCACTATTGAGTCATGGATATCGTCAAAATGCACCTAGGTAGCATTATTATCCCCGAACCCCCCAGCTGATTAGGCTCGCTTCGCTCGCCACCCCCACCCCCAAACCATGGAGGGGGCCCCTCCAGGCACCAAGCCCCCTGGGCCTCCAAATCTCTAGCTACGCCCCTGGATGGCTCTTCACTAATTATGTTTTGATCAGTAATTGGTATCAGCAATATTTACACACGATTTCTTCTTTTTGAGTGAGATATACAAACATGTTCCTACACTTACCCACCCTATTCAACATCTGACAGACATTAATACAACACAGAACGAGCCAAACGTAATGACAGCTGAGACATGACTTATTAGCGCGACCGTACATATGATTCCAAGCCCGTTTTATATACAGCAGGTTCCTCCGCTTTCTATTCCCCACGGCTCTCCAAGTGAAACCCAAGGGAAGATGTGAACCGGTCGACACCTCTCTCTGCCAGACTGGCTTAGATAGTGCAAGGCTGGGTAGTGATAGCGAGGGCAGAGAAGGAAATCAGTGACAAGACAAGAGGCATACTACGTTTCCCTGCGTGGGTTTCTAGAAGGATATTACAGTACCATCAAAGGGGGTAATTGTGGACACCTGGAGAAAATAACCCCTTCTGTACCGGTGACGTCCTTTGTATTATATTCTGACAACTATTAGACAATTTTATTCAGCTTAGAAGGACGTCTAGACATTGAAAGATTACAGACTATCTAAATTAATCCTTTTACTACCACAGATCCTTCTTAAACTGCACAAAATCGTCCAGATATAGCTAGAATAAAACTAAAAAGACGTCGCGGTATAGAAGGAGTTAAGGGGAGATTTCCACTTGAGGGATTTTTTTCTTTACCCCTTTCTCCCTCATGTTTAGCCTCATTGTGTTTGAGATTTTAAGACGTTCGCCCCATTAGTTTGGCGATTTTAAAAACTTTCACCCCATTTATGTCACTTTTAAGACCATTTAGGTGTCTATTTTTTCCTGGCGAGCGATAGCGAGCCTGTAATTTAAGAGGAACCGGCCTTAGGCCGGGACATTTTTCTACCGAAAAATTTACAAATTTATCTTGAAATGGGGTCAAGGGGGTATAATTTCAAGCTTGATGGAATTCTAGGAAACACACTAAAAACCTCCCCTTAAGGACAGTTCCTTAAAATTACTCAGGATTTCTTTCTTCAGGATTTCTGTATTTAGAGCAAGATTCTGGTTAATGGTGGTGTGTATGATTGAATTGATAACATTCCTATATATTGGATAATACATGTTTTATAGACTGCCCTCAATTGCCCAAGGTGTCCACAATTACCCCCTTTGATGGTATATATATAATTATGTTCCTTCCAACAACCAACTATACTCCTAAAATCGATTAATGAAATTTACAAACACATGTGGCAGTCCGTGGATTCGAACCCAGGATGCTCACACCGAAAATCAACACCTTATGCATCGCACCACAAAGACAGTTAAAGGATGGTGGACACTGCCTATACAATGCATATAAAGATACGAGCATACCGAAATCTGCGAAACGTCTCTTTTCGATTCATGTGAGGCAGAATCCTTACTTGGTCTTCTCGCTATCCTAGAATCAGTGAGCGTTAACCCTTTCTGTACCGAGGTCGTCCTTTTTATTTTATACTGGCTACTATTAGACGATTTTATTTAGCTTATGAGTGGCCTCCAGCAATTGACAGGCTTCAGAATATCTCACTTTACCAATTTTTAATACCACAGAGCCTTCTTATACTGAACAAAATCGTCTTAACTATAGTAAGAATAAAATTAAAAAGACGTCGCCAGAACATAAGGCGTTACTGTATTCCAAGCAATCATCCTGTGATATGTCGTGTGTAATGTGTATATGTGGTGTGATATGTGGTGTGTAATGTGTATATGTGGTGTGTAATGTGTATATGTGGTGTGTATATGTGGTGTGTATATATGGTGTGTATATGTGGTGTGTGTATGTGGTGTGTATATGTGGTGTGTGTATGTGGTGTGTATATGTGGTGTGTATATGTGGTGTGTATGTGGTGTGTATATGTGGTGTGTATATGTGGTGTGTATATGTGGTGTGTATATGTGGTGTGTATATGTGGTGTGTATATGTGGTGTTTATATGTGGTGTGTATATGTGTAATGTGTATATGTGGTGTGTTTATGTGGTGTGTATATGTGGTGTGTATATGTGGTGTGTATATGTGTAATGTGTATATGTGGTGTGTATATGTGTAATGTGTATATGTGGTGTGTATACAGTATGTGGCGTGTAAGAAATGCAAATGTAACACACAAACTAGTCAACATATAACTACCATCAGAGAAGGAGTACTTTTCTAGTTATCCGCTCATTAAGGGGAGACTTCCACTTGAGGGATTTTTTTCTGGATCCCTTTCTATCTCATGTCTAGTCCCATTGCTTTTGATATTCTAAGACGTTCGCCCCATTAGTTTGGTGATTTTAAGAACTTTTGCCCCATTTATGTCAATTTAAGACCTTTCGTGCCATTTAGGTGTAGATTTTATCCTGGCGAGCGATAGCGAGCCTGTAATTTAAGAGGAACCGGCCTTTGGCCGGGACACTTTTCTACCGAAAAATGTACAAATTTATCTTGAAAGGAGGTCTAGGGGGTGTAATTTTAAGCTTGATGGAATTCTAGGGAACGAACTAAAAACCTCCCCTTAACGTACTATGCAATAAGTCATGTTACTACTAGTACTTATAATTTTCCAAGTCTACACTGGACTTCAAGTTAGAAGATACAACACGCATTTCGTTTATTATTATTATTAATTTGTTTTGTTTTTGCTATTATTGGACACACGTAATCAGAATAGGGAAGGGTATATGGAAGTCAGAAAGCTGTTTGAGATAGTCTGCACCCTTTTAATTCCCACCGATCCTTCCTAAACTGTATGAAATCGTTATTATACTGCGAGTCAGAATATACTATATATTATTGAGATTGAATTTGTGCTGTACCTAGTATCAGTGCATTACCACAAAGCTCACCGAAATGCCAAAAAAATACCCTCGTTGTTCCCTGATTAAATAACACTGTATGAATATTCCCATATTCAAAATATGTTACAGGGGGACAATGCCTAGTGAGTTCACTGCTCAATAGGTGGCGTTCTGAGAGTGAGGGTCTGAGTCTGGAGGGTGAGACGGTGAAGCACTTGAGCGAAGCAACCGGCCGCTTCAGAGATGGAGCTGCTTCGAGCCATGATGGATGCTTCGCATGTCTCACTCCCCAGACTGGAACAAGACCTCACGGGCTTCACCGTGTTGAGCGGTGGAATGTACAGGCTCTCAGCCTATGCCCGAGAGGGAATATAAAAAAAAAAAAAAAAAAAAAAAAAAAAAAAAAAAAAAAAAAAAAAAATGCAGATCAACAGGTAGAAATAGTAAGATATTAATGACATCTATGATCCAAGAATTGTGTAGTATCCGCAAAGCAACTATACTCTATTGTTTCCCACTTGATCATAAATTGAATCTCTTATTAACTGATTTCTCGATACTTAATGGAAATATATGAAACCACTATGGCTGTGTGTCGTATTAATGCCAAGTTTTCATAATTAACAGCATATTTCGCTACAAAATATACCTTATAGCTGAGTAACCAAGATAGTAACATGGCAATTTACCCTCAGCTGGAAACAAAATAGACTATAGCTAGCCATCACTCAAACGAATAGGCTGCACAATTATAAACATGTCATACGTGTGGACTCGCCCATTAAGGGGAGGCATTTAGTTTGGTCCCTAGATATCCATCAAGCTTAAGATTACACCCCCTTGAGCCCCTTTCAAGATAAATTTGTACATTTTTCGGTAGAAAAATTTCCCGGCTGAAAGCCGGTTCCTCTTAAATTACAGGCTCGCTATCTATCGCTCGCCAGGATAAAATTGACACCTACATGGCACGAAAGGTCTTAAAATTGACAGAAATGGGTTGAAAGTTCTTAAAATCGTCAAAATAATGGGGCAAACGTCTTAAAATTAGAAAAACAATGGGGATAAACATGAGGGAGAAAGGAGTCCAGAAAAAAATCCCTCAAGTGGATATCTCCCCTTAACTGTAGCCTAATGCTATGAGTATTAAAACATTAACGCTGTGCATAGTTTGATGCAGAGAACAATATTCCTTCCCATAGCGAACGGATTAGTCATACATAATAAATATATAATTATTATGTTACCTCCACCAACCGACTTTACTCCTAAACTCAATTAATGAAATCAACGAATACATGTGGCAGTCCAGGGATTCGAACCTAGGATGCTCACACCGAAATTCAGTGCATTTATCCATCGCGCTACGAAGACAGTTTTTCATATTTTAACATTAGTTGCATTAATGGCTATATAAGTCATGTGTTAATGGTTACAAGATAAGCATTGCCTCTTTATTATCATGTGTGCAAGCATTAGTTTACGAACTATTTGCCTCTATAGTAAATAATTAACTTACAAAAACCTCGAATGTTTCTACGTGACTGATTAGAAAAAAGAAAAAAAACATTATCAGGACTTTTTAGTTAACTCCGTATCATTATGTGTTGCTACAAGAGTGGAAACGCGAATAAAAAATACAATGTTATATCGATTAAGTTCATCAATCCAATAAAGTTTAATCTTCAAGTGTGTGAAACCTGCAAATGAAGTGAAATAATAAACAAAAATAACACATACCAGCAAAGTAGGTCCTAGTGCTTTCCAATAAACCCTGACATAAAGTAGTGTAAATGTTCTGAGCAGCCTTAATTTTACTTATATTTTAATAGGGTGTTAAGAAGACTAATCCAAAGCCAGCATAATCCCCTTCAAGAGATGTGGATAACTGTTAGTGTGTTTGTGCTGACCATGTGTGGGGTCTGTGCGGTCCCTATCAACGTTCATCACCACGCGCAAGGTAAGAGTTTCATGTCAACTTCCCCTTCAATTTCACCCCCTGCAATTTTACCCTCTTCAATTGTATCCTCTTCCATTTAAAACTCTTCAAAGTTATCCCTTTCAATTTCACCCCCTTCAATTTCACCACCTTCAATATCACCCCCTTCAATTCAGTGACCTAGTCAACTCAGTACCACGCCAACTCAGCCCCCTTAGTCAAATCAACCCAAATCAATTCAACCCCTGTCAACCTACCACCTTCAATTTAGCCCCATTAAATTAACCCCATTAATTTAGCCAAATCAGATTCGTCCCTCCCCCTGTCAAATTAGTACCAATCAGCAAATTGCAATGATAAAGAAAATATTTTTTGACCTGAACATATATATTCCAATATAATTGGATCTTACTAATGAGGCTATCACATATTCACGAGTCAAATCTTGAGTAGCGGCGAGTTGGGACTCGTGAAGTACTCGGCATAAGTAGTAGAAAAATTGCCATGGTCATGGTACAGTCCGAGGAACTCTTTGGGACTCGCCAAGGTAACAATTTTTTTTAAACATGTTTGAAATTTGACCACGACTTTATTGGGGCAAAGTAATTAGTAGCACATACATAGGTCGGTCTGCTTTCACTCAGCTATTAGTAGCTACTGGTTGCGACTCATAGCTACTTCTTGCTACTCACAGTGACTCTGTGGGTGTCACGACCATGAAAAGTATCCACGAGTTCGGACGAGTTTTGACAAGGTGGCCAAGAGTAGGCATGCATGGTTGTGACTTGCTGGTCGGAAAAAGTGCACAATCTTGTATGTGACGAGCAAGCCACGTGAGTACACGAGTATCCACGAGTAGTAGGTACGAGTTGGCAAGAGTGTGTGATGAGTGTACCACGAGTACATAAAAAACGGTCACGTGTAACACGAGTGTACAAGAATAGTAATGCAAGTCCAGCATGTAGCCACACAAGCGCACCGAATACCCACATATTCCCTAAGAGTAGCCCAGAGTTGGCTGCATATAGACGTTAGACCACCCAGGCATTCATCCGTGGACCCTCATAAATGGTAGTATTTACATGTACAGTACAGTAATTGGTTGTGGCTCCATGATAACTACTTTTACGGTGGTCATAGGTCGGTCGTGGCAATGCACAGACTTTATTTGACAGTTAAATCTTAAAATATTAAATATGTGTGGCGACTTCTTATAACTTATAGAAGATTAGTTAGTCAATCGTCAACACTTGTAGTAACTCAAAAGGTGATGCATAGCTCATTCACAGAACACTTGGTGCTCACTTGACTTGGCGCCATTTCATCCTGACAACGCGACAATTTCCGGTTTTCGTCTCGTGGCCATACTCGTGAATGTGTGAACACTGCTAAATAATACTGCAGAAATAGTTATAATATATAATTGATGTTATCTTTGTCATTTGAAAATGTGCCGACTATTATGACGTACTAAATTAATGAAACGCATTTTCTAACCCCACACAGACCTCGAACCATGCAGCTCATCATGTGAGGAGAGATCCCACACTCCGACTGCACCAGTTTCCCATCTCCAGGTTAATCCAATCATCATCTCTCAATCTTTCACCACTGGGCAATCACCTTCGGACACTAATCTCCAAGTAGGCCTTAGTCCGGAAAATTCACCATTATCCTTACCAGGCTTCATTCCGACTGTTGTGCTTGGTGATCAGATTGTGACGGTATCCCCTATGATTACCTTACATCAACAACCACAACACACGCAAGGTGCCTCCACCTTGTCTATTGAAGATGGCGTTACAAGTCTTCCCGAACCAAACCTGGCATTCAAAAGTGAGCAGATTTCCAATAAACCTAATAAAAACAAAGATGTGCAAACGGGAATTCGTCCTAATCTTATTGATAATGACACTAGCACAACCAGCACATCAACAAATCATAACATCCCAATCTTGTTCCACTCCGATCCACCAGCACATACAAAGGATAGTATCCAGGGGACCAGCAATGTACAAGAAACTGGCATATACTCCCCAATCCTACCTATACCTTCTAACCACAAGCCGATCAACTTTCCCCAAACCTCTCCTTCAACAATGCCCATCTTGCCTCCAACCAGACATCCCATAGTTAATTCCACCACTAGCACCTCCAGAACCACTACCATTGTCCCCTTGCCAGGCGTTTCGATTCCCTCTACCCCCTTGCCTACGGTCCTGAATTCCACCACCCCACACTCCAACAAAACAGACACTATTAATGATAAGGTCAGCATTCGGGTGCCCTGTCACGGGTTCTGTCAGATTTCGGTGGGGCAAACTTGTTTACCGGACCAATCGTGCCGGAACGGTGCATTTAGATAGTAACCCCTTCAAAATACTAGTATTCTTTAATTTTATATTAGGACTATTATCAAATGATTATAAGAAGATTAAGAGTAATTTGTGAGAGTCAAAAGATAAATACATTTTTAAGTTTAATCCTTTGATTGCTAAAGGTCCATCCCAATAATTTAATGATGGACAGAATAAAATGGAAAAAGCATGCATCCTATTACTAAAGGTTCTTTGGCATTCAAATAAATGAAAACAAATATGTTAATAAATGGCATAATTTGTTGCTTTTTTATTGTTTATTATCTATGTATTTATATTTGTTTTTTGTCTTAAGTAGATATTATATTTACTATGAGTGGGAAGATGGCAAACAATATTAGTAAAGATAGACAGGTATAAATATGCATCGCAGTATATGATGGTATGGATAGATGGGTGGAGGGGAAACTCAGGATAGAGCATGAATTATATATTTCTGTAACGTTTCAGGGTACGCAGAACCCATCTTCAAGGAGGCTAAGATATGCGTGGCCCGAAACGTTAGAGAAATACAGCGTTCAAGCTCTCGCCCGTGTTTCCCTGTCTCCCAATCTATCCACTTGTCATAATGATACTATATTATCCTATATTATTTATATACCCCTTCAGCACGATGACGTCTGTTTACCATTGTTTCTGACTAAAACTAAACGATTGTATGCAGTTTAAGGACTTATATTACGCACAGGGTTTATTGAGACCGCATTTACCCCTTTGAGTCTTCGGCTCATACTACAACCTAAAGAAAATCGTCTAATGATAACCCGAACACGATGAAAATGACGTCCATGTGCTGAAGGGGTTAAAGACGGAAATGGCAAACCTGTTTTCACAGAAGAGGATGTACTATATAACCCCCAATAAACCTTGGACGACCGTGTTTGTTTTGTTACATATCTACCCCCAAGATATACTGTATGTCTTTCTATGTGCAAGCTGTCCTCTTATGAATGTGAGAATTAGCAAGAGGAAGCGAGATGACGAGTAACTTAAGGGGAGGTTTTTAGTTTGTTTTCTACTCCTCCAGCAATCTTAAAATGTCTCCCCCTTGACCCTCTTTCAAGATAAATTTGTACATTTTTCGGTAGAAAAATGTCCCGGCTGAAAGCCGGTTCCTCTTAAATTACAGGCTCGCTGTCGCTCGCCAGGAAAAAATTGACACCTAAATGGGACGAAAGGTCTTAAAAGTGACATAAATGGGGCGAAAGTACTTAAAATCGGCAAACTAATGGGGCGAACATCTTAAAATATCAAAAGCAATGGGGCTAAACATGAGGGAGAAAGGAGTCAAGAAAAAAATCCCTCGAGTGGAAATCTCCCCTTAAGCTACTGTCACGCGGGCATTTTTTCCGTCAATTTTCCATGAGCAAGTTTGTTCTCGTACTTTGGGGGGGGGGGGACTTTTTGGCACTGGTATCGGCAACTAGACTGAAGGGCAGATTATGTTAGGCGGCTGAATTATGATAAAGTGGAATTTTTAAAGCTTCATGACCATAATTGCCCGTAAAAATTGCTCGAAAAAGGGCTCGTGTGACTCCGGCTTTAACTCTCTCAGTATTAAGCCATATTTTGTCCTTATAGTCTGGCTATTATTTGGCGATTATATTCAGATCAGGAAGGAATTTTGGAAGTCAGCTGATTAGTTGGGATAGTATTACTCATTCAGTCTCACAGAGCTATAAAATATAATCATCCAATCATAATCATCCATCCAATCCAATCAAACAGTATTTAAGATTGCATTATGGCATACTGAAGGGGTTAAGAAGGACCTGTAAGAGTCATAACGCTAAAGGCTGTCAACACTATTACTATAAGACCGTTCTCTTAGCCATGGTTCGGCCTAACATTGGATGCTCCTATTTTATCTTAACCCCTTCTGTACCGGCAACGTCGTTTTCATTTTATGCTGGCTACTATCAGGCGATTTTATTCAGTTTAAAAAAGGCCTCCAGCAATCAAGAAGCTTCGAACTATCTCACTTAACCCTTTCTACAACCACATATCCTCCTTAAACTGCACAAAAGCGTCTAAATATAGCAAGAATAAAATTAGAAACACGTCACCAGTACAGAAAGGGTTAACAATTAGGTTTTCCTATTCCAGTAGGTTGAATGGGGCCGAATGGATACAAGCCAAAGAGAGAGGGAGAGAAAGAGAAGAACAAAAGCGAGGTGGGCTCCCTTAACAATAATTAGGTTTTGCTATTCCAAGGCTGAAACTCAATACCCCACCGATCCTTCAGTCCAATGTTAACTGTTGTCATGGAAACTCAATACCCCACCGATCCTTCAGTCCAATGTTAACTGTTGTCATGGAAACTCAATACCCCACCGATCCTTCAGTCCAATGTTAACTGTTGTCATGGAAACTCAATACCCACCGATCCTTCAGTCCAATGTTAACTGTTGTCATGGAAACTCAATACCCACCGATCCTTCAGTCCAATGTTAACTGTTGTCATGGAAACTCAATACCCCACCGATCCTTCAGTCCAATGTTAACTGTTGTCATGGAAACTCAATACCCCACCGATCCTTCAGTCCAATGTTAACTGTTGTCATGGAAACTCAATACCCCACCGATCCTTCAGTCCAATGTTAACTGTTGTCATGGAAACTCAATACCCCACCGATCCTTCAGTCCAATGTTAACTGTTGTCATGGAAACTCAATACCCCACCGATCCTTCAGTCCAATGTTAACTGTTGTCATGGAAACTCAATACCCAACCGATCCTTCAGTCCAATGTTAACTGTTGTCATGGAAACTCAATACCCCACCGATCCTTCAGTCCAATGTTAACTGTTGTCATGGAAACTCAATACCCCACCGATCCTTCAGTCCAATGTTAACTGTTGTCATGGAAACTCAATACCCCACCGATCCTTCAGTCCAATGTTAACTGTTGTCATGGAAACTCAATACCCCACCGATCCTTCAGTCCAATGTTAACTGTTGTCATGGAAACTCAATACCCCACCGATCCTTCAGTCCAATGTTAACTGTTGTCATGGAAACTCAATACCCCACCGATCCTTCAGTCCAATGTTAACTGTTGTCATGGAAACTCAATACCCCACCGATCCTTCAGTCCAATGTTAACTGTTGTCATGGAAACTCAATACCCCACCGATCCTTCAGTCCAATGTTAACTGTTGTCATGGAAACTCAATACCCCACCGATCCTTCAGTCCAATGTTAACTGTTGTCATGGAAACTCAATACCCCACCGATCCTTCAGTCCAATGTTAACTGTTGTCATGGAAACTAGCTAACACTAGACGATTCTATTGAGGGGGGTGTCCTGCTTTGTTTTTATTTCTCTCCATTTCTCTCTTTCTTTGGCTTGTAACCATTCGGCCCCATTCAGCCAACTATTTTAAGACGTTTATCCCCATCTAGGTGTCGATTTCTTCCTGGCGAGCGAAAGCGAGCCAGCGTTATATGAAAAAATCCGGCTTCGCCGGAGACATTTTTCTATCGAAAAATGTACAAATTAAGCCTGTTGTCAAAAGCATTACAAAAATATGCTGGCTCGCTACAGATCACCAGTAAAAAATTGACACCTGGATGGGGATAAAGTCTTAAAACAGTAGGCTGAATGGGGCCAAATGGATACAAGCCAGAGAAAGAGAGAAAAGGGGAGAAAAAAAAAAGCAGGTGACCCCCCTTAACTCTTAGTCAAGGAATTGAGGATAAGAAAAGGTATGTCCTATATTTGTCTTGCCCTGGGATCTATCTTTATTTAGAGTGTAGGACATTCCGTAACTGGCATCTTATACGGGAACGTTGCCATAACCTTGAGACACCGTTAGCGAGAGAGAGAGAGAGAGAGAGAGAGAGAGAGAGAGAGAGAGAGAGAGTGAGTGAGTGAGTGAAGGAGCGAGTGAGTGAGTGAGTGAAGGAGTGAGTGAGTGAGTGTGAGTGAGTGTGAGTGAGTGAGTGTGAGTGAGTGAGTGAGTGAGTGAGTGAGTGAGTGAGTGAGTGAGTGAGTGAGTGTGTGTGTACTCACCTAATTGTACTCACCTAATTGCAGTATACAGGATTTGAGTTTTTAGGCTCGTATTGTCCCGCCTCCAAAGATTCTGTTATCTAATTTGGCTTTAAAACTTTGGATATTCCCCGCACCCATCACTTCATCATCCAACTGATTCCACATATTAATACTTCTATATGGAAAGCTGAATTTCCTCACATCTCCTTTACATCTGCCTTTCTTCAACTTGCAACTATGTCCTCTAGTCCTCCCTTTATCTCCCTCGATAAAGTCCTCCTTGTCTATCCTTTCCAATCCCCTAACACATTTATACATCATAATCATATCCCCTCTTTCTCTTCTCTCACTTAGAGTTGGCAAATTCAATCTCTCTAATCTCTCTTCATATGTCAGTTCTCTTAGTTCTGGAATCATCTTCGTTGCAGCTCTCTGTACTTTCTCCAACTTAATTATGTGTTTTTTTAAGATGGGGTGACCACACCACTGCCGCATATTCCAATTTAGGTCTCACCATTGATTTTATTATATTTACTAGCATCTCTTCATTCAAATAGTTGAATGCTATTTTTACTTTATTCAACAGGCCATAAGCTTCTCCCACAATTTTGTTAATATGGCTCTCGGGTGAAAGATCTTCCTGTATTATAATGCCCAAGTCCTTTTCTTTGTGTGTGTGTGTGTGTGTGTGTGTGTGTGTGCGTGTGCGTGTGCGTGTGCGTGTGTGTGAGTATACATGCGTGTATCAGAGGACATATATTATGTGGGTCCAAGTTATTCTTAATTCAGATAATTTATGTATATCTATTCACATTCTCTGGTCCGACGTTTTGGAGGTAATTATTTTGTTCGATTATTATTGAGGAATGTACTTGCCATTGCCATTTTCGAGCAATATACTGTAGTTTTTATCCCTAAAGCCGGTATCACACGAGCGCCTTTTCACTCAACACTTATCCTCAACACTGGTCTGGCAGCTTATGAGTTCAACATTTAAAATATATCTGTTTCCTAAGTTCGTCTATCATCAGTCTAGTTTCCGATTCCAGTGTCAAATATTCCAGAAATGTTGCCAGAAAAATGTTGATCATCCAATGTTGACTATAAAAGCTCTCGTGTGATACCAGCTTAAGGGGAGGCAGACCGTTTTTCTGGACCCCCTTCTCCCTAATGTTTAGCCCCACCAGTTTTGAGATTATAATACGTAGTTCGGCCCATTAGTTTGGCGATTTTAACACATTTTGCCCTATTTCGTTGTCAATTTTAAGACCTTTCGTGCCATTTAGATTTAGATTATTTCCTGGCGAGCGATAGCAAGCCTTCAATTTTACGAGGAACCGGCCTTTGGCCGGGACCTTTTTCTACCGATAAATGTAGCCTACAAATTTATCTTGAAGGGGAGTATAGGGGGTGTTTTTCTAAGCTTGATGGAGGTCTAGGGAGGAAACTAAAAATATATATATGAACAAATTAATTAATAGACCAAATAAGCGGCCAGCCTCCCCTTAAGCTAACAAAAAACTTCCTATTTTTAAAAGATAGGTGAACTAACAACATTGTCTCGAACTGTACATTATTCCAGTTCCGTTTTCTATACACCAGGTTCCTCGACTTTCTACCCCACGGCTTTCTCCAAGTGAAACCCAAGGAAAGATAAACTGGTCGACCAGTTTAGATAATAGTATACAGGTCTGGGCAGTAGTGATGCGAGTGCAGTGGCCTGGACACACACACACGGGATAGATCTACGCTGTCAATAATCAAAAAGTATAGAAAGGAGAGTTTTTTTTAGAAAGGGGAGGTTTTGGCGTATTTGTTTATCGATATATCTATGTATTTATTTATTTGTGTATATATATATTTATATATTTATGTATTTATTTAGGTAATTATTTATCATTTTAGTTTCCTCCCTAGCCCTTCATCCCCCCCTTCGAGATAAATGTGTGCATTTTTCGGTATATAAATGCTCTGGGTAAAGGCCAGCTTCTAAATTGCAGGGACGCTATAGCTCGCCAGGAATCGACAAACTGAATGGCACAAAAGGTCTTAAAATCGCCAAAATAGTGGGGCAAATGTCTCGAAATCTGAAAAGTAATTGGGTTAAGTATAAGGGAGAAGGGAATCCAATCCCCCTTAAATATGGCAAGTCTGGGTAGCGAGAGCAAGTGCAGTGAACTAGAAACACAGGATTCTCAACGCGGTCAAAGAACAAAAGTATAGCAATGGTATGGTCAAGATACAAAAGATCATTGGGTATATTGATAGCGATTTACCTTTCTATCCCTATATGGAATGGGTTTATTGCCACCACCAATATACCTCTAAGCGGAGATGGGCTTACCTGTATTTGCTCATTACCTGTATTTGCTCATTACCTGTATTTGCTCATTACCTGTATTTGCTCATTCATGTATATTTTCATCATTTTATTAGTGTCCTTCCCAAACCTCCATCAAGCTTAAACAACATCAAGCTAAAAAAACAACCGCCCAAGATAAATTTCTACATTTTTCGATAGAAAAATGTCCAGGTTTCTCTTAAATTACAGGCTCGCTATCGCTCGCCAGGAAAAAGTCAACTCATAAAAATGACACTAAAAGTCTTAATATTGACAAAGAAATAGGGCGAAAGGTCTTAAAATCACCAAGCTAATGGGCCAAACGTCTTATAATCTGAAAACTAATGGGGCTAAACATTAGGAAGAAGGGGGACCAGAAAAAATGGCCCATCTCCCTTTAAATGGGTAGATTACTATGGACACTTTACTTACCCTCTTCATACCCAGTGTACGTTTTTCTGTGTGCGTTTTAGGAAGGATAATATGTACAGTGCACATAAGGAAACTAAAAAAATACGAAACTCCTGATAATATCCGAGTGGCAGGACCCTATTTGATCTCTTTAGGGGAGACGGGTCGTTTTTCTCTACCCTCTTTTTCCTCATATTTAGCATCATTAGTTTTAAAATGTTAAAATGTTCGCCCCATTAATATCGATTTTAAAACCTTCTTGTCCCATATTTGTTTCAATATCAAGACCTTTTGTGCCATTTAGGTGTCGATTTATTCCTGGCAATACGATAACGAGCCTGTAATTTTAAGAGAAACCGTCCTCCGGCCGGCACACATTTATCTTGAAGGGGGTCTAGGGAGTGTTTTTTAAAGCTTTATGAAGTTCTAGCGAGGAAACTAAAATATAAAGTAATATATAAATAAAAAGCCCCCCCCCGCAAAAAACAAAAAAACAAAACAAAACACCGACCCCTTAAAGTGTACTGTAATAAGTTACCATAGATGCACGTACCAAAATCGTGCGATGATAAACGACCTACACATTCAGTGACAAATGAAGTCCTTTCATTTAGGTAGGCCACAAATCGTGACCCCTAACCTTTGTAACTCAAAAACGACTGGAGTAATCGCGCAAGTATTTGTTATAATTTGGGAAGAGTCAGTCAGGGAATAGGTATGGAAATTATCAGCCCATTTGCTCTACATAATTTTGAGTCACAGAGTTTAGGGGTTACACATTCTGGCCTACCTATATCGAATACACTATAGTTATGTGCCCAGTAACAGCAACCAAGCCATGTTAATAATTGAACATTAACGTTGTGTATGTTTTCTTTACACTATCTGATCCAACGTCTTGTGGATTATTATAATATTTGGTGTAATCATTATTGAGGATTTTGCTTGCTTTTGACATGTTTGTGCAATGTACTTTAGCGTCACTCCCAGCTATTGGGTTATGTGCCTGAGTATATACAGTACAGTCGCGCTAATAAGTGATGTCTCGGCACCAAGTATGTTTAGATCAATAATTATTGGTATCAGCAATATCTAAGCTTCATGTCTTCATATCGAGTGAAATATACAAACATGTTCCTACACTTGCCTACCCTATTCAACATCTAACAAGACATTAATGCAGCACAGAGCAAGCCAAACAGAATGACAGCTGGGCCATGACTTATTAGCGCGACCGTACATACCTACATTTTAGTGTATCTCTAACAAAAACGCCTTCCCAGACGACTTTCAAACTAAAATATGCCCACCCAGACCGTCTTCTAGCTAAATTTGTACACAATTTTTATTTATTATTATTTAATAAAGTCTCGGCCGGCGGTCGATTTCTTCTAAATTACAGGCTCGCATGCTCGCTTGTCCAGAAAGAAATCGACACGAGAATTAGATGAAGCAGCTTAATATCGCCAAACTAATGGGGTAAAGTAATCAAATTTGCAAACTAATGGCGTAGGACAAGGAAGCTTATAAACAAGTAGGGCTAAGTACAAAATACACTTTTTTCCCCAAATATTACTTAAGGGGAGGTTTTTAGCTTGTTTCCTACTCCTCCAGCAATCTAAAAATGTCACCCCCTTAACCCCCTCTCAAGATACATTTGTACATTTTTCGGTAGAAAAATTTCCCGGCCAAAGGCCGGTTCCTCTTAAATTACAGGCTCGCTATCGCTCGCCAGGATAAAATCGACACCTGAATGGCACGAAAGGTCTTAATATGGGGTGAAATTCTTAAAATCGCTAAACTAATGGGGCGAACGTTTTATAATATCAAAAGCAATGGGGCTAAACATGAGGGAGAAAGGGGTCAAGGAAAAAAATCCCTCAAGTGGAGATCTCCCCTTAAGGTTCGAGATACAAACAATATTCTAGAACGAAAATATTATACAAGAACTTCTAAAAATTTACCTCCATGCAAATTATGTATACTGTAATCACTATACATCATGTTCACGTTTATAAGTGGCTCATATAACAAACGAGTCATTTTTGTTCCGATTCAACATCGTGTAGGCTATATTATTTTCGATTCAAAAGTGGGAAATTGAATAGCAAAAAGAGAGTGGTGTTTTAAAGTGTTTAAAGCTAACATCAACGTTTATTAAGGGAGCCCACCTCGCTTTTTTTTTGTTTTTTTTTTTTTTTGCTTTTTCTCTCCCTCTCTTTGGCATGTATCCATTCGGCTCCATTCAGCCTAGTGTTATAAGACGTTTATCCCAATCCCGGTGTCAATATTTCCCTGGCGAGCGGTAGCGACCCAGCATATATATATTTTTGTTTTGACAGAAAGCTAAATATGTAAATTTTTCGATAGAAAAATGTATCCGGCGAAGCCGGATTTCTCCATAGAATGCTGGCTCGCTATCGCTCGCCAGGAAGAAATCGACACCTGGATGGTGATAAACGTCTTAAAACAGTTGGCTGAATGGGGCCGAATGGATACAAGCCAGAGAAAGAGAGAACAGGATAGAAAGAGAAAAAAAGCAGGTGACCCCCCTTGGGGCTAACCTCAATGTCTATTAACTTCATAGAGCGTGAAATAGTAATTGCACACAAAGTGAAATAAGCTCACAAATAATACTGCCATTACACCGGATATATACCGTATGCAAAGTGTATTCTAATTACTGAATGATAATCTCACTGATCGGCAAAGATAAGAATAACAAATATAATATAAACAATAAATACCTATGAAAATATGTCCTGGACTTGAATTAGCCCTATTTGGTTATAGTGAGGAATATTTGAGCCTCCCTCGTATGGCTCCATTAGTTTGGACATTCAAAGACTTTTCATGCCATTGGTTTGGCGATGATAAGACACTTCACCCCATGCAGGTGTTAATTTATTTCTGGACAAGCCTGTAACTTTGAAGAATCGGCCCTCCTCGGCTGGGACATTTTGCTATCGACAAATGTACAAAGTTAACTTGAAGAGGGTCTTGGTGGGTCATTTTTAGTTTGAAGGAAGTCCGGGAAGGCATTTTTGTTAGCCAAGGGGACAAACTAAAATGCATTGCTCGAAAATGGCAAAATCAAGCAAAATCCTCACTATAATTATCTATTCTATCTATCTATATGCTCAGGTCCGATCCCCATTGTTCCTATTTTTCTATTTTTATTTGCTATTTCATTCTATTTTATTATTATTATTTTTTTAATAATTATACAAAATCATAAAAATCCTCAAGACGTCGGACCAGATAGTGTTAATTAAAGACTAATTCCAAGCCATTATAATCCCCGTCAAGAGAATGTGGATGACTGCCATTGTGTTTGTCCTGACCGTGTGCGGGGTCTGTGCGGGCCCTATCCATGTTCGGCACGACACACAAGGTAAGAGGATTCCGATGTCAAATATCACGCCCTTCCATTTTATTGTCATCCCCTTCCATTTTATTGTCATCCCCTTCAATTTCCTGTCACCCCTTTCAATTTCAACCCCTTCAATTGCACCCCCTTCAATTTCATTGCACCCCTCCTATTGCATTGCACCCCTTCCATTTCACTTCACCCCTTCAACTTCACCCCTCTCAATTTCATCCCCTTCAATTTCACCCTTTTCAATTTCACCCCCTTCAAATTAACGCCCTTCCAATTCAACCCTCTCAATTTCATCCCCTCCAATTTCGCTCCGTCAATTCCGTCAACTCAGTAAAACGCCCACTCAGCCTCCCGTCTACTCAGGCCCTGTCAATTTACCCCCTTCAATTTAGACTCATTAATTCAGTTTCGTCAATTCAACTACCCCCGTTGATTAATAAATTTCACATCAATCCACCCATCTTTTAATTAAACTCCTGCAATTCAACTCCTTTTAATTTAGCCTCCTTCAATAATTCATCGCCCTTCAATTAAATTTCCTATTAATCTCCCTTTTAATATGACCACCCTCAATTCAATCCTATTATATACGTGTTACCCTGTCAACTCCATCCCTCCCCCGTCAATCAACCCTCCTCCCCCCCTCCCGTCAACTCAGTCCGCACCACCGTCAACAAGAGGTGCACCATCTTCTACTCAGTATCCCTGTCAACTCAGTATCCCTGTCAACTCAGTACCCCTGTCAACTCAGTATCCCTGTCAACTCAGTATATCCGTCATTTAAGTTCCTATCACCGTCAGTTTTTACCCCTGTCAATTCAGAATGCCTGCTACTCGCTAATGGGCGACCCCACACTGGCGGATCTTGTGTTCGAGTCATATGAGAAGTGACTTATACTGTATATATGTGGTAAAGGTTATTTCTGATCTCATTAAAAAGCTTATGTTTGATCTTTGATATCATTCATGATCAACACGCGGAAATAGTAAGGTTTTTTTCATTGATATTAATGGGCTCTGACAAATTTTCTGAGTATCCGCTAAAACCCATATCAAACAATTTTAATGAATCGGAGGAAAAAATGCGGACATATGCACCGTGTGAGGTCGCTCATTCAGTAGCCCCGGTAACGCAGTACGGTAACCCAATAAACAACAGTACCTATTCCTTTTCACTTAAGGGGAGGTTTTTAGTGTGTTTCCTAGACTTCCATCAAGCTTGAAATTACACTCCCTTGACCCCCTTTTAAAGATAAATTTGTACATTTTTCAGTAGAAAAATGTCCCGGCCGAAGGCGGAGTCCTCTTAAATTACAGGCTCGCTATCGCTCGCCAGGAAAAAATCGACACCTAAATGGCACTAAAGGTCTTAAAAGTGACATAAATGAGGTGAAAGTTCTTAAAATCGCCAAACTAATGGGGCGAACGTCTTAAAATCTCAAAGGCAATGGGGCTAAACATGAGGGAGAAAGGGGTAAAGAAAATAATCCCTCAAGTGGAAATCTCCCCTTTTAACCCCTAGCCCGGCCATTTATCCGCCACCCTAGGCAACTCACAACTTTCACCCCCAGTATATCAGCCCCACCCCTGTTATGTCAAATCAATCACTCTCCCCTGTCAAAACAACCCTCATTAGCGAATTCCCATGATAAACCAAATATATTATGACCTAAACTTATATTACTGTATATCAAATTATTTGAAATCAACCTTCCATAGCCTATCCTCACCTTATCCTCAGCATAATATTACTACTACTACTAATAATAATAATTGTAAATTACAATAATAATATAAATAATAATAATGATGATGAACACAACATTATCGAATAGTAGTTTAAGCAGGTGTCGAAATAGGAATTTAAGCATTAATTTTACTTCAATACCCATTACAGATCGCGAACCATGCAGCTCATCGTGTGAAGAGAGATCGCACAAACCCAATGCACCAGCCTCCTATCTCCAGTTGAACCCAATCCTCATCCCTCAATCTCTCACCACTGGACAATTATCATCTCCTGACACCCCTCTTCAAACAGCCACTAGACCGGACAATTCGCCTATTTCTCTACCAAGTTTCTCACATACCGCTGCGCTCGGAAATCAGTTACCGACGGCACCCCCATTGACCACTTTACATCAACAATCACGAAACACGCAAGGTGCATCCATCTTTTCTACTCAAAATGGCATTACAAGTCTTCCTAAACCAAACTTGGCATCCGAAGGTGAACACATTTCCAATAATCCTTATAATGATAACGATGTGCAAACGGGAATTCTCCCTAATCTCATCGATAATGACACTAGCACAACCAGCACATCAACAAAACATGCCATCACACTCCGGTTTCTCCGCGTGGAACCACCAGTACATTCACAGAACACGATATCGATGGCCAACAACCAACAAGCGTCCATCCAGCCCCTAATACCTAAGCCCGTGTACTCTCCCATCATCTTCCAAAATTCTACCACTAAGCAGATAAAGTTCCCCCAAACCCCTCCATCGCCAATACCGGCACCCATCTTGCTTCCAACCAGTCGTCCCATTGTTCATTCCACCACTAGCGACTCGAGAAGTAGTACCATCGCCCCCTTGCCGACCGTTTCGAATCCCTCTATCCCTCTGCCTACGGCCCTGAATTCCACCACCCCACTCCCTAACAAGGAAGACGCTCTTAATGATAAGATCAGCATTCGGGTGCCCTGTCGCGGGCACTGTCAGATTTCGGTGGGGCTCGTTTGTATCATGGACTATTCGTGCACACAGAGACACGGTGGAGTTAGATATTAACCTCTTCAGGATACCTGTAAGCATTCTCTAATTATAAGAGGAATCTAGGAGTTAAAAGGTTAATGATAAAGTTTACCCCTTTCATTGCTAGAGATTCATCCTCAGCTGTATGAAATCGTCTAATGTTGGCTGTAATGAAGTGGTGAAAGTTCATCCTAATACTGAAAGGATTAAGCCCCTTTAACATATTAATTGTGGTTATTCTTACAGTATACGGCTTTATTCAGCTTAGGAAGAACCCCAATGAATCGTAGTGGTACAAACTACCTGGAATTGGTCCCGTCTCCTGTGGGTCTATCTTAACCCCTACTGTACCGGCAACGTCTTTTTGACATTGACCTGGCTACTATTAAGCGATGTTACTTAGTACTGTATAAAAAGTGCCTCCAGTAATTAACAGCCTACGATCACTATCTCGCTTAACCCTTTTAACTACCACAGATCCTTCTTAAACTGCAAAAAATCCTCTAAATATACCTACTTGAATATTGAAAAGACGTCGACGGTACAGAAATGGTTAACAGAATGAGATCGTCTAGTGATAACCTGAATAAAGATAAAAGAGCAGTCATCGTACTGAATGGGTTAACCCGTAAGCTACGTATACTGGAATAACAACGTTATCGCCTATTTACTAAAGAAGGAACTAGCAAACCTATTTTCAGAGCAAATAACACATTGTCAACCCCAATAAACCCTTGACGCCAATGTTTGCTTGGTTATAAATACTTCCAGATGATTATACTATGCTTAACCCTTTCACGCTTTTATGACGCAGAGGTTGCCAGATTAGCAATAATAAATAGAGTTCTCTCACTCTTATAATTACCTCTCCAAAATTAGTTTTCTGCTCACAGCTAACTCAAAGACAACTGCAGAGGTTGAAGTAACTAAACTAAAGGTTTCTAAATACCCCTGATGGTAACACAGGCTTTAAAGTAACCCTAATAGGCTCAAAATCGCGTCATAAGCGTGAAAGTGTTAAGGGGGATGGTTCACTTTTCGGTCGATTTTTATTTATGTATTATTATTTTTCCAGTTTCTTACCTAGACCTCCATTAAAAAAAAAAAAAAAAAAAAAAAAAAAAAAAAAAAAACGGATCCCCCTGTGTCATCAGCGAACAGCAACTGATTCAACTCCCAATCTCTACCATTCTTTCCTACTAAACTCAATCCTCTTCCCATAGTTCTCATGTTCACCTCCCTCACCACACCATCCATAAATGTATTAAACAGTATATTTTAGAGTTTAGATTGATCATGTAATTGGTGTCTTTTGATTGAATGGTTAAACACACATTATTTCAAAACCAGTTATCTCCTGATGTTTACTGTAATATTAAATAAATTCAGCAAAATATAATCTACCATGTTTTACAATTATATTTTAGTATTATTTATATTATTATTAATAAATGTTATTATTACTATTATTATAACAATTATTATTATTAATACCCCCACATACCACAACAATTAACAACCGCTCTGCTATAAATATTCCTTAGAATTGACGGTCGCAAGACAGGAAGCGCTTGGGATTTTGTAGTAAGAGATCTAGTGGCCATGTTACGTGTGTTTGTTTTAATTGTATTTATTAATTTATTTATTTATATATATATATTTTTTTTTTTTTTTTTTTTTGGGGGGAGGGGAAAGAAGTGGGAGCATTTTGGTGCCTCAATTATCAAAGAACGAGCTGGATTTAGTTAATTTATTTTATCTTGTATAAGTTATATCAAAGGACCAAACTATAAATCATGTACAGTCGCGCTAACAAGTGGTGTCTCGGCCATATGTTTTGATCAATAATTGGTATCAGCAATATCTAAGCTTCATTTATTCATATCGAGTGAAATATACAAACATGTTCCTACACTTAGCCACCCTATTCAACATCTGACAGAAATTAATACAGCACAGAGCAAGCCAAACGTATGACAGCTGGGACATGACATTTTAGCGCGACCGTACCAGTGTAGTATGGGATATGCAGATACTGAATTAGTGTAAAGAGTGGAAACAAAATCACCAGTGGTACCGTAAAATGGCCTAACTTCGGTCAAGGGGTTATACTTCGGACATTTCTGGATGAAAATATATCAACTACAGTAATGGAAAACTGGCTCTGCATTATGGAAGAACACCGCAGACATACTGGTTTTTCCATAACATCATGTATTTATCCCATAACTGCGGTTCATTACATTGTTTTCCGGAATGTCCGAAATTAGGTCCCCGTATAAAGTTACGCCATTTTACCGGTACCAAAATGGCGGGAGGTTGACCGATCTCTGTTACTGTAGGATCTCTAGGCAGCGCTATTGTCAACGTAATACCGAATAAGTTCAACGATCAGAAATCTCAAAAAATGACTAGAACAAATGGGCTGTAAATGTTCACACCTATTCCCTGGCTAACTCTTCCAAAATGTTACAAATATTAGCTCGATTACTCCAGGGATCAAACCCCTAGGCTACTGTACCGGCGACGTTTTTTAAATTTGAATCTAGCTATGTTCAATCGATTGTGTGCAGTTTAAGAAGGATCTGTTGTAGTAAAAATGATTAAGCGAGATATTTCGAAGCCTGTTATTTGCTGGAAGCCCTTTATAAATTGAATAAAATCGTCTAATAGTGGCCAGAATAAAGTAAAAAAGACGACACCGTTACTGAAAGGGTTACATATAGAGGTCACTGGTCAAGAATTTTAGCCTAAATATAATGAATTGACTATAGTTATTTACAGTTTTGTTATCGTAGTTCACAAGGCAAGTACAACTAAGGCACATCAACATTATTTGGGTCCGAGGGAGGCCTTTTTTTACTCCCCCCCCCCCCTCCCCCCCCCCCCCCTTGTTTTGTTCCTTTATTTTGAAATTTTAAGATGCGTCAGCCAATTCAGGTGTCTTCTTTCTTCAGGAGGAGCGATAGCGAGCCATTTCCATATAAATATGTACACATTTAGCTTCAAGTGTGGCTATTTTTGTTTATGTTTGAAGGAAGTCTGAAGGCATTTTTGTTAGCCTACACACTAAAATACATAGCTCGAAAGTGGCAAAAACCAAGCAAAAAATCCTCAATAATAACTAAATAAATTATCCTAATAACTCTTAAGAGGTCAGAGCAGAAAATGCTTAAAATCGTTGGCGATAATTTCTACCGTGCAGTTCTCGAATTTAAGTATGGTGCGTTGATCACCTACATCAAGAAACCAAAATCCTCAAAGTCAAAGACCATCTGGACATGAGAGGCACTCAATTCCTGGCAGCAGCCTCCACGAACCAAGACCACCCACTAAACTACATGGCAACAGACCCACAGACACCAAGAAATATCAAAACAACACCCAGCACACGGTATCACACACAATTATTGTCCTCTCTCCCTCCCTGCCCACCCCGAACCAACTTCCAGAAGCACATCCATACTCATATCTCTCGCCGATCCATCCACTCACTCACAGACAACACGCAGCTGCATGCACGACCTCCCGAAATCCATCCTTCCGAATCCTCCCTTCCTCGCGAGGACAGAGTCCACCTGGCCAGGCTGAGATGCGGACACCATCCAGCTCTCCTGAGCTATCAGAAGAGACTGGATGACTCCGTTGTCGACGCCTGCCCGGGATGTAACACAGCACCCCATACCATTAAACACATCATAGAAGACTGCATTTCACACAACCACTTACGCCAACAACACAACCTACACTCAATGAGAGCTCTGTGGGAAAGCCCGATCGTGGTCATGGCCTTCCTCAGGGACTCGGGGCTGTTCGGCCAGGCAGCTTAGGGAACAACAACAACAACAACAGTATGGTGCGTTCTCATCATTTGCTTTTGACTTCAATCAAATGACGCCAATATGTGTTTCATCATCGCTCTCTATACAATTGTATTCAACTTCAAAAGAACTGTAAGAGATAGAAGGTAATTTTGAGGCCAGTCATATGTGGTGGTAGTTTAATTATTCCTGCAGGTTTCAAAGGCCTGTTAAACTACTCACACACTCGTTCATATTAGCTTCAGACAGGCCAGTATAATGGTGGGCCAGGCATGTCGAACTAGTCGTGTGAGGCGTCCTAATGCGTAACCGGCATTTTTATCCTTTAGTTGAGTTTACCTTTTAATGCTTCGATACATTACATTTTCTACTGTAGTCGCCGTAAAAGAAAATGTGTTATGAGGGTAGACTACTAGATATCACTATACCAATCACATGGATTTTTTTTTTTTTTTTTTTTTTTCTAATCATCGTGCTCTCATTTTTGTATTTAGTATCATAAATCTATGTTATCAGGGTACTGGGTCAATACTCATATGATTACAACATTCAAAAAAAAAATCTGTCCTTTTTTCACGACTTTGTAAATTTTATCTCTTTAGCTAATGGCAGAATGTTATTTTGCAATTACTACTTGTCGACTTTATTCTTAATTTGAGTCGTTGAGTGAGGAATTTACAAATTTCTATGTTTATGAACACATTGATACGTCTTTCATTCTTCCATAAACATGTTTTCCTGTCTTCCATACGCGAGATGTATTCATACATAGCGTATTAAAATAATATGCTATCTGTACTTATATTACATTAGCTTTACATTCACGCTTTTCTTGTTGTCAATAGTTTTGGTTTTCAGCCACAACGTTCCATAGTAGGCCTATGTTAATGCCTGTACTGATAATATAATTTATTAGCTATGCAGTCTATGAAGAAGGCCTGTTGTTTGAACAGTAATTCTTCGTTGGCTCATCTGGGGCTCCACTAAACGAATAATTGACTTTGATATTCGATGACGCTTTCTTCATGTTAGTCTGCGAATTACTCCTAAATTACAGGCTCGCTGTTGCTCGCTAGAAAATATCGACACAGAAAGGGCAAGAAATGCATTAATATTTACAAACAAAATTGGACGAAAAGTCATTAAACCGTCAAACCAATCCGGCAAACGTCTTAAAATCTCAAAACTAATGGTGCTAAACATTAGGGTGAAGGGGTTCCAGAAAACAAACCTTAAGTCACTTTTTTTTTAGCCATAGCAAATCAATAGGCAAAATTTAAACTGCCGTATGCTATACAGTTCCGTGTATACCTTTGGAAGGGATACTATGGCCAAAACAATCCAGTTTCATAAAAATGTTTCCTTTTTTCTGTTTGCATTCATTCCAGTCTTAAAACTTAAATATTTGGGTTGAAACTGACTAGCACACACTACAAATTTGCTATTGCTTACACACTAGAAACTAGCTTATCACAGACGTAAATAGGATTTAAAAGTTGTTAATAGTAACCAGAGACTTCAATGCTTAACAAAAGTGATCCAGTGTAGCTTAGCTGTGAGCCGTTTTTCCTTATATATTTGTAGCCTACCCTTGACTACAAAAGGCCTTTCCTGTGCTGAAGAAAATTGTCTAATGTTAGCCAAACACAAGGTATCACAGGACTGGGGTAAATCAAGGTGAAATACTTTAATATAAAGCTTATTTCTTGGATCGCATGAAAATTGAATGAATATCTGCATATTCATGAACAAAATACATATTTCAACAATAATAATACAATAATTGGTTTATGCTCTCTATATAGCTTTCCATTATATACCTAAATAGCTAACATAAACAAATGAACTCTGTAACGGTCAGAAGTTCGTGGACAACTGTACAATCGCCTGCAAACATATCTGGTACACAAGCACAACTTAATTTTAAACTTGATAAAGTAAACATTGAATGAGGGAAGACATTCACTCGGACACATGTTTAAAGGAAATGCTTCGGAATATGTCATCAGCATTTCAGATTTGGGCAAGAATTACGTAGTTATACCAAGTGTACCGCCCGTCTTGTTTACAGTACGCGGACGCTCGTGATCATGTTCCCGTCTAGTTTGACTGCCATGGGATACAATAATAGGATGAGAGGGGGGGGGGGGGCAAAGCCCCCATGACTTGTTGTCATCATCATATATATATTGCCAGCAGGGGGCAAACAACAGAAAAAATAGACGGGAACTTAACCGCGAGCCATCAACCTATGTAAACATGACGACCATCGGACCGTACACCAGGATATACATCTTTCCTCAGACTTGTTCAATACAATTAGTACCCCCTTTCACTATAGAGGCTAGATAGGTACCGTTACTTATAATAATTCGCGGACCCCTTATAGTTTTCTTTATGTACATAATTATAATTATCAGAATGATTTTGTGGATGGAATTTGCTTCTCAATAATTTTTATATACTATTTTGGGGTTGATATATATGATTTTAAAATCATAAACTCTTATCCAGAGATAAATTTCCATTATTCGAAATAGGTAAACTCCACGAATTCCTATGAGTGACTGCACACTGTATAACATAAATCGTGGCATAAAGTTGTCTAAGCTATTCCGAACCGAATATATTCTCCCTCTAAATTCTATACAGACTATATACAATTGGAGGATTCAGAAAGTGCCATGATTTTTGTCCTCGAGGGTACAGTGCATTCAATCGACATACCCAGATGATATCGAGAAGGATTTAATCAATACACGATTAGGTTAAAAGGATATATGTCAGCGAAACCCTTTACAGAGGTATAAATAGCACTTCAACTGAATAAATATCATTAGATATTTTCACTTAAGTTTTTTTCTTTCTGAACCCACTTTAGTCTTAGGTACCGGTACAACCCCATTAGTTTTGATATACTAAGACGTTCGCCCCATGATTTTGGAGATTTGAAGATCTTTCGCATCCATTAAAAGAAAAAAAACATATCGTGCCATTTAGCTGTCATATATTTACTGGTGAACGATAGAGAGCCTGTACTTTAGGAAGAACCGGTCTTTGCCTGGACAATTTTACACCAAACAAATAAATAAATAACATTAATCTCGTTTGGCGGAGGTCTAAGGAGCAAACTAAAAACCTCCCCTTAATGTGGTAATGAAATTCTAAAACTCTAAAGCACCTTTACATTATTTGTCCCGAAACTTCAGAATACACATTATCAATAATAAACATGCAAATGGTGTGGAAGGCATTTGGTAAGATCCTGTGTAGCGGGTAGAACTATTTTTCAGATGCCTATTTACTAAGAAACATTGAACAATATATTTAACCTAACCTAACCAAAACCTAACCAAACCTAGTATATTAGTGGACTATTTATGAACGTAAAATGTAAAAATATATTGTAACATTAACAAATTATTGATACATAAGTTTAGGTCGTCCCGCTACACAGAATTATACCACCTAACCTAATGATGCACTTAACCTACAGGAGAGAGAGAAAGAGAGAGAGAGAGAGAGAGAGATACCAAGCAAGAGAGAGAGTGAGCAAGCAAGAGAGTGAACAAGCAAGATAAAAAGAGAGCAAGCAAGAGAAAAAGAAAGCAAGCAAGGGAGAAAAAGAGCAAGCAAGGGAGAAAGAGAGCAAGCAAGGGAGAAAGAGAGCAAACAAGGGAGAAAGAGAGCAAACAAGGGAGAAAGAGAGCAAACAAGAGAGAAAGAGCAAGCAAGAGAGAAAGAGCAAGCAAGAGAGAAAGAGCAAGCAAGAGAGAGAGAGAGAGAGAAAGAGAGCACGCAAGAAAGTAAGAACAAGCAAGCAAGAAAGAGCAAGTAAGGACGAAAGAGACGAAGCCAGAAAGAAAGAGAAAGTAAGGACGAAAGATAGCAAGAAAGAAAGAGAGCTAGCAAGAAAGAAAGAGCAAGCAAATAATAAAGTCAAGCAAGCAAGAGAGAAAGAGAACAAGCAAGAGAGAAAGAGAACAAGCAAGAGAGAAAGAGAACAAGCAAGAGAGAAAGAGAACAAGCAAGAGAGAAAGAGAACAAGCAAGAGAGAAAGAGAACAAGCAAGAGAGAAAGAGAACAAGCAAGAGAGAAAGAGAACAAGCAAGAGAGAAAGAGCAAGTAAGGACGAAAGAGAGCAAGCAAGAACGAAAGAGAGGGTATAATTCTAGTTTTGCACCGGATCGAAGCCATGATCTATTATCTAAGTTTATATATTAGTTATATCATATATTTCATTGGCAAATATGTCCACACCGTCGGTAATTCATTGTAATATAATCCCTGTCACTAAAAAAGAAAATCGGGAAGGATGTAGTATCCGGGCATACGGTCGTCATGTTTACATAGGTCGAACGCTTGCAGTTTCGATCCCATCTATTTTTACTTTTTATTTCTGTTATTTGCCCCCTACTGGCAATATATATGATGATGACAATAAGTCTTGGGCGGATGAGGGGTCAAATACCCCCCTCAGCCTATTATTGTATCCAATGGCGGTCAAAATACACGGGAACGGGATCACAAGCGTGTGAATACTTTTTGTTTGGTTAAATATTACCGCAACTACCACTAATTTTCCCATGTTTTTTTCTATTTGGTTTTAGGTAATTTTCATCATTATACAAGAGTTAAAATTAGTTACAATCCCCGGATTTTTTTTCCCCATTATCTAATGATCTTAAAACACTCAGCTGTACCGGTATGTAATTTTCAGAGTAAATAAACAACAATTGTTTTGCCTTGGGATACAGAAAAAAAGCAAGCAAGAAAGAAACAGCAAGCAAGGAGGAAAGAGCAAGCAAGAAAGAAAGAACAAGCAAGAACGAGCAGGCAAGAAAGAAAGAGCAAGCAAGAAAGAGAGCAAGCAAGAAAGAGAGCAAGCAAGAACGAAAGAGCAAGCAAGAAAGAGAGCAAGCATGAACGAAAGAGCAAGCATGAACGAAAGAGCAAGCATGAACGAAAGAGCAAGCATGAACGAAAGAGCAAGCATGAACGAAAGAGCAAGCATGAACGAAAGAGCAAGCATGAACGAAAGAGCAAGCATGAACGAAAGAGAAAGCATGAACGAAAGAGCAAGCATGAACGAAAGAGCAAGCATGAACGAAAGAGCAAGCATGAACGAAAGAGCAAGCATGAACGAAAGAGCAAGCATGAACGAAAGAGCAAGCATGAACGAAAGAGCAAGCATGAACGAAAGAGCAAGCATGAACGAAAGAGCAAGCATGAACGAAAGAGCAAGCATGAACGAAAGAGCAAGCATGAACGAAAGAGCAAGCATGAACGAAAGAGCAAGCATGAACGAAAGAGCAAGCATGAACGAAAGAGCAAGCATGAACGAAAGAGCAAGCATGAACGAAAGAGCAAGCATGAACGAAAGAGCAAGCATGAACGAAAGAGCAAGCATGAACGAAAGAGCAAGCATGAACGAAAGAGCAAGCATGAACGAAAGAGCAAGCATGAACGAAAGAGCAAGCATGAACGAAAGAGCAAGCATGAACGAAAGAGCAAGCATGAACGAAAGAGCAAGCATGAACGAAAGAGCAAGCATGAACGAAAGAGCAAGCAAGACAGACAAACACAGAGAGACAGAGAGTGAGAGAGAGATTTACTATCATTATAGATATCAAGTATATATAGTCGGGGGGCGTAAGACAAGTTGCCCTTGACCTAGGCAGGTAATACTTAAGACGAATTGTGCCGCATTATTAGGGACAATAGGTACGTATAGACTCGCAATAATATTCTCAATATTGTCTCCATGGAGGATTTGCGATAAAAGCAACTTTAAAAACCCCGATATGAAATAAAATAAAACCAGTCCCGCGCATAAACAAACGCAATTTCGTTGACTTTCCTTGGTTAGGGTTGTGTTGGTGGCTTTGTTAACATTGCTCGCGGTAATATTCCCATCGAATTTGACTTTTGTTTTCGAAATTATCCCATGGCAGCTGTTATTTGCCCCCTGCTGGCATTATATATGATGGTGACAATAAGTTATGGGGGATGATGGGGGGCAAAGCCCCCCTCAACCTATTATTGTATCCCACGGCCATTATGGGTAAGCTAATGCAAATATTCCATTCACTGAATGATAAACAACAATAAACCACTATATTCCTTGAACAAATTAATATAATTCTTGGTAAGTAAACCGGCACAACTGATCTTAAGTAGTACCACTCATCATGTGGTATCTTAATTATATTAAATTATTTGCATCAGACAGGAGACTGATAATCAGCGTTTCCACAGTTCATTCGTAATTGGCCTTGTGTGTTTCACCTACATTAATATCCAGTTGTTATATAGTTAGAGACTGATGCTTAGTAAACATTTAATCTTGCAGTGACATAATTGCAAATTAAGGTCGTAAAAATAATTTAGAAATCTAGTAATCAAGAAATAATCATACATACGATCATTTAGTAATTCGGGAAAGAACACATGACAAAAATGACTTGCTAAGCATAACTATTGTCCCAAATAAATTGTTTCTAATGGTTCAGCACTAATCATCTTAAGTTTGACCAAAATATGAGCCAATTGATATAATGCATTAATATTCAATGAAATATGAACTTGGACATGGTTCATTAGAATTACAATAGTAAAAGCAACACCGTAATTCTTTACCTATACGGCTGCTGTATTTCTCCTTTAAAAACCTTACTAGATTGTCTGATATGAGATTAGAAACCCATACAATACTTAATTTTAGCTCGGTGAAGCATAGTTTACCAGATTAGAAAATAAAAGATGTTGATCACGAATGATTGGCAAGTGATTTTCGGACTACGTTGTTTTTTACCTGGGCCTCCACCCCCTTCCTTAATAATATGGTATATTTTTGGGGGCTGACGGGCCCCACATACTGATGATTACAATAAGTCATAGGAGGGTGAGGGGGGGAACCTATCCTGTATCCATTTTCCTTAATCTATGCTCAAAACTCAGTTTCCTGTGGGTATCGAGGGGTTGGGCGGGGGGGGGGGGGGGGGGGGGGGGGGGGGAAGGGGGGAAGGGCGGGGGGGGGGGGGGGGGGGGGGGGCGGGGAGGGGGGGGGGGGGGGGGGGGGGGGAGGGAGGGAGCAGCCGGATAAGTAAAGAATTACCAGCAACACAATTATATAAAGTAGCGTGAGTACTTACCAATGATGATTCTTGGTGTAGAACCTTAGTACACAAAATGCTCGCGGCACAATAGGCGAACCCACATAAAGCACACGTTCACTTCTTTCCGATTCGTTGGAGTTATGGCAAGATTTGGGTCTTTAGCCGACACTCCAAAAATCTTACCACGGCTCTTCAATGTCATTTAAAATCTGTTATGTTTCCTCCGGTTGGTCTTGGATAACGTCATTAAGCAAATGTTAACTTTTGAATCAGGCAACAGATATCGGAGCCACATTTTAAGCTACTTATCACTAAAACACAAGATCCACATGTGTGAGCTCGCCCATCGCAGTCAGTCAAGGGTGGATTATATTTTCCGTGGAGAAACCGGTGAAGAGGAAAGAAGAAATCCTGTCGAGTATTACGTTCCATGGTGTAACTAGCACATAAACAAGGCTAAGTCTTCTTCTTACTACGGCTATCACTAAGTCCAATTATCTAGTTATGTCACAGTTCGAAAGTAATTAGAAAATATCCTGTCGAGTATAAGTTTCCATGGCGTAACTAGCACATACACAAGGATAATCGTCTTCTTACTACGTGTATCACTATGTCTAATTATCTAGTTATCTCACAGTTCGAATGTAATTAGCAAATATCCATGGCGTAACTAACACACAAACAAGGCTAATCGTCTGCTAACTACGTCTATCACCAAGTCTAATCATATAGTTATGACACAGTTTGAAAGTAATTAGCGAAAAATACACCACACTGCACAACACAAACACACTAGACGCGGAGTAAGCAGACGCCGGTAATGCATCCACTCACGGCACGACGACAAAATTATAGCGAAACCCATTTATATTTTAGGTAAGGGTAGACACTAACCTAGGAAACCAGCAGAACATGGAGTTACCGGTAGTAATATTTATCAGTATTATGGCGCCATCTATTGAGCGTAGCTGACATCACTTATCCATAACTCCTGGTGCTTCATTTGTCTCACGCGCTTCGTTTAATAGGAAGGTTGATAGTTGTGTTGTATATTTATTATTTGACGTGAATATTATTGAATAGACTGTATACTTAGTTCATCTATAATGTACGCAGGCGATCCATAAATAGCTCATATTCATGTGCATTTGTTTTGAATTCACACGGGATAATACAGTGTTAACCTTAAGTGCTTCATAGTTTGGCTTTAAAGGTTCGAAGATACGATGTTGATATCGTTAGTATTATTGCCGTTGATTGTAGGCTATTAGATGTGCGCTACTGTACTGTATTATTATATAGTTTTATGCAATTTTAGTTTTGCTTATATAACAGTAAATATTGGGGCGTTTAGAGTAACGTAACCCTCACACCCTTAATATGAATGTTAAAGCAGCAATGCTAGTACGAAATTCTTAATCATATGGGAAGGAATTTGTCTGTTCCATAATAAACGAAGCATTAGGAATCGAGCATTGATTTATAAATGAGAACATTTTATAGTGCAGTTTCTTAGCAATAGTAATATATTTCTGATTATTTCGTTCATGAAGGCAAGGCAACTTAGCTGTGGTTTACGAATAGGACTGTAAAGGGTTTTTTCAGCAACTTTTGATCAACAACTCTGATTCTGGCATTATGAGATACTATTTTTCGTTAGTATCGCCAGCTAGACTAACAGTATAATGTTACAGGTATCAAATCATTCAGTACTAGTGACGCCTTGTTTATTTTATGCTGGCTACTATTAGATAATTTTATTCAGCTTAAGAAAGGCCACCGCATATTAACAGGTTTCGAACTATCTTAATTTACCCTTTTTATTATCGCAGATCATTCTTAAGCTGCACAAAATCGTCTAAATAGCTCAAATACAATTAAAAAGACGTCAGCGGTACAGAAGGGGTTAAGGTAAACAAAAAACATTCTCAACTTTTAAAATATATTATATTTCGTTAATATAAGCTTAAAATAACTTAGCAAGTCATCCTCATCCATTTAAAACTTAGCTTGTCATGCAACATAGTGTATTGATCATTTCTTATTGTTATTTAGCACAACAATCTTAGATTTAATTGTGGAAGTACAAGTTACTTTAACTATTAGGTAAGCTATTTTATAACGTTATATTAGGCAGCGTTGGGTGAAGGCTAGTCTTATCCAGAGTGAGGTTTAGCATCCTCTACCCAACCTTAGCTGTTTCTGTCTGTCTCTTTTACTGTCCTACTTCTTCCTTATGGGGGAAGGGGGCTAGGAATCCTCCTTCCATTGTAAAATTCACCGACTAGACGAGACAGAGTAAGGGGCGAGGGAATGCGAAAGTGGATCCGGACCCTAACAACTGGAACTTTAAATGTTGTTTATGTTCGGGCTCTGTCTCGAGTCGGTCACCCCCATGTATTGGGCATGTACAGTACCTAAGTATATGCATAATAGCCAAACTAAGATTACTGAACCGGATAGCTTGTAGGGATTTAACTAGCATTCTCTGAACATGATCGGCTTATTTTGCAGTTGCATATCGATTTCTAAGCCTTCAGTGTGTACTACGTGCTTGGCCATTATAGTTATTTGGCAATGTTATAAACGTCTTGATGGTGTAATGGTTAAGGTGTCTAAAAATCTGGGTGTGATAACCCGGGTTCGAATCCTGGTGGATCACATAATTATGCTTTCATTAATTTCATTGGAGGTGTTTGGTGTTGTGGTGAAATGAATACAAAATAGATAATATAACAAAAACAATTAACATAACATGTAGGCTATTGGCATATAAGCTAGGATTATCTAGCATAATAAATGTTTATTTTCAATTATATTAGTATCATAATGTGCTGAATAACCTTCAAGCTAATATAATCCAACCCTACCGTATCAAGAATTATCGTAATTTGTTAAACGCAAAGTGAATATGTCAGTCAGTCGGTCAGTAGCCAGCCCTTACTCCCACAAGGGATAGGGAGGATCAGCAAGAGACACGAAAAAGGAAAAAGAGGTGACAGGAGAACACATATAATAGTTAGCATACAATATAAATATTATAAATAATAAAAACAACGGAACGAAAAAAAAACAAAAACAAAAAAACAATCCCATTGGGCCTTGAACACAGGCTCAACCGATTAAGAGGGGATGAGCCGATTTTCTGGTCACCCTTCTCCTTCGTCTTTAGCCCCATTAGTTTGACATTTTACGACGTTCGACCCATTAGTTTGGTGATTTTAATACCTTTAGCTCCATTTCTTTGTAAATTTTAAGAACTATCGTGCCATTTAGGTGTCGATTTATTTCCTGGCGAGCGATAGCGAGCCTGTAATTATAGGTGAAACCAGCCTTTGGCCGAGAAATGTTTCTACCGAAATATGTACAAATTTATTTTGAGGGGGGGGGGGTCTAAGGGGTGTATTTTTCTAAGTTTGAGGGAGGTCTAGCGAGGAAATTTAAAAATAAATTAATAAATGAATTAATAGAAAAAAAGAAAAAAACACAGCCAGTAGCCCCTTAACAGGCCAAAACGTTATACCTCAGGCTATAGTCAATTCGCTGTAAGTAGGCGAGAAATCATGAACTCTTTCCTCTGTAACTCAAAAAGGGCTAGAGCAAATTGGCTACAAATATCCACATATATTCCCTGACTGAATCTTCCCAAGTGGCAAGAATATTAGCCCGATTACGCTAGTCGTTCTTGAGTTACAGAGGTTAGAGGTCATGATTTCTCGCCTACTTACAGCGAATAGACTTTTTATTTATAGTACTGCTGCCTCCACAACCCTTTCACTTTTACCGATAGACGTGGATTGAAGTCGCTTGTTTTAAGGGGAGATGGGCCGGTTTTCTGGTCCCCCTTCTCCCTCACGTTTATTTCCATTAGTTTTCAGATTTTAAGACGTTCGGCCCATTAGTTTGACGAATTTAAGACCATTCGCCCCATTTCTTTGTTAATATTTAGACCTTTATTGCTATTTAGGTGTCGATTTTTCCCTGGCGAACGATAGTGAGCCTGTAATTTTGGAAGAACCGGCCTTCGGCCGGGAAATTTTTCTATTTAAAAATGTACAAATTAATCTAGAAGCTGGATCAAATGGATGATTTTTTGAAGTTTGATGGAGCTCCAGGGAGGAAAAAATAAATAAAAGGGTTAAAACTATATATAATTATTTGTTCCTTCCAACAACCAACCATACTCCTAAAATCGATTAATGAAATTTACAAACACATGTGGCAGTCCGTGGACTCGAACCCAGGATGCTCACACCGAAAATCAACACCTTATACATCGCACCACGAAGACAGTTAAAGTTTGGTGGACACTGCCTACGATTTATTATGAAACTTCGAATCCTGCATATCAATCTAAGCATGTACACACATCCCAACTGCAACTCACGTAGGCTATGCATATGTGAATGGAAAGAGCAATTAATGGGGCCTTAACCACTTAGGGAAGTCCTCTCGATAAATTACTCCTGAACCAATATCAATTATATATGAGGACAAAATAGGCCCATCCCCCTTAAGTATTTTCGAGTAATATAGGGCATAATTATGTAACCGCCCCTTTAGCAATACATAGCAATATTTATGCACAATGACAGTCAGAAAAAAATTATGAAAACAACGCGAAATTGTACTCCAGGGTTATACTGCAAATTGTTCCGTCTCAAACTACGTCAGCTCACTGTAGTATATGTTTGTGTGGTATCAAATATAAGTTGTACGGGAAAAGAGTAGTGTTAACGGGTAAAAAGTAATAGGATAGTAGTACCAAGATAAAAAGTAACAGCACTCAACCCTAAATTTGCATACCCAACATGATTTGGCCTAACATTCTATAAATCAATATAAACATAATCCAACACACGCACACGCATATATATATATATATATATATATATATATATATATATATATATATATATATATATATATATATATATATATATACTGTATATATAACGCTCTTTTACGATTCGGTGATTGAATCCATTATCCAAGGTAGAATAGGTAAGGGTCCACTTAGCCTGATAACCACAGTACGCCTGCTGGATATCTCTCATCTCTCTCCCCCTCTATGTTAATACGGTGATACAGTATGTTTACGTTCACACCTCTCTCTGACTCACTCACTCTCACTCTCTCATAAAGGCATATCTCTCTCTCCCTCTTACACTTTAATACTCTCTAACTCTCACTCTGTATTTCTCTCTATCCTGCTTACGCTCGCTCTCTTTCCTATATCGACACCTGGACACTTTCTAACACAAACACTCCTATCTTATATACACCTCATAACACACGCACACCTCTCTCTCTCTCTCTCTCTCTCTCTCTCAACCTCTCTATTATGACTAGGCGTGAAAATTGTCCTACCCCTGCTATTTTTAGGTGCTTTCACAAGGTTCCTCAGTTCGTCGAGTTTTACCCTTTGTTTTTACTTCCTACCTGAGTGACGTCCCACCCCTCTCCCCCGTGTTTCTCTCTTTTTTCATTATATATATTTCCATCTACCTATCCCCTCCCCCAATCGCCACTCCCCACCCACTCTCTCCCTCTCTCTCGCTCTTGATATTTTATGTGCTATGACAAGATTCCTCAGTTCCCGCCTGTTCTCTTTAAATTTGACTACCTCTCTCTCTCTCTCTCTCTCTCTCTCACACACACCTTTTTATCATTATTTTGACAAGGCAATTATTTAGTTCACCGACTTTTCCCTTCAGTTTTTGCACTTCCTACCTGCGAGTCGCCAGTCAAGCTTGGCTGCTTCTGGGGCTGCTGACTCATGTTACTCACAGTAGTTCAGACGACGTAGTACCTCTCTCTCTCCCTCTGTCTGTCTGTCTGTCTGTCTCTCTCTCTCTCTACCTTGCTTTTTACCGTCTTACGCCATAATTATCTCAGCAAGTGTTACCTTTCCCAAATCTTGCCTTTTTATAATTTTAAACTTGTATATACTAACCAATGTTTATATTGAAATATATATCTGATTATGATGCTCCCATGTTTACACATCAACATCACTCTCTCTCTATAATACTAAATGTCAACATCACTCTCTCTATAATACTAAATGTCAACATCACTCTCTCTATAATACTAAATGTCAACATCACTCTCTCTATAATACTAAATGTCAACATCACTCTCTCTCTATAATACTAAATGTCAACATCACTCTCTCTCTATAATACTAAATGTTAACATCACTCTCTCTCTATAATACTAAATGTTAACATCACTCTCTCTCTATAATACTAAATGTCAACATCACTCTCTCTCTATAATACTAAATGTTAACATCACTCTCTCTCTATAATACTAAATGTTAACATCACTCTCTCTCTATAATACTAAATGTCAACATCACTCTCTCTCTATAATACTAAATGTCAACATCACTCTCTCTCTATAATACTAAATGTTAACATCACTCTCTCTCTATAATACTAAATGTTAACATCACTCTCTCTCTATAATACTAAATGTCAACATCACTCTCTCTCTATAATACTAAATGTCAACATCACTCTCTCTATAATACTAAATGTCAACATCACTCTCTCTCTATAATACTAAATGTCAACATCACTCTCTCTCTATAATACTAAATGTTAACATCACTCTCTCTCTATAATACTAAATGTTAACATCACTCTCTCTCTATAATACTAAATGTCAACATCACTCTCTCTATAATACTAAATGTCAACATCACTCTCTCTATAATACTAAATGTCAACATCACTCTCTCTCTATAATACTAAATGTCAACATCACTCTCTCTCTATAATACTAAATGTCAACATCACTCTCTCTCTCTCTATAATACTAAATGTACTTCCTAAGCCGTATAATATAAAATAATGATTGCCAGAATGAAACGAATTAAGACGTCAAAGTACTGGAAGAACTAAGAACAATCCACACATGATAGAAACACTCACAGTATGTATGCTATAATCCATATATATATATATATATATATATATATATATATATATATATATATATATATTTTATATTTATATATATATATATATATGTATATATATATATATATATATATATATCCATCACATTACCTATTATAAATGCTGATAGAAATAAATAAAAATATAAATATGTTCACCCAATATATTTCACAACTCACCAGTATTATACGATTGTGATATATTAAAAACAATAATAATAATACAAAATCATTACAAATAATCTATGGAATCCAGGTCACCAAAAGCCACCACCACCACCACCATCGCTTCGAAGAAAAATAAAATAAAAAATAAAATAATAAAATAAATTAAAAGAGACAATTTTCTCTCTCGTAGGTACTGTATTGCATCGTGAAGGCATTTCAGCACAATACACACCGGGTCTCGAAACAATGCTTTTATTTCCGTTCTCATTTCGCTATGTACACTCAACTAAAACTAAAATATAAACCGACAAACCAGATGATCAAACAAAAAATCGATTCTCTTTTTCAATTTCTGGGAGTGACGTGTCAAAAGGGGTTGTGGTTATTTGTTGATGTATATAGTCATTTACTCATGTATTTTTAGTTTCCTTGCTAGACCTCCATCAAGCTTAGGAAAAATAAAAATAAAAATAAACTACACCCCCCTTCTAGAGAAATTTGTACATGTCCCGGCCCAAGGCCGATTTCTCCTAAAACTACATTCTCGCTATCGCTCGCCTAGAAAAAAATCGACACCCATATGGCACGAAAGGCCTTAATATTAACAAAGAAATGGGGTGAAAGGTCTTAAAATCGCCAAACTAATGGGCCGAACGTCTTAAAATCTCAAAAACAAATGGGGTTAAACATGAGGGAAAAGGGGGTCCAGAAAAACGACATATATCCCCTTAACAAGTACAATTCCAGTTTAAGTTGCTACACAAAGGAAAAATAAAACGTACGGAGGGGAAAAAATATCCATCAAATCTCAGAAAATCAAGTCTACTAATTTCTAAAAAAAAATGAAAGTTAAAAAATCAGGTTCAACAATAGGAACAATGCCGCACAGTGTTGGTGGTGTAATGGTTTAGACGCTTATGTTCTGGATGTGGTGTCCCGAGTTCGAATCCCGGGAGGACCCTTTGCTTTCATTAGTTTATTCAAGTACATTGGGGTTTGTAATTGATGATTAATGTTAAGAACCGGGTGTTACTTATATGGTTAAGAATAGTACAGTCACTCATAGAAATTCGTGGACCCCCTATGTTTATCTTCCGGCAATTATAGCTCTCTGGGTTGATTATTGGGTGGAACTTGCTTTTCAATAAATACGGGGTCCAGGGTTCGAATCCCGTGTGGTTTGTATGAGGTTTTTCTCAAGTGGCATTACTTGCTTTAAAGATTATATACAGTTTAGTAGTTGATCTACACGCAATTATACTCATACATTCGTTTCCAGAGATATAATTCGTTTCCAGAGATATAATTCGCTTCCAGAGATATAATTCGTTTCCAGAGATATAATTCGTTTCCAGAGATATAATTCGTCTCCAGAGATATATTTCGTTTCCAGAGATATAATTCGTTTCCAGAGATATAATTCGTTTCCAGAGATATAATTCGTTTCCAGAGATATAATTCGTTTCCAGAGATATAATTTCCATAAATAGAAATAGGTCAAGTCCACGATTTTTCATGAGTTACTGTACAATGGGTCCAAACAAGTATCTTGACATTGTTCTATGACACAATATAGAGCACTTAAGGGGAGATTTCCACCTGGAGGATTTTTTCTGAACCTCTTTCTCCCTCATGTTTAGCCCCATTGCTTTTGAGATTTTAAGACGTTCGCCCTAGTAGTTTTGACATTTTAAGACATTTTGCCTCATTTCTGTCAATTTTAAGATCTTTCGTGCCATTAAGGTGTCGATTTTCTCCTGGCGAGCGATAGCGAGCCTGTAATTTAAGAGCAACCGGCCTCCGGCCGGGAAATTTTTCTACCGAAAAATGTACAAATTTATCTTGAAAGGGGGTCTAGGGGGTGTAATTTTAAGTTTGATGAAAACGTAGGGAACAAACTAAATACCTCCCCTTAAAAGCATATAAAGGACATAAGTCGTTGAGGTAGGTGGGTAGGTGGGTAGGTGTTATTTCTTTGCTTACTTATATATTTATTTATTAGTATTATGCTTTCCTCCATAGGCTTCAAACAAGCTCATCTATTTTGATGTGGGTTATAGGTTTCTCATAACCCATTATCTATTGCTATATAAGTAATTACCGTCGAAAGTGCATTACATATGGGCACTTTGAAAAGCAGTGTATATATATACATATATATATATATATACACTATTTACTCCTTATAATTCTCCCTATCGACGGTGGCTTGAATGAACCCAAAAATACAAATACTAGATCACTTGCATTTGGCTCCCTGTGACTCTTTCAATTGTGGTTACAGGATGCTTTGATTTGTGTCTACTTACCCATTGCAAAAAAAAAATATTCTGGTAGAGCATATACAATTATTATCAGATGTAAGCAATCCCCATATATTTAAAAAAAAAAAAAAAAAAAAAAAAAAAAAAAAAATAGGGAGGGTGCCAGAGTACATACATAACTACAAACAACGCCATACGATGAGAAGAGCCTGGAGTTCTCGAAAAGGGGATCCAGTCCTGACGTTCTTCTTGACTTAGTGTGCTGGCTAAATAATCCAGAAGGGTTGATAGCCTCTGAAGTCCTATTTTAACTAACTAATTAGCCATACAATACAACCTCTAGGAAATATATCGTTACCTCAAGTTATCGAAGCTAACCCGAACTGAATCGAATCTTTCCATTAATATTTTACCTAATATTCAAATTTCGGAGGTTCGCTTTGTTGCTCGAGGGTTTATATTGGAAATTAGTAAATAATGGCAGCTAGTGACAAGACAGAGAGAGCTAGCTACGTGAGAGTCGAGAAAGAGAGAGAGACGGTAAACTAAAGTGAGTGAGAGTACGTGGGTCGCGGTGGAAGTGGGTGGGGCTAGCTACGTGAGACTCGAACGGGGTCATCATCTGCCATTATTCTAACACGCCATTCTCCACCGGGGTTATAATATCTGCTCTTTCAATTTGTTAGTCTCTCTCTCTCTCTCTCTCTCTCTCTCTCTCTCTCTCTCTCTCTCTCTCTCTCTCTCTCTCTCTCTCTCTCTAGGCTTGGTATTGTTTAGCATTATATTGGTTGTCTGCATTCTACGTGTACGCCAACACCAGAGGGAACTTCACAACAGTCCGCTTATACCAGGTTCTTATTTGTATTGCTATGTGAAACAGAGGCACAGGTTGTAAGGAGACTTGTCCAAATGTCTATTAGGCTCACTATCGATCTCTAGGAAAAAGTCGACACCTAAATGGCACGAAAGTTCATAACATTGGCAAAGAAATGGGGCGATAGCTCTTATAATCATCAAACTAATGGGGTGAACTCCTTAAAATGTCAAAACTAATGGGAGCTTGAGGGAGCAGAACTGCCTTCTGACAGATGCCAGAGCCGCTGTGAAAAATTGTGTCCGTATATATATATATAGATAGATAGATAGATAGATAGATAGATAGATAGATAGATAGATAGATAGATAGATAGATAGATAGATAGATAGATAGATAGATAGATAGATAGTTATAGTAGATAGATAGATAGATAGATAGATAGATAGATAGAGAGAGAGAGAGAGAGAGAGAGAGAGAGAGAGAGAGAGAGAGAGAGAGAGAGAGAGAGAGAGAGAGAGAGAGAGAGAGAGAGAGAGAGAGAGAGAGAGAGAGAGAGAGAGAGAGAGATAGATAGATAGACATATAGATAGATATAGAGATAGATATATAGATATATAGATAGATAGATAGATAGATATATAGATAGAGAGGAAAACAAAATATGTCCTGGCTGATTCCTCCTACAATACAGGGTCGCTCTCTCTAGCCAGGAAACAAAACCTCAACACCTAAATAGTACGAAATATTGGCAAAAAAAAATACAACGAAACGTTTACTAATAGACAAACTATTGGAGCGAACGTTTAATATCTAAACTAATGGGGATAAATATTAGAGAGAACTCCCCCCCCCCCCCCCCCCCACCCCACACCCCCCATAAATAACTTCCCCATAACGTTGAATTCAGAAACTACAAAATCAGAGTTCCCGAAAATTAAAAAAAAAAAATGCTGGGAAAATTGTTGGTGTGAATATCCTTCTACTGTATGTGAGCAGTTGGACCTCGCACTCCTAAGTAATACAGGCCCTCTAGAACTCCCTAGTGGTACTTTTTAATTAGCCTCCCCCACAAAAATACACAACAAGGAAAATATTTGTCCATTTGGTCTACACACAAAGCCAGTAAGATCAAATATTTTAATTATCAATTAACCCTTTCTGTACCGCGGCGTCTTTATAATCTTATTCTGGCTACTATTCGACGATTATATTTAGTTTAAAAAGGGCCTCCCGCAACAATTAACAGGCTTCGAATGATCTCACTTAACCATTTTTACTACCACAGATCCTTCTTAAACTGCACAAAATCGTCTAAATATAGCTAAAATAAAGTTAAAAAGACGTCGCCGGTACAGAAGGGGTTAACGAAAGAAAATAATATAAATATTAAATGTATAAGACACGTAAGGAAAGTGATTATAGGAAAACAAATATAGAATATTTGAGGAGACATGGGCCGTTTTTCTGGCTCCCCCTTCTTCCTCATGCTTAGCCCTATTAGTTTTCAGATTGTATGACTTTCAGCCCATTAGTTTGGCGATTTTAACACCGTTTGCCCCATTTCGTTGTCAATTTTAACCCCTTTCGTGCCATTTAGGTGTCGAATTTTTCCTGGCGAGCGATAGTGAACCTGTAATTTTAAGAGTAATCGGCCTTCGGGCGAGACATTTTTTTTACCGAAAAAATTTACAAATTTATCTTGAGGGGGTCTAGGGGATGTTTTTCTAAGTTTGAGGGATATCTAGCGAGGAAACTATATACTAGATTAATACATTTATTAATAGGCCAAAAAAAGCCGCCACTGTCCCCTTAATATTAACTTATCTAATTAATAACAGCCTGTTGAGAAAGATGTTATGATCACCCCGTGTGTCTGTCTATCTGTCTAAAATCAATTGCTAAAATAAACGAAGCATATATCGCAGACAATCGTATAATCTTCCTTTCTCTCTATCTTTCCCTCTCTCTGTCTCTGTCTTTCTCTCTCTCTCTCATCTTCTCTCGCTCCCGCACACACACACTCTCTCTCATTCTCTCTCGTCGCTGTCTCTCTCTCTCTCTCTCTCTCTCTGTCTCTCTCTCTCTCTCATTAGCGTGTTGTGTTCTATTACACGGCTTTAATTTTTGATAAGGATTTCCTGAGAAGAGTTCACAGTACAGAGGCTATGCTTTCCCCCACTTTTGTTAAGGGGGTAGTGCTTGTATTTTGGTCTATATATTTATCTGTTAACTTTATTTTTTAGTTTTATCGCTAGACCTCCAACAAACTTAAAGAAGCACCCCCTAGATCCCTCTCAAGATAAATGTGTACATTTATCGGTAGAAAAATCGCCCGGCCAAAGGCCGCTATCGCTTGCCAGGAAGAAATCGATACCTAAAAGACACGAGCGGTCTAGATATTGACAAGAATAATGGGGCGAACGGTCTCAAAATCGCCAAACTAAAGGAACGAATGTCTTAAAATCTCAAAAATATTATGCTAAACATGAGGAAGAAGGGGGCCCAGAAAAACGGTCCACCTCCCCTTAAGATAGTGAACTGTCTTGAACTTCACGATCTCCTATATTGATTCTCTTGATAATATGTGTCAATATGACGTTTTTCCCTCTTCCTATGACTTAAACTGCTTCAAGTTCCGTGTGTCTAGCTATTTTGACCTTAACGTACTTTGAATTTGGCTCTCTGTCACTCTTTCAACTTTGGGGGGGAGAGACACTTGTTACAGGCAACTTTTTCTTGAGTCTTCTTCATTCACATAGAAAGAAAAACACAGCAATATAACAAGGATTATGGCATTCACACCTTGTAATTACACACATTGTCAAGCACAGGAGCCTCTTTGCTACTATAGATTTATGTTTTCCTTTACTGATCTTGGAATATAATCTTTTGGGAATAAAGTGTTATTTGAGATCTTATTCAGCCCTTTGATTAAGGGGGGATATCCACTTGAGGGAGTTTTTTCTTGGCCCCTTTCTCTCTCATATTTAGCCCCATTGCTTTTTATATTTTTAGACATTCGCCCCATTATTTAGGCAATTTTAAGAAATTTCGCCCCATTTCTGTCAATTTTAAGATCTTTCGTGCCATTTAGGTGTCGATTTTTTCCTGGCGAGCGATAGCGAGCCTGTAATTTAAGAGGAACCGGCCTTCGGCCGGGAAATTTTTCTACCGAAAAATTTACAAATTTATCTTGAAAGGGGGTCTTGGGGGTGTAATTTTTAAGCTTGATGGAGGTCTAGGAAACGCACTAAGAACCTCCCCTTAATAGAGATCATTCCTAAGTTGAATAAAATCGTATAGTAGTACACTGTAGAGCACAAATCATGGCCTTCGGTTTTCGAAGTTAGCCTGAAATTAAATGTTCCTATAAATATTTTACCTAATATATACATTCCGGCCATTATTTTGTTCACCTGAAAGGTTTATCCCCTTCTGTACCGAGACGTCCTTTTAACTGTATTCTGGTTTCTATTACACGATTTTATTCAGTTTAAAAAGGGCCTCCAGCAATTAACAGGCTTCGAACTGTCTCACTTAACCATTTTACTACCACAAATCCTTCTTAAACTGCACAAAATCGTCTTAATATAGCTAAAATAAAACTACAAAGACGCCACCGGTACAGAAGGGGTTAATAAAGAATGAAACAGTGAAAAGCTGTTCTACTAACTTCTGACTATGCATGATTGCTTAAGGGGAGGCTTTTAGTTTAATACCTGGACATCCACCAAGCTTAAAATTACAAGTTTAAAATTACAAGCTTAAAATATCAAGCTTAAAATTACAAGTTTAATACCTGAACCTCCATCAAGCTTAAAATTACACCCCCTTGAGCCCCTTTCAAGATAAATGTGTAAATTTTTCAGTAGAAAAATGTCCCGGCCTTTGGTAACTCTTAAATTACAGGCTCGCTATCGCTCGCCAGGATAAAATCGACACCTAAATGGCAGGAAATGTCTTAAAATTGACAGAAAAGGGGCGAAAGTTCTTAAAATCGCCAAATTCGTGGGGCGAACGTCTTAAATCTCAAAAGCAATGGGGCTAAACATGAAGTAGAAAGGGGCCCAGAAAATAATCCCTCAAGTCGAAATCTGGCCTTAAGGGGGAATGGGCGTATTTATTTGCTTTTTTAATTATCATTTTTTATTTTTTATTTATATACTGTATGTGTAGTTTGCTCCCTAGACCTCGATCAAGTTAAACAAAAAAAAACTCGGTAGAAAAATGTCGCGGCTGAAGGCCTGTATCTCCTAAATTACAGGCTCGCTATCGCTCGCCACGAAAATAATCGACACCTAAATGACATGAAAGGTCTTAATATTGACAGAGATATGGGGCGAAAGGTCTTAGAATCGACAGAGTGATGAGGCCAACGTCTTAAAATCTCAAAACTAGTGGGGCTAAACATGACGGAGAACAGAGGCCAGAATCCCCCCCCCCCCTTAAGTTGAATAAAACAGCCTGGAGGTTGTTATAACAGTTAGACAGTCATAACAAAGTCGTTACCTGATCGAAATTACCAAGGAAGCAAGTCACGAAGGCAAGAGGTTAGGGACTAGAGAGAAACTTGCTCTCACGGATGATTAAAGTGTGAACATACACAACGTTCGACAAAAGACTAAGTATAGCTCTGTCAAGGATGTCAAATTCTTTCAATGACAAGATACTTACTAGGTGATAATGACTAAGAGAGAGAGAGAGAGAAAGAGAGAGAGACTTGCAATAGTGAAAATGCATATTTGTTTCATGTCTGAATGTATTTTAAAGTATTTGGCAAATAATTAAAAACAATTGTCATATACCTGCGTTCGATCATGATTATATCAAGTGTTTTTATAATATATAAGCACTCAATATGATTAAGATAAAATCAACATAGTCATATCTGGGAAGATTGTAGGCACCAATCGAGCCAGGCAGTACCCAGGGGAGGCTACATAGGCATATGATAAGGAGTTACTGTAACTCCTGTTTCATTTGCCTGGCTTCTCCCACTGTTTTTATTTGTGCCTCACCTCCACCGAGAGAAATCCAGTTAACTCTCACAAACAATTATTCCTCTTATTTATTTAACTACAGTGTCCAAGCACACGACATTTCTTTCCAACACACCTAAATTATCTTTAACATACGTTGACTTTGGCTCTCTATCACTCCTCCGACTTTTGTGGGAGGGACACTTGTTGCAGGCAGTCTTTTCTTTTGTCTCCTTCATGCACACAGAACAGACAATCCATATACAATTAATAATAAGATGCTAAGCAAATTCTTGGCTTCTAAACAAGTACTTCACTTATACAAACACACAGGACTATTCTTTTACTTCTTCATCTCCCATTTTCTTCTGTTTACAAATTTACTGGCCCGACAGTTTTATCACAGATTATGTTATTAACCTTAAAGTCGAAATTAGTCAAGAGCAATTGAATGTACAGTATAAGTAACAGAATGAGGTGAGTGATGGACGCAAGAGCATTTAGGGGAATAGGTGAAGGTCTGTTGGACCCAATTTAAGGGGAGATGGGCCATTTTTCTGGTCCCCTTTCTTCCTCATGCTTATCCCCATTAGTTTTGAAAATTTAGGACGTTTGACCCATTAGTTTGTCGATTTTAAGACTTATCGCTCCATTTCGTTGTCAATATTAAGACGTTTTGTGCCCTTTAGGTGTCGATTTTTACCGGGTGAGCGATAGCAAGCCTGTAATTGTGGAGGAACCGGCCTTTGGCCGTGATATTTTTCTACGGAAAAAATTACAAAATAGGCCTAATCTCGAAGGGGGATCTAATAGACTTTTTTTTTTATGTTTGATGGAGGTCTAAGGAGGAAAAAACAACATGAACATATACATTTATAGACCCCCAAAAATAACCACTGTCCCCTTAAGTTGTGGCAAGAATTATGGTAAAGCATATATAGGTGACTAGGACAGCAGGAAGGCAGGTGACGGAAACTCTATCTATCTATCACCAGATGCCTTACTCTCCTTTTTGAGGGTGGCCATGCGAGGGCTATGGGCTGGGAGGATAGACTAGTGTTGGAAGAGGTTTGTTCATGGTCACCCCAATAGGGATTAGGACGTCTGGCAATCGATAGATACAAACTTAAATGGCTCTTACAAGCTAACCCTATAATTATATCCCCCGATCATTGAAGCCGGGGTAACATAAAAATAAACTATCGTCAACTTTCAGTGCTGGACATTTTTCAGGGATCTTTGGCTCTGATATCAGAACATAAACTGATGATGGATGAATATAAATGGCATACATATTGAAAAATGCTCATAATAAGCTGCCATTTCAGGGTTACAGATACCGGCTTTACTCCACATCATACAGGCCTCGAACAACAACAAAAAGCTTTTGAATTTGTCTGAGCAGTTAAATCTGACAGGCCCCTTTTAGTCCACATCCACTCCGCAGTCGGTTTTGCCTGTGGCTGATTTTGTCAGTGGATGATATACGTAAAGGCGAGGGGTCGAATTAGTCCCAGCATTATCGGCCAATTGACTATTTTGCCCATTTGAATTATAGTCGATTTTGGTTCCTGGTTGTTATTGTCTATAGTCGTATTGGTTCCTGGTTGTTATTGTCTATAGTCGTGTTGGTTCCTGGTTGTTATTGTCTATAGTCGTTTTGGTTCCTGGTTGTTATTGTCTATAGTCGTATTGGTTCCTGGTTGTTATTGTCTATAGTCGTGTTGGTTCCTGGTTGTTATTGTCTATAGTCGTGTTGGTTCCTGGTTGTTATTGTCTATAGTCGTTTTGGTTCCTGGTTGTTATTGTCTATAGTCATTATGGTTCCTGGTTGTTATTGTCTATAGTCGATTTTGGTTCCTGGTTGTTATTTTCTAGTCGATTTTGGTTCCTGGTTGTTATTGTCTATAGTCGTATTGGTTCCTGGTTGTTTTTGTCTATAGTCGATTTTGGTTCCTGGTTGTTATTGTCTATAGTCGTTTTTGGTTCTTGGTTGTTATTGTCTATAGTTGTTTTGGTTCCTGGTTGTTATTGTCTATAGTCGTATTGGTTCCTGGTTGTTTTTGTCTATAGTCGATTTTGGTTCCTGGTTGTTATTATCTATAGTCGTGTTGGTTCCTGGTTGTTATTGTCTATAGTCGTTTTTTGTTCTTGGTTGTTATTGTCTATAGTTGTTTTGGTTCCTGGTTGTTATTGTCTATAGTCTTATTGGTTCCTGGTTGTTATTGTCTATAGTCGTTTTTGGTTCTTGGTTGTTATTGTCTATAGTTGTTTTGGTTCCTGGTTGTTATTGTCTATAGTCGTATTGGTTCCTGGTTGTTATTTTCTATAGTAGTTTTTGGTTCTTGGTTGTTATTGTCTTTAGTCGTTTTGGTTCTTGATTGTTAATGTCTATAGTCATTTTTGGTTCTTGGTTGTTAATGTCTATAGTCGTTTTGGTTCCCCGTTGTTATTGTCTATAGTCGTTATGGTTCCTGGTTGTTATTGTCTATATTCGTTTTTGGTTCTTGGTTGTTATTGTCTATAGTCGTATTGGTTCCTGGTTGTTTTTGTCTATAGTCGATTTTGGTTCCTGGTTGTTATTATCTATAGTCGTATTGGTTCCTGGTTGTTATTGTCTATAGTCGTTTTTGGTTCTTGGTTGTTATTATCTATAATCATTTTGGTTCTTGATTGTTAATGTCTATAGTCGTTTTTGGTTCTTGGTTGTTATTGTCTATAATCATTTTGGTTCTTGATTGTTAATGTCTATAGTCGTTTTTGGTTCTTGGTTGTTATTGTCTATAGTCGTATTGGTTCCTGGTTGTTATTGTCTATAGTCGTTTTTGGTTCTTGGTTGTTATTATCTATAATCATTTTGGTTCTTGATTGTTAATGTCTATAGTCGTTTTTTGGTTCTTGGTTGTTATTGTCATAATCATTGTGGTTCTTGATTGTTAATGTCTATAGTCGTTTTTTGGTTCTTGGTTGTTATTGTCATAATCATTGTGGTTCTTGATTGTTAATGTCTATAGTCGTTTTTGGTTCTTGGTTGTTATTGTCTTTAATCATTTTGGTTCTTGATTGTTAATGTCTATAGTCGTTTTTTGGTTCTTGGTTGTTATTGTCATAATCATTGTGGTTCTTGATTGTTAATGTCTATAGTCGTTTTTGGTTCTTGGTTGTTATTGTCTATAATCGTTTTGGTTCCCGGTTGTTATTGTCTATAGTCGTTTTTCGTTCTTGGTTGATATTGTCTATAGACGTTTTTGTTCCCGGCAGATGTAAGCCAAGCCGAGAGGTCCAATTAGTCTGATCAGTATGCACTGAGCAATGTATTTGGTCTGCAGTTTTTTATGTTCATGATTGAATTAGTCTGAACTTTAAAACCTGATTCGCTTTTTTGGTCTGTGGCCATTTAATCCATGACCAAATTATCCTGAGCCTGAGGGGCCAGTTCGAATTCAGTAGCTGATTTGAATCATTGATACGCAGTGAAATCAGCATCCAAATATATTCCAATGTTATGTATGCCTTTTAGAGAAAATGGCAATATAAGTTTTATGGGTTACGTCCATTAACCTCCAATTGTGATAAACCAAGCAACACCATTGTTTCTATACTGGAACAGAATGAATGCACAGGCGAAGTTTAATCCAAGTCCATGCATAGGTTTTGTATCGAGAAATCTTACTGGCAAATAAACAGACAAATAGTCTGACAGCGATGGTCACATCATTATATCCAAACATCATTAACAAATCCTCTACACATGATTATGTGTGGAAAACGTCAGTAAGATACTAGATAAGATAGCAGATATTGCACCAACAAATAAGTAGGAAAGAGAAACGCAAAGCATAAGATAGTCTCTCACTCTGTAGTTCTTGACATATGTAACCTTTCATCGCACAGATTTTCAAAAAAAGTAATTGGCTTCCGTCTAGAGCCGTTCAAGGTCACTGTTGAATTTGTGTGGGTGGGGCCGCGAAAACCAATATATAAACCACCAGCTCACACCTGGCAGTCAGTCACATCCAAGACTTCGTCAACATGGCTAAGTTTGTGAGTATAACAAGAGTAGCTTAACATATGTTAAGCTTTTCTCACTGCAATAATACATTGTATTTCATGCATTCCGTGTTTTGGAGATTTCCTATTTCATTATAGAGAACAAATAATCAGTAATACATTGCCTTGTACTGCAAAAATTTGCATTCGTATAATCATTATTAATTTACAGTCACTTCTGTATTGTTTTCAAGTGATTATTTTGTTGCACTGTGAGTGATTTATTTGTGTGTTGCAGGTATTCGTCGTATTGTCAGTTCTGGCCTTCGTGGCCCTCGCCCTGGCCAGCCCAGAGCCTGAACCTATGTACCGTAGCTCTGGCAGCCACAGCGGCGGTTATGGTGGAGATTATGGCGGCGGCTCCGGTGGATTTGGCCGAGGTGGTGGATATGGTGGACATGGCGGCTTTGGTAGAGGTCGTGGAGGATATGGTGGCGGTTATGGAGGAAATGGTGGTGGTTATGGAGGATATGGTGGTGGTTATGGAGGATATGGTGGTGGTTATGGAGGATATGGTGGCGGTTATGGTGGCAGATATGGTGGCGGTTATGGTGGTGGATATGGTGGTGGTTACGGAGGATATGGTGGCAGCAGCTCCGGCAGAGGATTTGGTGGACTTGGTGGTGGCTACGGAGGCTACGGTAGTGGCTATGGTCGCTAAGGTATAAACACACAAATAATAATAAAATATAACAATACAAATCAACCAATGATCTACAATGATGAAATACAGTATATGGAGTGTCATAATATATATATATGATGACTATTGTTTGCCTTTCCCTGTTCAGATAACAGTAGTGGAAGCAGGGATTACCAGACGGAAAATGTATTATTTATAAACAAACTTCCACCCGAGGATTTTAATAAATTATTTGACGAAAAATAAGTTTTATATTCCTTTATAAATAGCTGATTTACAAGTATGACTCATGGTTTGACTGTAATGAACACAAAATGTACAGTCGAGCACTACATACATTTATTAAAGTCGGTATTAATTTAGTTAATACCTGATTATATATTGATAATGCTTACTATTCTATGCCAAGAAAAAAAGTGAAAGTACAAGTTATTTTGGTGTTATTCTTACCCTCGTTATACAAATAATTGTTTCAGTTAAATAATTTACTTTGTGGGAGGCAGTTTTTGAGAATTACTGTATGCATAAGAATAGAAGTGTTTTCCCTTCCCTTACATTACATTATATGGAAGAACGAAGTTATAACTAATTATTATAATAATTTTATTCACCCAGCTATTATTAAGTGAATTGACTCTCTCAGTATAATTAAGATGACGCATTTCTGCAGCACATTTTGGCAGTTATTTTTTGTGTTTAAGATTATGAAGGATTTTTTGAGGTCAGGGGGTTAATTGAGATTGATGTGTCTCCTTCAGTGGCGAGCAAGTTGCTGGGAGAAGTACAGAGCACTTATGAGGGTCGGGAGGTCGCAATGGCGCGTGGAGGGCGAGTTGAGCAATTTCTTTGATTTGAAAGTTGGGTTGGAGAAGGGGTATCATATCTCCATGGTTTTTCAATATATTATGGATGGAGATACTAAAGAGGTTAAAGGGAGAGTAGTGGATACTTTAGTGACATTTATAAGAAAAGGAAATGAGTGAAAGTTGCCAGCGCTATTATTTGCAGACTATACCGTGTTGTTATAACCTATGGACTTCAAAATAAATGAGCAAAAATTAGGCCAAGATAAGGGAGGGATGGCGGGGGGTGGGGGGGGAGGAGATAAAGAGGTGGAGGATGTGGTACAGGGATATACTATTACTTTCTATATGTCCCCCAATTTTGAGATAATTTCTGGCACTGGCACGGTATTTGAAGTTTATTTATTTATTTTATTTTGTTTTAAACATATTCAAATACTGTGCTTTCTGGAAGGTTGATCGTACTGCCTGGGTTAAGTGATGATTAAAGGGAGTTACAAGGCTTAGGAAATGGGTTCGGAACGGAGTGTGAACAGCGGAATTTGAAGGTGAATGTGGATATGAACAAAGTTATGGTCTTTGAAAGGAATGAGATAACCAACTGTGGGATTCAGCTAAATGATCAGGATATGGAGGTTGTGAGATCCTTTAAGTATCTAGGCAGTGTGTTAAATAAGAATGGAAGTCTGAAAACTGAGATACAGGGAATAATGCAGCAGAGCAGGAAGGTTGTACGCACCTTGAGGAACGTGATACGGAATAGAGAGGTTAGTATGGAAGCAAAGAGGTCATTGCATGATAAAATTGAAGTCCAAACATTGACATATGGAAGTGAAGCGTGGACGTTGCTAGAGGGATGCAAGACGAGAGTGAGAGCAGTCAAAATGAGTTATCTAAGAGGACCTTGTGGAGTCACGTGGATGGACAGACTGACGAACCAGGAAGTATGTAAAATATGTGGTGTTAAGGTCGATGTAGTGGAGAATGTTGGGAGAAATATATTGAGGTAGTATGAGCACATGGAGGGAATGGAGAGCGTGGGGATGGCAAAGAGGGTGTATGAGAGTGAGGTGGAAGGGGTTAGAGGGGGAAGTAGACCGAAAATAAGGTGGAGGGATAGAATGGAGAGGGGGATGGGCTGGGAGGACAGACGAGTGTTGGAATAGGTTTGTTCATGGCCACCCCACCAGGGATTAGAGATTCTGGCAATAGACAGATATAAAAGTTAAATTATTCTTACAAGTTAACCCAATCTATCCCCCAATCACTTAAGCCGGTGTCGCATTAACATTGCCATCGTCAAGTTTTGGTGGTGGACATTTTCTGGCAACATTTCATGATATTTCGCACCGGTATCGGGAGGTCTACGACCTGGGAATCTTGCTGGAGACCACAAATAGGCCTGGGTCTCTTGGTCTTCTGCTGGGCAACCTAGATGTGTGTGATTTTTGTTTATTTTTTATTTTTATTTTTTGTTACCTGTTCGGGCTACGTCTCGAGCCGGCCAGCCCCAGCTTGATTTTTTTTTTTATATATATACAGTATATATATATATATATATATATATATATATATATATATATATATATATATATATATATATATGTATACTAACAAATAAAAACAAATAAAAACAAATAAAACAAAAAAAGTTATGTACCTGAATATAGATAGACATAGATCAGAAACTAAACTGGCGCTAAATAAATAAACATTACAGAAATATTGAAAACGTTTCCATAATAAGCGGCCAGATCAGAGTTGAAGATACATTTTGAGGGAAAATTCGCTTGTGTGTTTGCTGCACGTCATACAGGCCTCGAACAGGAAAACAACAACAAACAACAACAAAGCAAGAAAAAACAACAGCAAAACAACAAAGCAACAACAAAATAACGACAAAAACAACATAACAGCAAAGCAACAACAACAAGAACATTGTTCAGTAAAGCCCATCAAACCAGAGAAAATCTCTTTTAAGGTGAGATTTGTATGTTGGCCATTTAGTTGTTCATTTAGTTGTTCATTTAGTTGTTCATTTAGTTGTTCATTCATATATTTAATATTCTTAGTTTCCTCCTAAGACTTCCATCAAGCTTAAACTATACCTCCATGACACTCCTTCAAGATAAAATTGTGCATTATTCTGTAGAAACATGTCCCGAGGCGGTTCCTCCTAAGTTACAGGCTCGCTATCGCTCGCTAGGAGAAAAAATCGACTCCTACATGGCACAAAAGGTCAGAGTCGCCAAACTAATGGGGCTAAACATGATAGAGAAAGGGGACCAGAAAAAACAAAACTCCGATTAAAGTCGTTCAAATTGTAGGGCCATTTTGGTCTATGGCCCTTTTGCTCTATCGTTATCATCAAGCTTATAAAGACAAGGCTTGCTATCGCTCGTCTGGAAAAAATAAACACCAAAGTGGCACGAAAGGTGTTAATATTGATAAGAAATGGGACGAAATGTCTTAAAATCAGTTAACTAATGGAGCGAACGAAGGAGAAGGGGGTCTAGAGAAAGCCACATATATCTCCCTTTTAAATCCGCTACTCCCTTTTTGGTCCACAACCAGTCAGTAGTCGATTTTGTCCTGTGATAAATTTTCAAGCCGAGAGGTCGAATTAGTCTGATCAGTATGCTATGGGCCATTTCTTGGGTCTGCGGCTTTTTTGGTTCATGATTGAATTAGTCTGAACGGTAAAACCTGATGGGCTGTTTTGGTCTGTGGCCAATTTGTCCTGAATCTGAATGGAGTGAAATCAGCATCCAAATGTAATTAAATTGTGTTCATGTGTTTTAGAGATAATGGCAATGGAAATGTTAGGGCTTACGTCCCAACACCATTGTTACCATGCTGGTACAGAATGAAGATACTGGCGAAACTTGATTTATGTTATTTCAGTAGTTTTTGTTATAAATCTTACTGAAAAATAAAGAAACAGACAAATAGAAGGACACCGATGGTCACATAGTCTCCCTTAACATCAATGACAAATCCTCTACAAATGATTCTGTGTGGCAAACGTCAGTAAGAAACTAGATAAGATAGCAGATATAGACACAAAACAAATAGGTATGAAAGAGAGAAGCATTGACTAAGATAGTCTCTCACTCTGTAGTTCTTGACATAATTATGTAACCTTTCATCGCACAGATTTTCCCAACAAGTCATTGGCTTCCGTCTAGAGGCGAGCAAGGTCACGGTTGAATTGGTCTGGGTGGGGCTGCGAAAACCACTATATAAACCACCAGCTCACACCTGGCAGTCAGTCACATTCAAGACTTCATCAAAATGGCTAAGTTTGTGAGTATAACAGGAATACACTTTTTTCACGGCAATTGTGGATTGTATTTCATGCATTCTGTGTTTTGGAGATTTCCTTTTTCATTGTAGAAATTGAAATGTCAGTAATACATTGCCTTGTACTGCAAGAATTTGCGTTCGTAGTATAACTACATAATTAGTAATATAAGTTACTTTTCTGTTGTTTTCAAGTGATAATTCTGTTGCACTGTGAATAATTAAATATTGTGTTGCAGGTATTGATCGCTTTGTCAGTTGTGGCCTTCGTGGCCCTCGCCCTGGCCAGCCCCGAGCCTGAACCCATGTATCGTAGTTCTGGCGGCCACAGCGGCGGTTATGGTGGGTATGGTGGAGGTTATGGCGGCGGCTCCGGTGGATTTGGCCGAGGCGGTGGATATGGTGGACATGGCGGCTTTGGTAGAGGTCGTGGAGGATATGGTGGCGGATATGGAGGTGGCTATGGAGGACATGGTGGTGGTTATGGTGGCAGTCATGGCGGCAGATATGGTAGCGGATATGGTGGTGGTTACGGAGGATATGGTGGCAGCAGCTCCGGCAGAGGATTTGGTGGACTCGGTGGTGGCTACGGAGGCTACGGTAGTGGCTATGGTCGCTAAGGTATAAACACAAAATAATAATACAATATAACAATACAAATCAACCATTGATCTACAATGATGAAATACAGTATATGGAGTGTCATAATATATATATATATATATATATATATATATATATATATATATATATATATATATATATATATATATATATATATATATATATATATATATATATATATATATATATACCTGTTGTATAATAGATGTATTGGTAAAAAATGGGATAACTATTTTTTGCCTTTCCTCGTACAGATAACAGCAGTGGAAGCAGGGATGACCAGACGGAAAGTTTATTATTTATAAACAAACTTACACCTGAGAATTTTAATAAATGATTTGACGAAAAAATAAGTTTTATATTCCTTTATAAAAAATTGATTTACAAGTATGACTCATGGTTTGACTGTAATGAATACAAAATGTACAGTGGAGCACTACATACATTTATTAAAGTCGGTATTAATTTTGGTAATACCTGATTATATATTGATAATGCTACTATTCTATGCCAAGAAAAACAGTGAGAGTACAAGTTATTTTGGTTTATTCTTACCCTTGTTATACAAATAATTGTTTCATAGTTAAATAATTTACTTTGTGGGAGCACTTCTTGAGAATTACTGTATGCATAAGAATAGAAGTGTTTTCCCTTCCCTTGCATTACATTGTATGGAAGAACGAAGTCATAACTAATTATGACATTTTATTCACCCAGCTATTATTAAGTGAATTAACTCTCTCAGTATAATTATGATGACGTATTTCTGCAGCACATTTTGGCAGTTATTAGATTTTATTTTATTTGTTTAGGTTATGAAGGAATTTTTGAGGTCAGGGGGTTAATTAATTGAGATTGATGTTTCCCCTTCAGTGGCGAGCAAGTTGCTGGGAGAAGTACAGAGCACTTACGAGGGTCGGGAGGTCGCAATGGCGCGTGGAGGGCGAGTTGAGCAATTTCTTTGATTTGAAAGTTGGGTTGGAGCAGGGGTATCATATCTCCATGGTTGTTCAATATATTCATGGATGGAGTTACTAAAGAGGTTAAGGGGAGAGTAGTGGATACTTTTCTGACATTTATAAGAAAAGGAAATGAGTGAAAGTTGCCAGCGTTATTATTTGCAGACTATACCGTGTTGTTATAACCTATGGACTTCAAAATAAATGAGCAGAAATTAGGCAAAGTTGAGGGAGGGATGGTGGGAGGGGATAAAGAGATGGAGGATGTGGTACAGGGATATACTATTACTTTCTATATGTCCCCCAATTTTGAGATAATTCCTGGCACTGGCACGGTACTTGAAGTTTATTTATTTATTTTATTTTGTTTTAAACATATTCAAATACCGTGCTTTCTGGAAGGTTGATCGTACTGCCTGGGTTAAGTGATGATTAAAGGGAGTTACAAGACTTAGGAAATGGGTTCGGAACGGAGTGTGAACAGCGGAATTTGAAGGGGAATGTGGATATGAACAAAGTTATGGTTTTTGAAAGGAATGAGATAACCAACTGTGGGATTCAGCTAAACGATCAGGATATGGAGGTTGTGAGATCCTTTAAGTATCTAGGCAGTGTGTTAAATAAGAATGGAAGTCTGAAAACTGAGATACAGGGAATAATGCAGCAGAACAGGAAGGTTGTACGCACCTTGAGGAACGTGATACGGAATAGAGAGGTTAGTATGGAAGCAAAGAGGTCATTGCATGATAAAATTGAAGTCCAAACATTGACATATGGAAGTGAAGCGTGGACGTTGCTAGAGGGATGCAAGACGAGAGTGAGAGCAGTCAAAATGAGTTATCTAAGAGGACCTTGTGGAGTCACGTGGATGGACAGACTGACGAACCAGGAAGTATGTAAAAGATGTGGTGTTGAGGTCGATGTAGTGGAGAATGTTGGGAGAAATATATTGAGGTAGTATGAGCACATGGAGGGAATGGAGAGCGTGGGGATGGCAAAGAGGGTGTATGAGAGTGAGGTGGAAGGGGTTAGAGGGGGAAGTAGACCGAAAATAAGGTGGAGGGATAGAATGGAGAGGGGGATGGGCTGGGAGGACAGATGAGTGTTGGAATAGGTTTGTTCATGGCCACCCCACCAGGGATTAGAGATTCTGGCAATAGACAGATATAAAAGTTAAATTATTCTTACAAGTTAACCCAATCTATCCCCCAATCACTTAAGCCGGTGTCGCATTAACATTGCCATCGTCAAGTTTTGGTGGTGGACATTTTCTGGCAACATTTCAGGATATTTCGCACCGGTATAAAGGAGTACAAAGGAAATCAAGCAACAACAGGTCTAGTGACCCTTCTAGGTTGCTTGTCCTCCAAAACACTGAGGATCAAGTGTCCAAACAGTGGTTTAGAGTGGGTAAGGGAACATTGGAAAGGGCACTACTGCCCTGCCACTAACGTGGCAGGACTAGGAAGTTAGTAGGGGACATATGGGTTAGTAACTGAGGGGAGGATAAAGTTATTCATTTACAAACGCAGTCAGTCGCGGGTTTGATGCGAGATATTGTCTAGGCGGAATTTAAATGAATCAACGGTGCTGCAGTCTATAACGTCTCGGGGAAGCCCATTCCACAAGTTGACCAACTCGATTGAAGAAGAAGAAATTCTTAGAATTCGTGCGAGTTAAAGATTACCAATAATTTTGCAACCGTTTCCCGCGTGTAATTAGATTGGTCGATAGTGAAGTACTTACTACAGTTCATATTGTCGATGCCTTTGATGATTTTGAACACTTGAATTAAGTCGCCTCTTAATCTACGCTGGGTTAAAGGAAATAGATTTAATTCTCTAAGACGCTCTTCGTATGGTTTGTTCTTTAGGCTAGGTAGCATTTTGGTAACTCTACGTTGAACTCGTTCTAGCTTGTTTATATCTTTTTGGTAATAAGGGCACCAGGATTGAACGCAGTATTCCAGAAGAGTGCGGGCTAAGGAATTGTAAAGGGTTAGGATAACTTCTTTGATTTTATGCTCAAATGACCTGCCTATAAAGCCAATTATTTTGTTTGCCTTCTTAACAACTTCTGAACATTGTTGACTCGGTTTTAGGTTACTCGATATTGTTACTCCCAGATCAGTTTCTCTGTTTACATTCTTAAGCTGAGTGCCATTCATCGAATAGTTTGCTTTCTCATTTAGGTATCCGACATGTAGTACTTACATTTATCCGCATTGTATCTCATTTGCCAAATTTGGGCCCAACATGACAATTTATCTAGATTGTGTTGCATATCGTCAACTTGTTCTTTTGAGAGTACGCTATTTGCAATTTTTGTATCGTCAGCAAATTTTGAGATTGTGCAGGTGAGACCCTCATCTATGTCGTTGATGTAAATTAGAAAGAGAATTGGTCCTAGTACCGATCCCTGTGGTACCCCGCTACTTACATTGGTCCATTTAGATGCCTTACCGGTTTATGACTACCCTTTGCTTTCTGTTGCTGAGCCAATTTTCTATCCATTTCAACACACCGTCTTGTATTCCATGCGCTTTTAGTTTTAGCAGTAAAACGTTTGTGGGGAACTTTGTCAAAGGCCTTTGAAAAATCAAGGTATATAAATATCTACAGCTTTACTCTCATCGTAGAGGTGAGGATATCGTGGAAGAAGTCTAAGAGGTTTGTTAAACAGGAACGTTTTTTTACGAAAGCCGTGTTGAGTATCTTTAAGTATGTTATTTTCCTCTAAGTGATTTACGAGTCTGTCTCGTATGACCGTTTCTAGCATTTTACATACAACTGAGGTTAAGCTAATTGGACGATAGTTACTGGGTAGGGATTTGCTGCCTTTTTTGAATATCGGTGTTACGTTGGCTAGCTTCCACTGATCAGGCATAGTTTCCAGACTGCAAGGACTTATTGAATAGTAATGTCAGTGGTTTGGAGAGCTCATTCTTAGCTTCCTTTAAAACTCTAGGCGAGATTGTATCAGGTCCTGGCGTTTTATTTACCTTGAGTTTATCTAAACAGTTCAATACTTCTCTCTCTGTAACGGTGATATTGCTTAGAACATCTGAATTATCAATCTGAATCGGCGATGGTGTAGGGATATCACTGAGGTCTTCTGTTGTAAAACTGATGCAAAGAAGGTATTGAGGGCATTACTCATTTGTACTTCGTCTTTGGTGTATTCTCCTTTTTCATCGACTAACGGTCCAACAGTTGAAGTAACTACTTTTTTTTTTTCTGATATAACTATAGAATTCTTTCGGGTTTGTTTTACTTGATTCGCAATATGTAACTCTAAGGTCTTTTTTACTTTGCTTAATTAACTTTTTGGCTTTGTGTCGTAGCTCTAAAAATTTCAGCCGTTCTTCGTCATTTTGTGAGGATTTTAATCTATCATTAGCAAATTTTTTAAGCAAGCAGGCAGTTTGAAATACCTTTATTCCACCATTTGGGCTTATTATTATGGCCTGGACGCCGTATTTTCGATGGTATGCAGTCTTGCACTGCTTTTAGGTAAGTGGTTTCGAATAACTTCCAAGATGTATTTATGTCGTTATTGTTAATTAAAAAGCTCCAGTCAGTTTCTTTAAACATAGCTCTAAGTTTATGGAAGTTTGCTTTCTTGAAATTAGGGACTTTTTCGATGCTAATATTTGGTTCGTTACTAGTAAACTTTTAAAGTGAAAGTTATCGTACGATGGTCGCTGTTACTGAATTCATCACCAACATTCAAATTCTCTATCAATTCTTCTTTTGTTGCAAGTACAATGTCAAGAACGTTATTACCACGGGTCGGCATTCGAACAAATTGATAAAGCGAACTCTCTTGCAAGTTTCGTATACAAGTCATGTCCGGAGTGTGAAGTAAGAGTATCGCCCCACTTGGTCACAGGTAAATTAAAGTCGCCAAAAATTACGGTATCTTGTGAGTTACTTTACATCTGCAATTTGTTCGTAAATTTCTCGGTCAGTTTGCACTGATTGAGCTGGAGGTCTGTATATTAACGCAAGCAAGTATTATTTTTGTACATTTATTATTCTTTATTAGCACAAAAGATGTGTCGACGTTCACAATTTGAGGTTTTGACACGAGGGTCGGGTTAAGACTTTCTTTGATATAAAATAAAACGCCACCTCCATTTTATTTATTCGGCTGTTCTCAAACATTACATAACCGGGAAGTGAATACTCTGCTAAAAAGTCTCTATCTTGTGTATTGAGCCAAGATTCTGTTATGCCAATCACATCATAATTTTCTGTAAACACTAGTTCCTCTAAATCTGAAAATTTATTGCGTATGCTACGAGCGTTTGCATAGAAAACATTCAAAGTTTTGGATTTGGGATTCAAGGAACGGTCTTTATTCAAATTATTGGTTCTGGTCGGATCTACATTTACATTCATGGCTGTCCTCGGTCGGGGGACCGAGGGAGGTCTGCGACCTGGGAATCTTGCTGGAGACCACAAATAGGCCGGGGTCTCTTGGTCTTCTGCTGGGCAACCTAGATGTGTGTGATTTTTTTTTTTTTTTCTTTTTTTTTGTTTTACCTGTTCGGGCTACGTCTCGAGCCGGCTAGCCCCAGCTTGAAAAAAAAAAATATATACATACAGTATATACTGTATATATATATATATATATATATATATATATATATATATAGTATATATATATATATATATATATATATATATATATATATATATATATACTAACAAATAAAAACAAATAAAACAAAAAAAGTTATGTACCTGAATATAGATAGACATATATCAGATACTAAACTGGCGCTGAATAAATAAACATTACAGAAATATTGAAAACGTTTCCATAATAAGCGGCCAGATCAGAGTTGAAGATACATTTTGAGGGAAAATTCGCTTGTGTGTTTGCTCCACGTCATACAGGCCTCGAACAGGAAAACAACAACAAACAACAACAAAGCAAGAAAAAACAACAGCAAAACAACAAAGCAACAACAAAATAACGACAAAAACAACATAACAACAGCAAAGCAACAACAACAAGAACACTGTTCAGTAAAGCCCATCAAACCAGAGAAAATCTCTTTTAAGGTGAGATTTGTATGTTGGCCATTTAGTTGTTCATTTAGTTGTTCATTAATATGTTCATTCATATATTTAATATTCTTAGTTTCCTCCTAAGACTTCCATCAAGCTTAAACTATACCTCCATGACACTCCTTCAAGATAAAATTGTGCATTATTCTGTAGAAAAATGTCCCGAGGCGGTTCCTCCTAAGTTACAGGCTCGCTATCGCTCGCTAGGAGAAAAAATCGACTCCTACATGGCACAAAAGGTCACAGAGTCGCCAAACTAATGGGGCTAAACACGATAGAGAAAGGGGACCAGAAAAAACAAAACTCCGATTAAAGTCGTTCAAATTGTAGGGCCATTTTGGTCTATGGCCCGTTTGCTCTATCGTTCTCATCAAGCTTATAAAGACAAGGCTTGCTATCGCTCGTCTGGAAAAAATAAACACCAAAGTGGCACGAAAGGTGTTAATATTGATAAGAAATGGGACGAAATATCTTAAAATCAGTTAACTAATGGAGCGAACGAAGGAGAAGGGGGTCTAGAGAAAGCCACATATATTTCCCTTTTAAATCCGCTACTCCCTTTTTGGTCCACAACCAGTCAGTAGTCGATTTTGTCCTGTGGTAAATTTTCAAGCCGAGAGGTCGAATTAGTCTGATCAGTATGCTATGGGCCATTTCTTGGGTCTACGGCTTTTTTGGTTCATGATTGAATTAGTCTGAACGGTAAAACCTGACGGGCTGTTTTGGTCTGTGGCCAATTTGTCCTGAATCTGAATGGAGTGAAATCAGCATCCAAATGTAATTAAATTGTGTTCATGTGTTTTAGAGATAATGGCAATGGAAATGTTAGGGCTTACGTCCCAACACCATTGTTACCATGCTGGTACAGAATGAAGATACTGGCGAAACTTGATTTATGTTATTTCAGTAGTTTTTGTTATAAATCTTACTGAAAAATAAAGAAACAGACAAATAGAAGAACACCGATGGTCACATAGTCTCCCTTAACATCAATGACAAATCCTCTACAAATGATTCTGTGTGGCAAACGTCAGTAAGAAACTAGATAAGATAGCAGATATAGACACAAAACAAATAGGTATGAAAGAGAGAAGCATTGACTAAGATAGTCTCTCACTCTGTAGTTCTTGACATAATTATGTAACCTTTCATCGCACAGATTTTCCCAACAAGTCATTGGCTTCCGTCTAGAGGCGAGCAAGGTTACGGTTGAATTTGTCTGGGTGGGGCTGCGAAAACCACTATATAAACCACCAGCTCACACCTGGCAGTCAGTCACATTCAAGACTTCATCAAAATGGCTAAGTTTGTGAGTATAACAGGAATACACTTTTTTCACGGCAATTGTGGATTGTATTTCATGCATTCTGTGTTTTGGAGATTTCCTTTTTCATTGTAGAAATTGAAATGTCAGTAATACATTGCCTTGTACTGCAAGAATTTGCGTTCGTAGTATAACTACATAATTAGTAATATAAGTAATTTTTCTGTTGTTTTCAAGTGATAATTCTGTTGCACTGTGAATAATTAAATATTGTGTTGCAGGTATTGATCGCTTTGTCAGTTCTGGCCTTCGTGGCCCTCTCCCTGGCCAGCCCAGAGCCTGAACCCATGTACCGTAGCTCTGGCAGCCACGGCGGCAGTTATGGTGGATATGGTGGAGACTATGGCGGCGGCTCCGGTGGATTTGGCCGAGGCGGTGGATATGGTGGACATGGCGGCTTTGGTAGAGGTCGTGGAGGATATGGTGGCGGATATGGCGGTGGTTATGGAGGATATGGTGGTGGTTATGGTGGCAGTCATGGTGGCAGATATGGTGGCGGTTATGGTGGTGGATATGGTGGTGGTTACGGAGGATATGGTGGCAGCAACTCCGGCAGAGGACTTGGTGGATTCGGTGGTGGCTACGGAGGCTACGGTAGTGGCTATGGTCGCTAAGGTATAAACACAAAAATATAAATAAAATATAACAATACAAATCAACCATTGATCTACAATGATGAAATACAGTATATGGAGTGTCATAATATATATATATATATATATATATATATATATATATATATATATATATATATATATATATATATATATATATAATTATATACATATATATACCTGTTGTATAATAGTTTAATTGGTAAAAAATGGGATAACTATTGTTTGCCTTTCCTTGTTCAGATAACAGCAGTGGAAGCAGGGATGACCAGACGGAAAGTTTATTATTTATAAACAAACTTACACCAGAGGATTTTAATAAATTATATGACGAACAAATTAGTTTTATATTCCTTTATATATAGGTGATTTACAAGTATGACTCATGGTTTGACTGTAATGAATACAAAATGTACAGTGGAGCACTACATACATTAATTAAAGTCGGTAATAATTTAGTTAATACCTGATTATATATTGATAATGCTTACTATTCTATGCCAAGAAAAAAAGTGAAAGTACAAGTTATTTTGGTGTTATTCTTACCCTCGTTATACAAATAATTGTTTCATAGTTAAATAATTTACTTTGTGGGAGGCAGTTCTTGAGAATTACTGTATGCATAAGAATAGAAGTGTTTTCTCTTCCCTTGCATTACATTATATGGAAGAACGAAGTCATAACTAATTATGACATTTTACTCACCCAGCTATTATTAAGTGAATTAACTGACAGTATAACTATGATGACGCATTTCTGCAGCACATTTTGGCAGTTATTAGACAGTTTTTTTCTTTAGATTATGAAGGAATTTTTGAGGTCAGGGGGTTAATTAAGATTGATGTTTCCCCTTCAGTGGCGAGCAAGTTGCTGGGAGAAGTACAGAGCACTTATGAGGGTGCGGAGGTGGCAATGGCGCATGGAGGGCGAGTTGAGCAACGTCTTTGATTTGAAAGTTGGGTTGGAGAAGGGGTATCTTATCTCCATGGTTGTTCAATATATTCATGGATGGAGTTACTAAAGAGGTTAAGGGGAGAGTAGTGGATACTTTAGTTACATTTATAAGGAAAGGAAGTAAGTGGAATTTGCCAGCGCTATTATTTGCAGACTATTCCGTGCTGTTATAACCTATGGACTTCAAAATAAATGAGCAAAAATATGGTCAAGTTGAGGGAGATATGGCGGGAGGGTATAAAGAGATGGAGGATGTGGTACAGGGATATACTATTACTTTCTATATGTCACCCAATTTTGAGACATTTCCCGGCGCTGGCACCGTATTTTATTTATATATATTTTTTTTTTACACATATTCAAATACCGTGCTTTCTGGAAGGTTTATCGTACTTTCTGGGTTAAGCGATGATTAAAGGGAGTTGCAAACCTTAGTAAATGAGTTCGGAATTGTGTGTGAACAGCGGAATTTGAAGGTGAACATGGATGTGAGCAAAGTTATGGTCTCTGAGAGGAATGAGATAACCAACTGTTGGATTCAGCTAAATGATCAGGATATGGAGATTGTGAGATCCTTTAACCCTTCCACTACCAGCGACGGTGAATCGCCGTCAGTAGATAAGTCACTCGCCAGTCCCAGCGATAGCGAATCGCCATCAGTAGATAAGTCACTCCCCAGTCCCAGCAACGGCAAATCGCCATCAGTAATGTACTTTCCTTGTGACTGCCTGTACAATCCTGTACCTGGTACCACGACCGTTTGAGCACTGCTCTAGATATGGCAACACTTCTCAGCGTATATAAGACCCACTGAAGGGTGGGAGAGCCGGCCTTGCCTCATCTCTTGAAGTGGAAAGTTGTTCTCTCTTGCCATTTTGGCCACAGTGCTTGGGACTGCAGGGGACTTTTATTACTGTATCCTACGGTAGAGTACGGGTTAAGTATCTAGGCAGTATGCTAAGTAAGAATGGAAGTCTGGAAAATGAGATACAGGGAAGAATGCAGGAGAAAAGGAGGGTTGTAGATGCATTGAGGAAGGTGATATGGAATAGAGAGTGCCTGTTGATCACAAGGTCCAGGGTTCGAATCCCGGGTGGTTTGTATGAGTTTTTTCTCAAGTGGCATTCTTTGATTTAAAGATCAATAGAGAGGTTAGTATGAAAGCAAAGAGGTCATTGCATGATAAAATTGAAGTCCCAACCTTAACATATGGAAGTGAAGCGTGGATGTTGCTAGAGGGATGCAAGACAAGAGAACAGTCAAAATGGGTTATCTAAGAGGAGCTTGTGGAGTCATGTGGATGGACAGACTGACGAACCAGGAAGTATGTGAGGAATGTGGTGTTGAGGTGGATGTAGTGGAGAATGTGGGGAGAAATGTATTGAGGTGGTATGGGCACATGGAGAGAATGGAGAGTGTGCGGATGGCAAATAGGGTGTTTGAGAGTCAGAAGGAAGGGGTTAGAGGGGGAGTAGACCGAAAATATGGTGGAGGGATGGAGTGGAGAGGGGGATGGGCTGGGAGGACGGATGAGTGTTGGAAGAGGTTTATTGATAGCCACCCCATCAGCGATTAGGATGTCTGGCATTATATAGATATAAAACATAAATGACTCTTACAAGCTAACCCTTATCTATCCCCCAATCACTAAAGCCGGCGTTACATTAAAATTGCTCTTGTCAAGTTTCGGTGGTGGACATTTTTCTGGCAACATTTCAGGGATATTTTGCATTTGTATCGGGAGGTCTGGGACCTGGGAAGTTTGCTGTAGACCCCGAAATGGGCCTGGGTCTCTGGGTCTTTTCCTGGGCGACCTAGATGTGTGTGAATTAGTGTTTTATTTATTTATTTATTTAGTTTTTATTTATATATATATTTGTTTTAATTAATTTATTTATTTTATTTTATTTTTTGTGTTGTCCCTGTTCGGGTTCTGCCTCGAATCGGCCACCCCCAGCTAAAGCAAAAAATAACAATAAAATAAGGGTATGTGCCTAAGTATATAGATAGATATAGGTCAGAAACTAAACTAGCGTCGAATAAATAAACATTACAGACATATTGAAAACCTTTACATAATAAGCTGCCAGATCAGGGTTGAAGATAAATTTTGAGATAAAATTCGCTTGTGTGTTTACTCCGTCATACATGCCTCGAACAACAAAACAACAACAAAGCAATAACAAAGCAACAACAAAACAACAACAAAACAACAACAAAACAAAAACAAAGCAACAGCAAAACAACAACAAAGCGACAAGAAAACAACAACAAAGCAAATACAAAGCAACAATAAAACACCAAAACAACAACAAAGCAACAAAAAACAAAACAACAACAATGCACAAACAAAGCAACAACAAAACAATAACAAGGCAAAAACAAGCAACAACAAAACAACAAGAAAATAACAAAGCAAATATAAAGCAACAATAAAACAACAACAAAACAACAGCAAAGCAACAACACAACAACAAAACAACAACAAACACAACAAAGTAACAACAAAACAACAACAAAGCAACAAAAACAAGACAATTGTTCAGTAAAGCCCATCATTTTCTCCGCCATGAGTGCAAACTCTATTAATTCATTCATATAATTAATATTCTTAATTTCCCCCTAAGATTTCCATCAAGCTTTAACTATACCCCTAAGGCCCAACTTCGAAATAAATGTGTACATTATTCTATAGAAATATGTACCGGGCCGGTTACTCCTAAATTAAAGGCTTGCTATCGCTCGTCAAGAAAAAGTAGGCTCCTAAGTGGCGTAAAAGTTCATAATGTCACCAAACTAATGGGGCTAAACATAAAAAAAAAAAAATAGAAAGTGTGTCAATTCTTAGGTTTGAGAGCTGGACAAAAACGTGTGACCCAAATTGTCTGGTGGATAACCACCAATGACCGTTTTGGTCCGCGGTCGATCTGACTGGCCGTTTTGATCTACGGTTGATAGGGGCCGAGTGGATTCATTTGTCTGATTAGCTAAAAGTGTAGGGTATATTTATCAGTTTATTAATTCATTTAATTATTATTGTTTTAGTTTCCTCCCTAAACTTCCATCAAGCTTAAAAAGACTATTCTCAAGATCCCCCTTCGCGATAAATTTGTACATTTGTCGGTAGAAAAATTTCCCAGCCGATGGCTGCTTCCTCCAAAACTATAGGCTCACTATCGCTCGTCAGGAAAAAATCGACACCTAAGTGGCACAAAAGGTCTTGATATTAATAAGAAATGGGACGAAAGGTTTTAAAATCAGTTAACTAATGGAGTAAAAGTCTTATAGTCTCATAACGAATGAAGCTAAACATGAAGGAGAAGGGGGTCCAGAAAAAGCCACATACAGTATACTTCCCCATTAAATCCGATACTCACTTTTTGGTCCACAACCAGTCGGCAGTCAATTTTGTCCTGTGGTAGATTTTTTCAGTGGATGATAATGCCAAGCCGAGAGGTCGAATTAGTCTGATCAGTATGCCATGAGCCATTTCATGGGTCTGCAGTTTTTTTTGGATCATCATTGAATTAGTCTGAACGGTCAAACCTGATGGGCTGTTTTGGTCTGTGGCCATTTGGTCCATGGCCATATTGGTCTGAGCCTGAGTGGCCAGTTTGGAGTGATTATCTGATTTCAATCATTGATGTGCAGTGAAATCAGCATCCATATTTAATTCAACTATGTTCATGTCTTTTAGAGTTAATGGCAATGTAAATGTTAGGGCTTACGTCCCAACACCTCCAATTGTAATCAAACCAAGCAACACCATTGTTACCGTACTGGTACAGAATGAAGATACTGGCGATGCATAATCTATGTCCTGTCAGTAGAATTTTGATAAATCTTACTGACAAATAAAGAAAAAGACAAATAGAAGGACAGCGATGGTCACATAGTCTCCCTTAACATCAATGAAAAATCATCTACAAATTAATGTGTGTAACAAAAGGTCTGTAAAAGACTAGGTAAGATAGAGCAGGTATAACAGCAACAAGTAGGTAGGAAAGAAAAATGCAAAGAACAAGACTCTCACTTTGCAGTTCTTGACTTACGTAACCTTTCATCCCAGAGAGTTCCCAACAAGTCATTGGCTTCCGCCTGGAGCCGTTCAAGGTCACGGTGGTTGTTGGTGTGTGGGTGGGGCCGCGAAAATCACTATATATACCACAAGCTTACACCTGGTAGTCAGTCACATCCAAGACTTCATCAAAATGACTAAGTTTGTGAGTATAACATGAGTAGCTTAAGGCATGATAAAATTTTCTCACTGCAATCATGGTATTTCATGCATTCCGTGTTTTAGAGATATCCTTTTCTTGTAGAAAAGGAAATGTCAGTAATACATCATTGCCTTGTACTGCAAGAATTAGTGTTCGTAGTAGCATCAGTAATATAAAACTACCTTTCTACTGTTTTCAAGTGATTATTCTGTTGCAGTGTGATTAATTACTTTGTGTGTTGCAGGTATTCGTAGTATTGTCAGTTGTGGCCTTCGTGGCCCTCGCCCTGGCCAGCCCCGAGCCTGAACCCATGTACCGTAGTTCTGGCGGCCACAGCGGCGGTTATGGTGGATATGGTGGAGGTTATGGCGGCGGCTCCGGTGGATTTGGCCGAGGCGGTGGATATGGTGGACATGGCGGCTATGGCGGCTATGGAGGATATGGTGGCGGATATGGAGGTGGCTATGGAGGACATGGTGGTGGTTATGGTGGCAGTCATGGCGGCAGATATGGTGGCGGATATGGTGGTGGTTACGGAGGATATGGTGGCAGCAGCTCCGGCAGAGGATTTGGTGGACTCGGTGGTGGCTACGGAGGCTACGGTAGTGGCTATGGTCGCTAAGGTATAAACACAAAAATAATAATACAATATAACAATACAAATCAACCATTGATCTACAATGATGAAATACAGTATATGAAGTGTCATAATATATATATATATATATATATATATATATATATATATATATATATATATATACCTGTTGTATAATAGATGTATTTGTAAAAAATGGGATAACTATTTTTTGCCTTTCCTCGTACAGATAACAGCAGTGGAAGCAGGGATGACCAGACGGAAAGTTTATTATTTATAAACAAACTTACACCTGAGGATTTTAATAAATGATTTGACGAAAAAATAAGTTTTATATTCCTTTATAAAAAAAATATTTACAAGTATGACTCATGGTTTGACTGTAATGAATACAAAATGTACAGTGGAGCACTACATATATTTATTAAAGTCGGTATTAATTTAGGTAATACCTGATTATATATTGATAATGCTACTATTCTATGCCAAGAAAAACAGTGAGAGTACAAGTTATGTTGGTGTTATTTATACCCTTGTTATACAAATAATTGTTTCATAGTTAAATAATTTACTTTGTGGGAGGCAGTTCTTGAGAATTACTGTATGCATAAGAATAGAAGTGTTTTCCCTTCCCTTGCATTACATTATATGGAAGAACGAAGTCATAACTAATTATGACATTTTATTCACCCAGCTATTATTAAGTGAATTAACTCTCTCAGTATAATTATGATGACGTATTTCTGCAGCACATTTTGGCAGTTATTAGATTTTATTTTATTTGTTTAGGTTATGAAGGAATTTTTGAGGTCAGGGGGTTAATTATTTGAGATTGATGTTTCCCCTTCAGTGGCGAGCAAGTTGCTGGGAGAAGTACAGAGCACTTATGAGGGTCGGGAGGTCGCAATGGCGCGTGGAGGGCGAGTAGAGCAATTTCTTTGATTTGAAAGTTGGGTTGGAGCAGGGGTATCATATCTCCATGGTTGTTTAATATATTCATGGATGGAGTTACTAAAGAGGTTAAGGGGAGAGTAGTGGATACCTTAGTGACATTTATAAGAGGAAATGAGTGAAAGTTGCCAGCGCTATTATTTGCAGACTATACCGTGTTGTTATAACCTATGGACTTCAAAATAAATGACCAAAAATTAGGCAAAGTTGAGGGAGGGATGGTGGGGGGTATAAAGAGGTGGAGGATGTGGTACAGGGATATACTATTACTTTCTATATGTCCCCCAATTTTGAGATAATTCCTGGCACTGGCACGGTATTTGAAGTTTATTTATTTATTTTGTTTTAAGCATATTCAAATACCGTGCTTTCTGGAAGGTTGATCGTACTTCCTGGGTTAAGTGATGATTAATAGACATTATATCTGGTTTGCACTCATGGCGGAGATAATGATGGGCTTTACTGAATAATTGTCTTGTTGTTGTTTTGTTGTTGCTTTGTTGTTAATTGTTGTTGTTTTGTTGTTGTTTTGTTGCTTTCTTATGATTTTGTTGTTTTGTTCTTGCTTTGTTGTTTTGTTGTTTTGTTATTGTTTTGTTGTTGTTTTGTTATTCGATGCCTGTATGGCGTGGAGTAAAGACGGTATCACACGAGCGAATTTTCCCAAAAATAACCCTGATCTGGCAGCATATTATGTAAACGTTTTCAATATTTCTGTAACATTTATTTATTCAGCGCCAGTTTAGTTTCCGATCTATATCTATATATATACTCTCGCACACACCCCTATTGTACTTTATTGTATATTATGTTTTTTTCAGCTGGGGGTGGCCGATTCGAGACAGAACCCGAACAGGGACAACACACACAACACACACACACACACACAATAAAACAAAATAATAACAATATATCAAAAAATAAAATAATTAAATAAATATATATATAAATAAATAAATAAAACAAATAATCATAACACAAATTCACACACATCTAGGTCGCCCAAGAAAAGACCCATAGACCCAGGCCCATTTGGGGTCTCCAGCAAATTCCCACGTCCCAGACCTCACAATACCAGTGCAATATATCCCTGAAATGTTGCCAGAAAAATTTCCATCACCGAAACTTGACGACAGCAATTTTAATGTAACACCGGCTTTAGTGATTGGGGGATAGATAGGGTTAGCTTGTAAGTCATTTATGTTTTCTATCTATCTAATGCCAGACATCCTAGTCCCTGATGGGGTGACCATCAATAAACCTCTTCCAACACTCGTCCGTCCTCCCAGCATATTCCCCTCTCCACTCCATCCCTCCACCATATTTTCGGTCTACTCCCCCTCTAACCCCTTCCACCTCACTCTCAAACACCCTATTTGCCATCCACACACTCTCCATTCGCTCCATGTGCCCAAACCACCTCAATACATTTCTCCCGACATTCTCCACTACATCCACCTCAACACCACATTCCTCACATACTTCCTGATTCGTAAGTCTGTCCATCCACATGACTCTACAAGGTCCTCTTAGATATCTCATTTTGACTGCTCTCACTCTCGTCTTGCATCCCTCTAGCAACGTCCACGCTTCACTTCCATATGTTAAGGTTGGGACTACAATTTTATCATGTAATGACCTCTTTGCTTCCATACTAACCTCTCTATTCCTTATCACGTTCCTCAATGCGCCTACAACCCTCCTGCCTTACTACATTATTCCCTGTATCTCATTTTCCAGACTTCCCTTTTTACTTAACACACTGCCTAGATACTCAAAGGATCTCACAATCTCCATATCCTGATCATTTAGCTGAATCCCACATTTAGTTATCTCATTCTTTTCAAAGACCACAACTTCGTTCATATCCACATTCACCTTCAAATTCCACTGTTCACACTCCGTTCCGAACCCATTTCCTTAGCCTTGTAACTCCCTTTAATAATCACTTAACCCAGGAAGTACGATACACCTTCCAGAAAGCACAGTATTTGAATATGCTTAAAACAAAATAAATAAATAAACTTCAAATACCATGCCAGTGCCAGAAATTATCTCAAAATTGGGGGACATATAGAAAGTAATAGTATATCCCTGTACCACATCCTCCACCTCTTTATACCCCCCCCCCCCCCCCCGCCATTCCTCCCTCAACTTGGCCTAATTTTTGCTCTCCTTTGTAATACAATAATCATACAGGTATTTATTGCATAGCATAGTTTTGTAATATATTGGTTTGTATCGGTGTATATTCTCTTGCCAGGGTTAGCAGCACTGTAAAAATCGAAGGACGCAATCAAACCCGCATTGAAGTTTCTATCATGCGCACATATTTATATGTATATTATGTTTATGTTTAGTTTGTTTCCAAGGCTGATTCTCTAGTTAGTCCACCTTTGCCTCTAAAATATATATCTCTCCAATTATTTCCCATCAATTGTGCGTTTGTTTCTTTGTTTTGGGAAGAGCAAGGTTATGGTCTTCGAAAGGGGTGAAGTCACAGAGTGTGAGGTGAAGCTGAACGGTCAGGCTATGGAGATCGTCAACTCTTTTAAGTATCTGGGCAGTGTGTTGAGTAAAGATGGGACTATGGATGAAGAAGTGCGGGAGAGGGTACAACAGGGGAAGAGGGTTGTAGGAACGCTGAAAGCAGTAACAAGAAATAGGGTGGTCAGTATGGAAGTGAAGAAGTCCTTGCATGACAGTGTGGTAATCCCGACACTGACTTACGGAAGCGAAGCATGGACGTTGGTTGAGAGATTCAGACCAAGAGTAAGAGCAGTGGAAATGCATTACTTAAGAAGTGCGTGCGGAGTTACATGGAGGGATAGACAGACTAATGAAGAAGTAAGAAGGAGGTGTGGTGTGGAGGTAGATGTGCTGGAAAGTGTAAACAGAAACAACTTGAGATGGTTCGGCCATATGGAACGTATGGAAAGCGAGAGAATGACTAAGAGGGTGTACGAGAGCGAGGTGGAGAGACAGAGAGGGAGAGGTAGACCGAAGGAGAGGTGGAAGGATGGAGTGAGGAAGTATATGAACGAAGGCGGTGCTGGTTGGGGGGAGGGGCGTCGACTGACTGGGGACAGAGGTGCATGGGGGCGGTTCGTTCGTGGCCACCCATTCGGGGATCACGGCGTCAGGCAATAGATAGATAGATAGATATTCTATATCGATGTTTACAGCTCCAACTTCCTTATAGAACGAAACTCGTAAGTGGTCAATTTAGCTCGTCGAAGACAACTGTAAAATTGGGTGTGGTTCGGAATGGAGTGGGGTGTGCGTGTCTGTGTTCGTGTGCTTTGGATGACTAAGTTGTATGCACGGTTGGGAGATGAATAAAATTAGTATAGCGTGTGTGTGTGTGTGTGTGTGTGTGTGTTTGGGTTTGTGTGCATGATTGGGAGATAAATACAACGTCTTTAGTTCAATGAATTATAAGGTGCAACAGTTCCTCCATTAACCCCTTCAGGACGATGGCGTCAATTTAATCTAATTCTGAGCAGAGGTAAGCAATTTCATTTAGGTCAGAACGGACCTCTTGTACCAAAATTGTGTAAAAAGGCAAAGCAAAAAGCTAAATACATAAATGACGTCCACAGTTTCCTATTGATATTGAATAAAATGGTCCAATCTTAAACATAATAAGAAATATTATGATACCAAATGTATACAAGGGGTTACCACAACTTCTTCATAATTACTGCAAGTATCTCAACAATGCAAAAACACTGTTCATATACTTGCAATAATTATGGGGGCAGGGGGCTATAAATCCTCCTCCCCTTGTATAATTCGCCTACTCGACGAGAGAAAGGGGCGAGGGAACGTGAGAGTTGTCCCGGACCCTGAAAATAGGATCTCTATATGTTGTTTCTGTTCGGGCTCTCGTGTCGGCCAACCCCCAGCAATGGGATATGTGCCCGAGTATTTTTTATTTTTATTTTTTTCTATGTGAGTAAGGCAAGAAACCCGTGCATGTTGATGAAGTCTTGGATGTGACTGACTGCTAGGTGTGAGCTGGTGGTTTATATAGTGGTCTCCGCGGCCCCACCCAGACAGCTACAACAACCGTGACCTTGAATATATCACGCAGAAGTCCGTGATGTGGCGAGAAACCCGTGCATTGAATCATGGTTACATAATTCCAGAATGATAGAGAGAGATATGGATATATAGATAGATAGATAGGTAGAGATATATGGATAGATAGGTAGGTAGGTAAGTAAGTAAGTAGGTAGACAAAAGGCAGAACTGCCTGTAGGGAGTACTTCTGCCAGAGTTGAAAGAGTGACAGGGCCAAAATCAAGGGATCGGTAAGATAAAGGGAGATTTTCACTGAAGGGGTGTTTTTTCTGGACATCCCTCTTCCTCGTCTTTAGTCCCATTAGTATCGAGAGTTTGCGACTTTCGTCCCATTAGTTTAGCGGTTTTGAGACCTCACGTTTCATTTAGGTGTCGACTTTTACCTGGCGAGCGATAGCAAATCTGCAAATAAATAGGAGGTTGGGCCTATTTTTTCCGAAAAATGCAAACATTTATCGGAGAAGTGTCGGGGGTATTACATCTTACAATCTCACCAATTAGTGGGGCTAATCGTTAGGAAGAAGGGAGTCCATACAAATACAAAAACCTCCCTCCCGTTGAAAAGGTACTTGAGATCATTGGATATATATTTTTTAACCCCAAAATACTTATTGTTTTCTAGCATGTAGCCTTGCTCTTCTAGTAAATATTTGGCATTTATTGAAAATATCTATATGTTATATTAAGGTGAGTAACAAAAACCATCACTTCGTGATATTTTCTTAAGGGAAGATATGGGTCGTTTTTCTGGACACACTTCTCCTTCATGTTTATCACCATTAGTTTTCAGATTTTAAGATGTTTGTTCCATTAGATTGGTGATTTTAAGACCTTTCGCCCCATTTCTTTGTCAATATTAAGACCTTTCATGTTATTTAGGTGTCGATTTTTTTCCTGGCAAACGATACTGAGGCTGTAATTTTGGAAGAACCGGCCTTCGGCCGGTAAATTTTTCTACCAAAAAATTTACAAATTTATCTAGAAGGGGGATCTAATGGATGTTGTTTTAAAGTTTGATGGAGGTCTAGGGAGGAATTTTTTAAAATAATAAATATATGATATAATCTATCCAAAAATATACCCTTCCGCCTTATTGAAAGTCTATCAAATTATATATATATATAATTGTTTCCACTGTTTTCGTCTCACAGCCAGAATACATGAACTATTGTTCACGTAATTAATTATTGAAAAATACTGCTCCTATATGATTTATATAATTAACTTATTATTAGCCTATCTCTGTATGCCATAGTGCATTCTCTTATTATATTGTGGCTATCTTAAGACAATTATATTCTATTTAACAAGGTTCTGTGGAACTCTAAGATTAACATACATCTTAAGGGGATATGTAAATTTGTATATATATTTATTTATCTATATATTTAATTATTGTATTTATCATCATTACTATTATTATTACTATTATTATTATTATTATTATTATTATTATTATTGTTTTGTGTAGTTTCCTCACTAGACCTCCATCACCAAAGACCCCATTCGAGATCAATTTGTGATGTTTTGGTGGAAAAATGACATGGCCGCCAAAGATAGGCTCATTCTAACTGCGGCCGTCTTAAAATCTTAAAACTCATGGGGCTAATCATGAGGGAAAAGTGGGTCCAGAACCCCCCTACCCTCTCTTAACGATGTGATTGCTATCAGATCTTCCTAAGCAGAAGCAATTTTTATATTATTAGCTCAATCACGTGTAGGAGAGAAGCTATGTATGTTTTAGTTTGCTGGGGATCATTAGCGCAGTACATTATGTATCGTGTAATTTGATTTTCGATTATTAGCATAACTTATTTGAAATACTGGCAATTTAGTGTTATATTGCATTAAATTGCATAGTATGCTATAATATTGTATATAATTCAATTGTTTTTAGTATTATAATTATAGCACTATAGTTAGTATTATTGCATTGCAATATATTCCAGAGCATTGTATTGCATAGCATAACATTGTACTGCATTGTATAATATAATTTCATTATATATTTATGTATGTATGCATGTATGTATGTATGTATTTAGTTAAGTTAGTCGGTGTGTTTGTGACTGACTGACTGACTGACTGACTGACTGACTGACTTACTTACTTAGTTATACTATATATTATATAATTAAATACAATGTAATATAATACAAGAACATGCAATGCTCTCCTTTGTAATACAATAATCATACAGGTATTTATTGCATAACATAGTTTGTAATATATTGGTTTGTATCGGTGTATATTCTCTTGCCAGGGTTAGCAGCACTGTAAAAATCGAAGGACGCAATCAAACCCGCTTTGAAGTTTTCATCACGCGCACAGTTTTATATGTTTATTATGTTTATGTTTAGTTTGTTTCCAAGGCTGATTCTCTAGTTAGTCCACCTTTGCTTCTAAAATACATATCTCTCCAGCTATTTCCCATCAATTGAGCGTTTGTTTCTTACCTATAATTTGCAAACCTTCAAAGTTTCACTTCCACGATATCTAGAGACTAAGTGCTCCCAAATTTCCCAGTTGTTTCCACTGTTACTGGGTGATATTGCTGATAATATAAATAATGCGTAGAATGTATATGCTATGCCAGACACATGCGCCCAAATTTCTCAAAACAAAATCTGTTCCGATGATATGGGGGGAGGGGGTTCCTGGAACTCCTTCTCCCTCATAATTAGCCCCATTAATGTTGATATTGCAAGACATTCGTCTCATTAGTCTGGCGATTGGTATGGCACCTTTCGTGCCATTTAAGTGTCGATTTTTTCCTTGCGAGCAATAGCGAGCTTGTAATTTAGGAGGAGCCAGCCTTAGCCTGAGGCCTTTTTCTAACGGAAAATGCAAAAATCTATCTCGAAGGGTTATTTTATTAAGGTTGAAACCACTTCTTATTAATTATTCATAAGTTTCCCTGCTATATTTGCAAATGCTCGCAATGTTCAATTCCGAGCTATTTAGACAGTAAATGCTTACACATTTCCAGGACGAATTGTCCCTACCAGAAATTCTTTGAGTTGTCGCGCCAGACACGTTGTTTTGTACAGTAAGCGACCCGGGCCCTTTAAATGGCGATATCCCGCAGTTCTTCACCCTCCCTCTCCATCAATCATTCTTAATTATAAGCTATATGTCTACTTTCTATAGCTGACACATTACCCCCACAACTACCATATTATATAAGCACTTAGTGTAGCCATCTAGTATATAGTAAACACATGCAGAATCGTAAGAAATCGTGATAAACTTTGCATAGCCTAGTTGTTGAGTATTGTTTATGTCGACAGACGTAGCTCTGGCGCTACTTCGAAAGCTTCCACCAGAGGTCTCCGGTGAATTCCTGGTAGGGAGAATTCACTGTTCATGGCTTAAATTTATGAGGCATTAAACGTCTTAAAATTTAAAAAGCAATGGGGCTAAACATGAGGGGGAGATGGGTCAAGAAAATATTCCCTCAAGTGGAAATCTCCCCTTAAACAAGCTTTACAGAGCATCGAAGGCCTCCGTCGAGCCGCTCCAAACCCTTCTTCTGCCTATACCCTGTCAATTATAGGTAGGCCAGAAATCCCCACCCCAGCCTCGCATAACCCCCAAACAACTTCACTAATTGAAGTGTTGTTTTTAACAGTTGGGAAGGATCAGCCATTAAATAGGCGTGGACATTTATATCCCATTTGGTCCACCCCTTTTTGAATTACAGAGGTTAAGAGTTACGATTTCTGGCCTACTTATAATGAATGGACTATAGGATCTATTCCCCCTGATAACTCTTTCACCTGATCCAAGTCCAACAGGGAGGAGAAGAAGAAAGAAGCAGAAGAAGAAGAAGAAACAGAAGAAGAAGAAGAACAGAAGAAGAAGAAACAAAAGAAGAAACAGAAGAAGAAACAAAAGAAGAAGAAACAGAAGAAGAACAAGAGTGAGACGAGAAGTTATAAACCTTGCTGACGGTTCCCGACGGAGGGAAAAAATAGCTAGATCTTCCACATAAAAGTGCTATACCCTGTTCCAAATAGGTACACCAAAAAAATCGTGAACCCTAACCTCTGTAACTCAGAAACAGCTAGAGCAAATGGGCTGTAAATTGCCACACCTATTCCGTGGCTGACCCTTCCCAAATAGTCGTTTGTGAGTTATAGAGGTTATTTGGGTTCACGATTTCTGGACTGCCTATTTGGCCAGGGTATAGTTCTCGTATCACTATAGTCTATTCGGTGTAAATAGGCGAGAAATCATGACCTGTAATTCATAAACGACTAGAATAAGCAAGCTAATATTTCTACCATTTGGGAAGAGTCAGTCAAGGAATAGATGTGGAAATTTACAGCCAATTTGCTCTAGCACTTTTTTAGTTACATTGGATAGAGGTATTGATTTCTCACCTACTTACAGCGAATAGATTATTGGACTCAGATCACTAATACGCTAATATTTTGTGATAATGACTACGTTTGTTTCGGTAAGCTTAAAAATAGTACAATGTATTCCTGGTCTTACAGCTAAACTGACGTTTTTAATTAAAGTCGCCACTCCTTTACTTATAAATTAAGGAATATGAGCATGTGTGTGTTAGCTATGTGTGTGTTAGCTATGTGTGTGTTAGCTATGTGTGTGTTAGCTATGTGTGTGTTAGCTATGTGTGTGTTAGCATGTGTGTGTTAGCTATGTGTGTGTTAGCATGTGTGTGTTAGCATGTGTGTGTTAGCTATGTGTGTGTTAGCTATGTGTGTGTTAGCATGTGTGTGTTAGCATGTGTGTGTTAGCTATGTGTGTGTTAGCTATGTGTGTGTTAGCTATGTGTGTGTTAGCATATGTGTGTTAGCTATGTGTGTGCTAGCATGTGTGTGTTAGCTATGTGTGTGTTAGCTATGTGTGTGATAGCATGTGTGTGTTAGCTATGTGTGTGATAGCATGTGTGTGTTAGCTATGTGTGATTAATAATGTTGTATGTCTTCAATGTTTATGAGCTATGACGTGTGCATCTGCGTGTAGGCTACGTGTGATTGTGTATATGTACTATATATGTGTACTGTGTGTGTGCTGCGTGTACAATTGCCCCCCTTAAGTTCAGTTCCTCTCCGTGAACTTACGCATAGAGATATGATGCGTATAATTGAAATACGAATGTGTTTCTTATCCATTGGTTAACTCGAATGATTAGTCAAATGATAATTAAAGGGGTAGTACTCGCGTTTTATGCCCCCACCCCCCACCCCCTTCTTCCTCATGTTTAGCATAATAGTTTTGAGGTTTTAAGACGTTCGTTACGTTAGTTAGGCGATTTTGATACGTGTCGCCTCTTTTTGTCTCTATATTAAAATCTTGTGTTCCCTTTAGGTGTCGAATTTTTCCTGACGAGCGATAGCGAGCCTCTAATTTTAGAAGGAACCGGCCTTCGGCCGGGAAATATTTCTACTGAAACATGTACAAGTTAATCTTGACAGGGGGTCTGGGTTTTTTTTTTATAAGCTTGATGGATGTCTAGCGAGGAAACTCAAAAATATATTAATAAATAAATGTATAGACCAAAAACCAAGCACTAACCCCTTTAAAAGGAACTACACTCGCAATTCATGCACACTACTTTCACATTACTGTCATGCTTAGTATCAAGGTGAGGAACATAACTTATATAGACAACAATACATAGGTTTATAGAGCATGTGTTATTGTGTATAACTATGTATGTTCTATGAATGTTCTCTGTGTGTGTTCAGTTGAATATATTATAGGCTATTGTAGGATATCTATAAAGGTGTGTGTGTGTGTGTGTGTGTGTGTGTGTGTGTTCAGTTGAATATACTAGAGGCTATTGTAGGACATCTATAAAGGTGTGCGTGTGTGTCAATTTAGCTCGTCGAAGACAACTGTAAAATTGGGTGTGGTTCGGAATGGAGTGGGGTGTGCGTGTCTGTGTTCGTGTGTGTGTTCGTGTGCGTTTGGGTGACTAAGTTGTATGCACGGTTGGAGATTAATAATATGAGTAAAGCGTGTGTGTGTGCGTGTGTGTGTTTGGGTTTGAGTGCATGATAGGGAGATAAATACAATGTCTTTAGTTCAATGAATTATAAGGTGCAACAGTTCCTCCATTAATCCCTTCAGGACGATGGCGTCAATTTAATCTAATTCTGAGCAAAGCTAAGCAATTTTATTAACCCCTTCTGTGCCGGCGACGTATATTATATTTTATTCAAGCAATATTTAGACGATTTTATGCAGCTTAGAAAGGATCTGTGGTATTTAAAAGGGTTGATTGAGATAGTTCGAAGCCTAATATATAATTGCTAAAGATCCTTCCTAAAGTGAATAAAATCGATTAGTAGGAGCCAGAATAAAATTAAAAGACGTCACCGGTATAGAAGGGGTTAAGGCAAGAACGGGCCTCTTGTACCATAAGTGTAAAAAGGCAAAGCAAAAAGATAAATACATAAACGCCGTCCGCAGTTTCCTGTAGGTATTGAATACCATGGTCCAATCTGAAGGGGAGATCTCCACTTGAGGGATTTTTTTCTTGGCCCCTTTCTCCCTCATGTTTAGCCCCATTGATTTTGAGATTTTAAGACGTTCGCCCTAGTAGTTTTGACATTTTAAGACATTTTGCCCCATTTCTGTCAATTTTAAGACCTTTCGTGCCATTAAGGTGTCGATTTTTTCCTGGCGAGCGATAGCGAGCCTGTAATTTAAGAGCAACCGGCCTCCGGCCGGGACATTTTTCTACCGAAAAATGTACAAATTTATCTTGAAAGGGGGTCTAGGGGGTGTAATTTTAAGCTTGATGAAAACGTAGGGAACAAACTAAATACCTCCCCTTAAACGTATACAAAGGGTTACCACTACGTTTTCATATTTATTGCAAGTATCTCAACAAAGCAAAACCACTGTTCAGATACTTTTAATAATTATGGCGGCAGGGGGCTAGAAATCCTCCTCCCCTTGTATAATTATCCTACTCGACGACAGAAAGGGGCGAGGGAACGCGAGAGTTGTCCCGGACCCTGAGAATAGGATCTCTAAACGTAGTTTCTGTTCGGGCTCTGTCTCGTGTCGGCCACCCCCAGCAATGGGGCATGTGCCCGATTTTTTTTTTTTTTTTCTATGTGAGTGAGGGAGACGACAGGGCCAAAATTAAGGGGCGTTCGAGCCAAAATGCCTGGACACACGGAGTTTGAAGCAATTTAAGTCATAGGAAGAGGGAAAGACTGATTCTGGAAGAGTGTTCCAAAGCTTAGTTGTTGAATAGAAAAAAGTCTGAGAGTAACGTTTCACTCTTGGGTTAGAGAGTTGCATAGAGTAGGGGTGGGATTGTGTTGCAAGACGGGTACCACGTGCCCTACGTAGAGGAGGTGGTATACACTGGGAGAGCACTGAGGAACACTGAGTATTATAGTAGCGATAGAATAGCGAGAGAGATGCAACATTGCGGCGGAGAGAGAGAGATTGCAGAGAGTTGGTGAGTGGACAGCAGTTAATGATACGAAAGGCCTTCCTTTCAGCTTTGTCTAGAAGTGCTGTGTGAGAGGATCCTCCCCACACATGTGAACAATACTCAATACAAGGACGCACCGTGCCCCTGTACAGAGCAAGAAGCTGTGCAGGGGTAAAGAACCTCTTGAGGCGGTTGAGCACACCCAGCTTCTGGGAGGCTGCCATAGCAAGACTGGTAATATGGTAGGCCTATATACATACATACATACAATTCAACAAATACCACGAACCTTAAAACTCGTCATATCCACAATCTACCGAGGGCTTCCAAGGGCTGATTATGCAGTTTTGGCTTTCAAGTAGTAATAACTTAAACGTATTGTTCTACAGGCAGTTGGTAATGGCTGAAATCTAACAAATTAAGGGAGGATGGTTGTTTTTTCTTGACCCTTTCTCCCACATGTTAAGCCCCAATTGTTTCGATATTTTAAGACATTCGACCCATTAGCTTGGTGATGTTAAGACCTTTTGCCCCATTTCTTTGTCAATATTAAAACCTTTCGTTCAATGTACGTTTCATATTTTTCTTGGTAAGCGATAGTGAGCCTGTAATATGTTAGTAACCGGCCTCCGGCCGGGACATAATATTATTTATATCGAAAAATGTACAAATATATTATCTTGAAGGGAGGTCTCAATGGCGTGTTTTAAGCTTGAAGGAGGTCTAGGGAGGAAACTAAGAAAATAATATAAATTAAATACGCCATCTCTCCTTAACCCGTTCAGTATCGGTGACATCATTTTAATTACATTCTGGCAATGATTTGACGATTTAATTAAGCTCAAAAGGGACCTCTAGCAATAATATAGGCTTCAAACTATCTCAACCAACCCTTTTAACTACCACAGATCTTTTTTAACCTGCATAATATCGTCTAAATATAGCTAGAATGAAATAGAACACACGTCGCTGGTACTCAAAGGGTTAAATGGTTTACTGGTTGGTTTGTCTACTCAACCACGCCCTCAACCTGTCAACCACGTCCTCAACAACCACGCCCTCAACCTGTCAACCACGCCCTTCGTAGACTGACAAAAGTTCCTAGAGTGTGTAAGAAGCCTTGAATCTAAGCCACCTTCAGTATAGTAACTCCCTTTTTGTTTTCCTTGTGTCTGGTTATCCTTGGACGATTGTTTTCAGTTTGGTAAGGATCTATGAGGACAAAGAGTTGATACAGCTTTCACGTCTTTAACTGCCTAATTGCTGGCTTTTTTTATTTTAGTTTCCTTAGACCTCCATCAAGCTTAAGGGGGGTGACCTGCTTTTTTTTATTTCTGTCCTTTTCTCTCTTTCTCTGGCTTGTATCCATTCGGCCCCATTCAGCCAACTATTTTAAGACGTTTATCCCCATCTAGGTGTCGATTTCTTCCTGGCGAGCGACAGCGAGCCAGCATTATATGAAGAAATCCGGCTTCTCCGGAGACATTTTTCTATCGAAAAATGTACAAATTTAGCCTGCTGTCAAACAAAAATAAAAAATATGCTGGCTCGCTACCGCTCACCAGTAAAAAATTGACACCTGGATCGGGATAAACGTCTTAAAACAGTAGGCTGAATGGGGCCAAATGGATACAAGCCAGAGAAAGATAGAAAAAGACAGAACAAAAACAGGTCACCCCCCTTAAATAAACACCCCTGCGATAAATTTGTGTGCAATTTTCGTTAGTGAAATGTTCCGCCCGAAAGCCACTATCTATTTATCTATCTATTACCAGACGTTTTCATCCCCAAAGGAGTGGCCATGAATGAATCGCCTCCATGCACCTCATCGTGCGCCCCTCCTCCCATCCAACATTACTCTCACTCATATGCCTCTCAACTCCATCCTTCCACCTCTCTCTTGGTCTGCCTCTTCTTCTCTACCCTTCCACCTCGCTCTCATAAACTCTCTCGTTCCCCATACATTCTACATGACCTAACCATATCAAGACCTTTCGTGCCATTTAGGTGTCCATTATTTTCCAGGCGAGCGACAGCAAGTCTGTCATTTTTGAGGAACCGGCCTTCGGCCAGGACATCATTCTACCGAAAAATGTACAAATTAATCTAGAAGGGAGATCTGTTTATGTTTTATTTAAGCTTGATGGAGGCCTAGGGAAGAAACGAAAATATATATTTATTAATAGATATATCGAACAATAAACAAACTCTACCCTCTTTCAAACTCTGATATAATGACCTATAATCACCTAAATTATAACTAGACACTGAATATCCACATCGGCTTCGTTTCTTTCTAGATGTTTTGTAATTATTGCACTCACAAATTGTACATTATACGGACAAAATCAATAGGAGATGTGTGTGTGTGTGTGTGTGTGTGTGTGTGTGTGTCTTCTCCCAAGATCTCCATGAAGCTCATAAGACAAATCAACTCAAAATGCCCCTTCCGAATAAATATGTACATTTTTCGGTAGCGTATTATCCCGGCCTTGATTCCTCCTTAACCCCTTCAGTACCGGTGAGTTCCTTGGCATTATATTCTGGCAACTATTAGACGATTTGATTCAGTTTAGGAAGGACGTATACCCATGACAAAGCTACAGAATATCTCGATGTATTCTTTTAGCTGCCATACATCCATCCTAAGCTTCATAAAATCGTCTAAATGTAGCTGAAATCACATAAATAAAACATCACCGGTACTAAAGGGGTTAATTACATGCTCGCTACCACTTGCCAGGAAAAAAAAACCAGACACCTAAATCGCGCAAAAGGTATAACTATATAAAAGGAAATTGTGTGAAAGGCATTAAAATCACCAAACAAAAGCCTTAAAATCCCAAAAATAAATGAGGCTAAACATGAGGGAGAAATATGGGGTCCAGAAAAAAACACACACTTAACCCTTTCTGTACCAGCGACGTCTATTTAATTTGATTCTAGCTACTATTGTACGATTTTAGTTAGTTTAATAAGGGCCTCCAGCAATTAACAGGCCTCGAACTTATCTCGCTTAACCACTTTTACTACCACAAATCCTTCTCGAGCTGCAAAAATCGTCTAAGTATAACCTAGAATGAATATAAAGTATAACCTAGAATGAATATAAAGTATAACCTAGAATGAATATAAAGTATAACCTAGAATGAATATAAAGTATAACCTAGAATGAATATAAAGTATAACCTAGAATGAATATAAAGTATAACCTAGAATGAATATAAAGTATAACCTAGAATGAATATAAAGTATAACCTAGAATGAATATAAAGTATAACCTAGAATGAATATAAAGTATAACCTAGAATGAATATAAAGTATAACCTAGAATGAATATAAAGTATAACCTAGAATGAATATAAAGTATAACCTAGAATGAATATAAAGTATAACCTAGAATGAATATAAAGTATAACCTAGAATGAATATAAAGTATAACCTAGAATGAATATAAAGTATAACCTAGAATGAATATAAAGTATAACCTAGAATGAATATAAAGTATAACCTAGAATGAATATAAAGTATAACCTAGAATGAATATAAAGTATAACCTAGAATGAATATAAAGTATAACCTAGAATGAATATAAAGTATAACCTAGAATGAATATAAAGTATAACCTAGAATGAATGAATTAATATAAAGAGACGTCGCTGGTACAAAAGACGTTACATGAAAATATATCCTTAAAATTCGACACTCTAGATAACAGACAATTGATCATCAGGGCTATAGATCTATTATTATCCCCTTCTCTACCAGCGACGTTTTGTAAATTTTATTCTAGATATATTCAGACGTTTTGTGCAGCTTAACAAGAATCTGAGGTAGTAAAAAGGGTTAAGGGGGGTGACCTGCTTTTGTTTTATTTCTCTCCTTTCTCTCTTTCCCTTGCTTGTATCCATTCGGCCCCATTCAGCCAACTATTTAAAGACGTTTATCCCCATCTAGGTGTCGATTTCTTCCTGGCGAGCGATAGCGAGCCAGCATTATATGAAGAAATTCGGCTTCGCCGGACATTTTTCTATCGAAAAATTTACAAATTTAGCCTGCTGTCAAAAACATTTAAAAGATATGCTGGCTCGCTACCGCTCACCAGTAAAAAATTGACACCTGGATGGGGATAAACGTCTTAAAACAGTAGGCTGAATGGGGCCAAATGGATACAAGCCAGAGAAAGAGAGAAGCCTATAAATTGCTGGAGATCATTTTTGCAGCGAATAGAATAAAATCGTCTAATAGAAGCCACAGCGTAGTTAACCAACTGCCCACTTCCGAGTTTCGTTCTATAAGGAAGTTGGAGTTGTAGATATCGATATTTTATCACAATTACCTGTTAAAATACTGTTGTAGTATTAATAAATACATGAAACCCAATTGAACATATTTGTTATCCATTAGAAACCTACACTATTATTGTATTTCTGTTTACTATCGATGTTTGTGGCTCCAACTTCCTTATAGAACGAAACTCGCAAGTCGGCAATTGAGGACAGGTGACAGTCCTTGTCATTGCATGCTGGTTACTATTACACTATTCCATTCAGCTTAGGAAGGACCTCTAGCAATAATACGGCTTGACTATATCTCAACCAACCCTTTTAACTACCACAGATCCTTCTTAAACTGCACATATTCATCTAAATAGAGCTAGAATACAATATAGCACACGTTTCTGGTACTCAAAGGGTTAAGGGAAGGTATTTAGTTTGTTCCCTACGTTTTCATCAAGCTTAAAATTGCACCCCTAGACCACCTTTCAAGATAAATTTGTACATTTTTCGGTAGAAAAATTTCCCAGCCGGAGGCCGGTTGCTCTTAAATTACAGGCTCGCTCTCGCTCGCCAGGAAAAATTTCGACACTTTAATGGCGCGAAAGGTCTTAAAATTTACATAAATGGGGCAAAATGTCTTAAATGTCCAAACTACTAGGGCTAACGTCTTAAAATCTCAAAAGCAATGGGGCTACACATGAGGGAGAAAGGGGTCCAGAAAAAAAATCCCTCAAGAGGAAATCTCCCCTTTTTTAATGTTCGGCAATGCGTTAATGGTTGTTTTTTTACAGTACCTCACATTCTACTTTAAACACTGAGTGATCAGTCAACTCAGTGGTTACAATAGAATGGAAGGATAAACACAAGGTCACGATATTGAGGGGGGATGGTTGCTTTTTTTGGACTCCTTTCTCCCTCATGTTTTCTCCCATTAGTTTTGGTATTTTAAGAAGTTCTTTCCATTAGTTAGGCGATTTTAAAAGATCGTTCACCCCATTTATCTGTCAATAATGGGACCTTTCGTGCCATTTAGGTGTCGATCGTTTCCTGGCGAGCGATAGCGAGCCTGTAATATTTGAACAATATGGGCTCTACTCAAACACTGTGCACAGTATATTGCTGTATATATTGGTCTACCATTCTAATTTATATGGGTGTCTCGCCATTTAAGTGGGGATGGGCTTATTTATTTGCTCATATATGTATATTTTGAATCTGTTTTTACTTTTCTCAGTAGACCTCCATCAAGCTTTAAAAAAAAAAAAAAAAAAATAGACACCCATTCAATATATATTTTTAATTTTAAAGGTAGAAAAAATTCCCGGCCGAAGGTCGCTTCCTCCTAGAAATACAGGCTCGCTATCGCTCGCCAGGAAAACATCGACACCTAAATTGCACGAAAAGGGGGAAAGGTCTTAAAATCGTCAAATTAATGGAACGAACGTCTAAAACTCTGAAAACTAATGAGGCTAAGCATGAGGGCGAAGGGTGTCCAGAAACACGAACCCTCCCCCCTTAAGCCCCTGAGCTGTACTTACCACAGCCAGTAACGGAAGTAACAGTGTATGCCTACTATCAATAGTTTTATAGCGGTCTGGTTAAACTAATTGAGGACAAAAAAAAGTGTTATGGTGTTTGTGTCTTCTCAAGGATGACCTTCTGTAGATGTGTGCGTGTTTTTATATATATACAGTATATATATATATATATATATATATATATATATATATATATATATATATATATATATATATATATATATATATACATCTTATACATACAGTATTATATACAGTATAATATATATATATTATATTTATTTATTTATTTAGTTAGTTATCGATGAACAATTGCAGTGAATTTACAACACAGTAATATGAAACGCCATGATTGTCTTTAGATTGACTTAAGATTTTAATCAAAACACGTTGATATAAAATGCTGCATTGATTGCCTTTGATTGTTCTGACATTAGAATCACAGCACAATGATAAGACTTGAAGTGGTTGCTTTAATTGTGTTGCAAATACAAGTCAAGCATACTGATATATATTATGCTCTGATAGTTTTTTTGTTTTTTGGTTTTTTTGCAAAAGCTATAATGAGTGAACATAGAAATAAAACCCTGTAATGATTGCCCTGTGTTTTATCCTGACTTACAATCACTATACGCTTATATAAAACGCTCTGATTGATTTTGACTGTTCTGAAATTACAGTCAGTGCATATTGACGTAAAACTCTCGCATACGTGTCTTGAATTTTCCTGGAATTACAAAGATATAACATACAAATATAAAACGTCCTGGTTGTTTTTCCCGGCACTCAGCTTACAATCACGGCACACTATGTTTAATAATAATACATAATGCATAATAATACATAATGCATAATAATACATAACAATAAATAATAATACATAACAATAAATAATAATACATAACAATAAATAATTATACATAACAATAAATAATAATACATAACAATAAATAATAATACATAACAATAAATAATAATACATAACAATAAATAATAATACATAACAATAAATAATAATACATTACAATAAATAATAATACATAACAATAAATAATAATACATAATAAATAATAATACATAACAATAAATAATAATACATAACAATAAATAATAATACATAACAATAAATAATAATACATAACAATAAATAATAATACACAACAATAAATAATAATACATAACAATAAATAATAATACATAACAATAAATAATAATACATAACAATAAATAATAATACATAATACAAAACGAACTATTTTTTTTTCCCCCCGGCGTTCAGATTACAATTACGGCACACTATGTTTAAGGGGGAGGTATAGTCTCTTTTTCTGGACCCCCTTCTCCCTCATGTTTAGCATATCAGTTTCGAGACGGTAAGACGTTCGTTGTATTAGTTTGGCGATTTTAAGACCTTTCGCCCCATTTCTTCGGCCGAGACATTTTCTACCGAAAAATGTAAAACATTATTTTGAAAGAGGGTCTATGGGGTGTTTATTTAAGCTTGATGGAGGTCTAGCAAGGAAACTCAAAAGTAAATAAATAATTAAATACATAGACCAAAACTAAAACAAGCACCACCCCTTAATCAGGCTTATACCTGGGCCCGGGGAACAGATATTCAAATGCCGTCTAATTTTTCACTCCCCCTTGTAAAAATACTTCTGCTTTTCATCAAGCATGGAAATACCTTCATAATTTCGACTTCCACCCGTCAGGATTTTTTGCTTAGAGGAACAGTGGTTATTTTGGGGGATATATATATATATATATATATATATATAAATTTTTGTAGATTTTTCGATGTCCAGACCGAAGGCCTGTTTCTCTTAAAATTACAGGCGAACAATACAAAATCGACACCTAAATGGCACGAAAGGTCTTGGTTTTGATATAGAAATGAAACGAAAGGTTTTAAAATCAACAAACTAATGGGACAAATGTCTTAAAATGTGAAAACTAATGTGGCTAAACATGAGGAAGAAGGGGGACCAGAAAAACGACCCATCTCCCCTTAATAATTTCGACTTCCACCCGTCAGGATTTGTTATGCTCCGGTGCGAATGTTACATCGTCTGGCTAACTTATCAACAATTTTAAAGGGATATATCACACGAGAGCCATTATCGGCAATATTCGATGGCTATTACCTTCCCGACAACATTTCTCGGTGTCTATTCCATTGATATCTGAAAATAGACTGAAAATAGATGAACTCGGGTGACGGAATTCTTATATAAAGGTTTAAGGGGGAATGGTTCACTTTTTAGTCGATTTTTTTCATTTATTTATATTTTTTCTAATTTCCTCCCTAGACCTCCATCAAAAAAAAAAAAAAAAAAAAAAAAAAAAAACAGGAATCCCCTTCAAGATATATTTGTATATTTTTCGGTAGAAAAATGTCCGGGCCGAAGGCCGATTCCTCCTAAATACAGGCTCGCTATTGCTCGCCTGGACAAAATCGACACCTAAATGGCACGAATAGTCTTAATATTGACAAAGAAAAGGGGCACAAGGTCTTAAAATCGCCAAACTAATGGGCTGAACGTCTTAAAATCTAAAAAAAACAAAAATGGAATTAAACACGAGGGAGAAGGGGGCTAATAAATCCCCCCCCCCCCCCCCCCCTTAACACATTCTCTACAAGACCAGAATTCTCGGTATAAGTTGACGGAATAATTAAACAACGCTCGTGTTATACAACATATATTACTTCTCAAAACTCTTCAATCTTTTCCTGGGTGTCTTTGCAATTGTATCTATCTATCTATCTATCTATCTATCTATTATACTCAGGCCCAATCCCCATTTTTTTTTTTTTTTTTTTTTTTTTTTTTTTTTTTTTAGTGCAATTGCTGGCACTAATTCATGCACATAAACGAAGCCCACTGATGAAAATTCTGGGGGAGATGTTTTGTCGATTTCAGATTCCAGACAATCTGAGAGTTTTCTATTGTCGCGAATCAGAGGCTCCTCATCAGAACGCTTCACATTTCTTATCTAGCGATGAAATACTGGAAATGGAAGTATGTGAAGTATAGAGATTACGTGCAAGGTATATTCAGCATATATTTATCTGGAAATGCTTTGCACATGTAAATATAGTATGTGAGTGGATATATTCTAGATACTTTCTAGATTATAATATACAGTAGATATAGATATATTCTATACAACACAATGACAGACAGATAGATAGATAGATTGAGAGATAGATATAGATAGATATGAATACATTGATAGAGATTGATATATAGATAGATAAAGGTTGATTGATTGATAGATTCACTGATTGAGTTATACTAAAACTCAAACCTTTCTCATTTTAAGGGAAAGTTTTTTTTTTCTGGACCCCCTTCTCCCTTATGTTTAGCCCCATTAGTTATGAGGTATTAAGACGTTCATCCCATTAAATTGGCGCTATTAAGACCGTTCGCCCCATAGGTGTGTCAATATTAAGACATTTTGTGCCATTTAGGTGTCGATGTTTTCCTAGTGAGTGATAGCGAGTCTACAATTTAGGAGGAACCGACCTTCAGCCGGGGAATTTTCCTTACGATAAATGTACACAGACATCTCAGTCTTGGTTATTTTCTTTTGTTAGCTTAATATAGGTGTTTTGTTTGCCATTTTCCAGCAATGCATTATAGTTTTTTTATACGTAGGCTAACAAAAAAAAAAACTTCCCAGACTTCCTTCATACAAAAAAAAAAAAAAAATGCCCACCCAGATCCCCTTCAAGAAAATTTGTAAATTTGTCGATAGCAAAATGTCCCGGTTGATGGCCAATTTATGTTACAGGCTCGCTATCGTTCGCCCAGATAAAAAACAAACATTACCCGAATGCGGTAAGGCGTCTTATCATCGCCAAGCTGTTGGGGTGACACGTCTTATAATATCCATACTAATGTGTCGAAACAAGGGAGATCCAAAGAGACTTCTCACGGACCAAATACGATTAACCGGGCAATACCTAATCTAACCTAACCAGACCTGACCTAACCATACCTAATCTAGCTTAAATTAACGGTGACAACTCATCCAACTTAGGCTTACCTATATTTCAGTCAATGTAATTAGGCAATAATTCTTGAACATTAACCTTCAGTAACTCAAAAAGGGCTAGGGCACTTTAGCTGTAAATGTTTACACCTATTTCTTGGTTTATTCATCTCAAATGGTAGAAAAATCAGCATCGTTCCTCTATTCTAGTCCTTTATTTAATTATCAGAGATGAATAGTTTAGATATCTTTTCTGCAGTAAAGAATTAGGAAATCAGTTACGAGATTCAATTTCTCGTCCGGTTAAGATGCACAGACTATTGTTAAACTCAATTCAGTTCAAATGCATGACTAAATAAAAAAATAAAAAAAAATCAACCCGAGGTGATTCACAGAAAAAGAGAGTATGATCAAGTTTGGAAGGTTATTTTTTCAGCAACATATTTGGGATCTTTTGCACAACTATCTAAAACTAAACTGAAGATAGATTAACTTAGGAGACAGAGTATGTAAAAAGTTGACCTCATGTTTTGCCAGGTCAGTGATATCAATAAAAGTTGGGGTAATATGGCTCGTGCGATACCGTCAAGTTAGTGGTTATTGCTTAGCTCTCTCTCTCTCTCTCTCTCTCTCTCTCTCTCTCTCTCTCTCTCTCTCTCTCTCTCTCTCTCTCTCTCATATTATTTTTTCTATGTGAGTGAGGGAGGCAAAAGGCAGAACTGCCTATAGCGAGTGCCTCCTCCATAGTTGAAAGAGTGGCAGGGCCAAAATCGAGGGACGTTCGAGCCAAAATGCCTGGACACACGGAGTTTGAAGCAATTTAAGTCATAGGAAGAGGGAAAGACTGATTCTGGGAGAGAGTTCCAGAGCTCAGCTGTTGAATAGAAGAAAGTCTGAGAGTAACGTTTCACTCTTGGGTTGGAGAGTTGCACAGAGTAGGGGTGGGATTGTGTTGCAAGACGGGTACCACGTGCCCTAGGTAAAGGAGGTGGTATACACTGGGAAGGCTCTGAGGAACACTGATTATTATAGTAGCGATAGAATAGCGAGAGAGATGCAACATTGCAGCGAAGAGAGAGAGAGATTGCAGAGAGTTGGTGAGTGGACGGGAGTTAATGATACGAAAGGCCTTTCTTTCAATTTTGTCTAGGAGAGCGGTGTGAGAGGAACCTCCCCACACATGTGAACAATACTCAATACAAGGACGCACTATGCCCCTGTACAGAGCAAGAAGCTGTGCAGGGGTAAAGAATCCCCTAAGGCGGTTAAGCACACCCAGCTTCTGGGAGGCTGCTTAGCAAGACTGGTAATATGGTCCTTCCAACTGAGAGCAGAAGAAAAAGAGACACCAAGAATATTGAGAGAAGATTAAGGATTGATTTTTGTATTGTTGAAGAATAGGGGATAGTCCGCAGGGAGTTCCTGACGGGTAGATAGATGGAGAAATTGGGTTTTGGAAGCATTAAAGGTAACAAGGTTTTCTCTGCCCCAATTGGAGATAGTTGTTAGATCAGAATTTAAGTGTTCTATGGCTTCATTCCGTTTGTCGTTGAGGAATTGCTGGCTTGGGCATTCTGAAAAACTAATGGAGTAGTGTAAGGTTGAGTCGTCTGCGTATGAATGGATGGGAATTGAGGTACAGATGAGAAGATCATTTATAAAAATTAGAAAGAGAATAGGAGATAGGACAGAGCCCTGAGGAACACCGGAGTTTATAGGGTGAGGAAGTGAGCGATGGCCATCCACAACCGCAGCTATGGAACGGCCGGAGAGGAAATTAGAGACAAAGGCACAGATGGAGGGATAGAAACCGAAGGAGGGTAGTTTAGAAATTAAAGATTAGTGCCAGACTCCATCGAAGGCTTTCGATATGTCTAGTGCAATAGAAAAAGTCTCACCGAAGTCCGAAAGGAGGATGACCAAGAGTTAGTAAGATATGAAAGAATATCACCAGTAGAGCGACCCTTAAGGAAGCCATACTGGCGATCTGACAGCAGATTATGAGAATTATGAGATTAAGAGAAATGCTTAAGAAATTTGGAAGCAAGAATAGTTGCAAAAACTTTAGAAATACAAGAAATGAGAGCAATTGGATGATAGTTGGAGGGTTGAGAGTGGTCACCCTTCTTTGGGACAAGTTGAATGAGAGCAAACTTCCATCATGAAGGGAAGACGTTAGAGGATAGACAGAGACGAAAGAGTTTGCCTAAGCAGGGAGTCAGCACGGAAGCACAGTCTTTGAGTACAACAGGAGGAACACCGTCCGGACCGTACGCCTTCTTAGTATTAACCCTCTCACGTTCTTGACGCAATTTTGAGCCTATTAGGGATACTTTAAAGCCTTTGTTACCATCAGGGGTATTTAGAAACCTTTAGTTTAGTTACTTCAACCTCTGTAGTTGTCTTTGAGTTAGCTGTGGGCAGAAAACTAATTTTGGAGAGGTAATTATAAGAGTGAGAGAACTCTATTTATTATTATTTATTATTGCTAATCTGGCAACGTCTTCGTCATAAAAACGTGAAAGGGTTAAGCCCAAAGAAGGCAGACAGTACATCTTGAGAAGATATTAGGATATTAGGCATAAGTAAGAGAGAGGAGGGTGGAGAGGGAGGAATAGCACCGGAATCATCCAAGGTGGAGTTTCTAGCAAAAGTTTGAGCGAAGAGTTTAGCTTTGTCAGAGGAAGAAGTGATGGTTGTGCCATCAGAGTGGGAAAGGGGAGGGAAAGACGAGGAAGATAAATTGTTGGAGAGGTTTTTGGCTAGATGCCAGAAAGCTTGGCAAGAACTAGAGTTGGATTGTTCAGTGCATTTATTATTGATGAAAGAGTGCTTGGCAAGTCGAAGAACAGATTTGGCTTGATTCTGGGCAGAAACATAGGAAGAATGAGAGTCTTGAGTTTTAAGGCGTCGGTACCGTTTGAATGCTTCCTCCTTATTGCGGACAGCAGTAGAACAGGCATGAGTAAACCAAGATTTTTTAGCATTAGTCTGAGAGAAAGAGAATGGAATGTATGCTTCCATGCCCGATAGGATTACCTCGGTAATGCGTTCAGCACTCTCCGAGGGTTCCCCGGCCACGAAAGCAGAAATCATTCCATGGGAAATCAAAGAAGTACTGCCGGAGAGCCTCCCAGTCGGCAGCGCCAAAGTGCCACAAGCGCCGCCGGCTAGGAGGATCCGGTGGCCGTACTGGAGAGATAGGACAGGTGACAGAGATAAGTTTATGGTCGGAGGAGCCCAAAGGAGAGAAAAGATCGACAGTATAAGAAGAAGGGTTAGAAGTTAAAAACAAGTCAAGAATGTTGGGCCGATCTCCGATCCGATCCGCGATATGGGTGGGTTGCTGAACTAACTGCTCTAAGTCATTTAGGATAGAAAAGACGTAGGCTTGTGCACCAGGTGGGTCAGTAGTGTGAAAGGAGAGCCATTGACGGTGGTGAACGGAAGGAGAAATGGATAGAATGTGTTCCACTGTAGAGTTTAGATAGTAAAAGAATTTGGGAAAGTTGGTAGAGTTAGGGGAAAGATAGACAGCACAGAAATATTTAGTAAGAGAATGACAGGAAAGTTTGAGCCATAAAGTTGAGAATTCAGAGGAGTCGAAATCGGGAACACGAGAGCAAGTAAGTTTGTTGTGCACATATGCACAACATCCGCCTTTGGCTTTGAAACTAGGATAGAGAAAGTAGGAGGATACAGAGAAGGGATGCTGGATGTTGCTACAGACACCTGAGTTTCGGTGAGGAAAAGAAGATCAGGTTTGTAGGAGGAGAGATGGTGTTCAACAGAGTGAAAATTAGAGGAAAGTCCGTGAATGTTGCAGAAATTGATAGAAAGAGTAACAGACCGAGGTCCAGGTAATTTTGTGGGGTCCTCAGGGGAAGGTCGGGCGGGTGAGGGAGCATTTATGGTCTCCCCCCCCCCCCCCCCTGGGGACTCCGAGGCTGGGCTAAAATTCATCATTTTGCTTTATATATATACAGTATATATATATATATATATATATATATAGTTTCTTACTTAACCAATATTAAACCCCCGAGAAACACTACTCATTAATATCATAAGACATCGTTTCGTAACCTCCCCACAAAAAAGTTTAGCGATATTTTTTACCATCGCCAATGTTATTTAATCTTTCAGCTATTGTCTCGCTTCATTACTTGCCACAATCGCCGGCTTTCTTTCCCTCCCACCTTGACTTCGCTGACCCCTAGACATGACAGAAAAACAAAAATGATAATTCATAAGGAGAATCGGTGCACTAATTTTTGCGATACGACCTAGACCCGGATAAAAATGAAAAACTTATATACAAGAAACGCTACCAGATGACAAAAAGTGATCGAAGGTGCTGGTATTATGAAAGTGGGGGTCCAAGTGGAACAATGGATTCACACATTCATTCATTGTCACTTAAGAAAAAAAAAAAAAAAAAAAACGTAAGGAAAAATGGTACACACTGCAAATAGAATCAGATTACTTCGATTTATTTTCGCCTTCCATTTTTGTGCAGTGGTTGTGAGAGTGTGTGTAGGTCCTCCCTCTCACACCCACTCTCTCTCTCTCTCACACACACACAAACTCTCACACTCTCTCTCTCTCTCTCCTCTGTTCTATCTTTGTGTTCCATATTCCTTTACTTGGGGTTCCGCTTTCTCTATACAAATGTAAGTCCTGACCTCCCCGTTTGAATAGCAAGCTTCGTGTGGTCAGTGTATCTAAGACATCTAGGTAAATATCTGTATGTTGGTAGTTATTGAGTGTTTTATGAGAGAAATCATACGAAGTGCTGTCTTAACCCCTTCAGTACTGGCGATTTCCTTTTCATCATATTCTGGCAACTAGAAGACGATTTTATTCAGTTTTAAAGAGCCTACAGCAATTTGACAGGCTTCGAACTATCTTACTTATCCTTTTTACAACCACAGGTTCTTCTTAAACTGCACAAAATCGTCTGAATACGGTTAGAATAGAATTAAAAAGACGTCACCGGTACAAAGGGGGTTAATATATTTGGCAATACGAAAGTTAACAAAAACAAATCACTTATGTTTTTTGAGTGCTGACTACAAATATAGAAATGCA
>CM064523.1:14934842-14969870 GCA_032716605.1 Paralithodes platypus
AATCTACTATCTTATCTCTAAGGATTTTTTCCATGATTTTTCCTACAATTGAAGTTAGACTAATTGGTCTGTAATTACTCGCTTTGGCCTTGCTACCCTTCTTGTATATCGGCGTAATGTTCGCATCTTTCCAATCACTCGGTACAATCCCCTGTAGTAATGATAAGTTAAATAGTTGTGTCAGGGGTTTTGCTATTTCGTCCTTAACATTCTTAATTATTTTCGGGTGGAGCATGTCGGGTCCCGGGTCTTATTTACATTTAAATTACTCAATTTGCTTTGTACTTCGCTAACACTGATGGTGAAATCTCCTATCACATGAGTTAAGGTGTTATTTTCAAGGGTATGATCGATAATTTCTTCTGTGAAAACTGAGCCAAAATATTTGTTGAGCAGATTTGCCGTGTTTGTGTCACCTGTTATTGTCTGGCCATCTTCTATTAGCGGTCCGATTCCGCTTTTGATCTGTTTATTTTTATTTACGTAACTGTAGAATTTTGGGGGGTTTGTGGCACTTTCTCTGGCAATAGTCATTTCGTAATTTTGTTTGTTCGCCCTAATTATTTTTTTCACTTCCCTTCTACTATTTTTGTACAAGTTTTTAATTACTTCAGTGTTTGTGTTATTTTTTACAAGTTTGTGGAGTTGATTCCTTTTCCTTATTGCCTTGCCAATGTCTCTACTGTACCAAGGGGGCATACTTGATTTCGTATTACGTTTTGGTTTCATGGGTACAAACTGTTTATGCGCTTCTGTAATTGTAGACTTAAAATGTCCCCATAGTTCATTTACTTCGTTTATATTTATGAGGTTTGAGTGTATGTTTGCTAGCGATTCCTTAAGTCCGTCATAATTTGCGTTTTTGAAGTCCGAAACCATTCCTGTTGTGTTTACTGAGGAATATTTGCTTATAACGTTGATTCTTAAGATTTTATGATCGGACGTTGCCAGATGTTCACCTACATCCAGGTTTGATAATAGATTTAGAGAGAGAGAGAGAGAGAGAGAGAGAGAGAGAGGCAGGTAAATAGATGGATAGATGGATAGATAGATAGATAGATAAATATATATATACATACTATTTAAGGTTACCCCACACTGCTAAAGTTAGTGAAGTAGTTGAATTATCATTATCTGACGCAGCAACCCTCCCTTGCTTCACATTATTAATCCCTTTAGCACCATGACGCCTTTTTACCTTTGATTCTGGCTAAAATTAGATGATTTTATACAGTTTAAGAAGGACCTATGTTATTAACCCCTGCAGTACTGGTGACCTCCTTTTTAATATATTCTGGCTACTATTTAGTGAGTTTATAAAGCTTAGGAAGGCCCTCTAGCAATTACGAGGCTTCAAACTAGCTTATATAGCCTTTTAGCCACCACAGGTCCTTCCTATAGTTGCATAAAATCGCATATGTAGTGCTAGAATAAAATTTAAATGACGTCGCCGGTACAGATGAGGTTAAGAGGGTTTATTGAGATCGTGGTAACCCTTTTGAAGTCGTACAGGTAGATGAAAAGCTAAAGAAAAGCACGTAATGGTAACCAGAATATAATGATAATTACGTAATGGTGGTCTAGGATTAAGCAATGGGTGTAGATGACAGTAAGCTAATGAGGTCATAATGAGACTGTGATAGAAGTAGTAATAAACATAATAATAATAATAATTATAATAATAATATAATAATAATAATAATAATAATAATAAATAATATTCATGTGAAAGTTAAAACTATTAACCCCTTAAGGCATATGACGCATGTTAGCAGTTTATTTTGGCTATCATAAGACGGCTTTATGCAGTTTAGTTAGGACCTCTAGGAGAATAAGGGGTCCAAACCCCTGTGAGAGTGAGGGTCTGAGTCTGGAGGGTGAGACGGTGAAGCACTTGAGCGAAGCAACCAGCCGCTTCAGAGATGGAGCTGCTTCGAGCCATGATGGATGCTTCACATGTCTCACTCCCCAGACTGGAACAAGACCTCACGGGCTTCACCGTGTTGAGCGGTGGAATGTACAGGCTCTCAGCCTATGCCCGAGAGGGAGTAGTTGGAATATAGAAAAAAAAAAAAAAAAAAAAAAAAAAAATCTATTATCCCTCTGACTCCTACAGATGCTTCCTGAGTTGAATAAAATCGTATTATTATAGCCAAACTAACCTTCTAAAATGCACCACAATCTTTAACCCCTTCTGTACCGGCGACGTCCTTTTAAATTTATTATGGCTACTATTCGACGATTTTATTCAGTTAAACAAGGGTCTCTATCAATTAAAACGCTTCGAACTCTCTCCCTCAACCCTATTTACTACCAGAGATCCTTCTTAAATTGCAGAAAATAGTTTAAAAAGAGCAATCATAAAATTAAAGAGACGTCGTCGGTACAGAAGGGGTTGAGGGGGAAGGGGGGGGGGGGTAGGAAGTGTTCTGGACCTTCTTCTCTCTCATGCTTAGCCCCATTAGATTTTAGATGTTAACATATTCACCCTCTTAGTTTGAAGATTATAAGATATTCACCCCATTAGTTTGGAGATTAATTTAAGACCTTTCGTTCTATTTAGGTGTGGATTTTTTCCCCGGCGAGCGATAGCGACCCTGCAATTTAGGAGGAACGGGTCATGGGCTGAAGTAATGTTTTCTACAAATAAATACAAAGATTTATCTCGAATGTATTTTTTTTTTTTTTTTTTTTTTTTTTTGTTATGGAGGTCTACGGAGGAAACTTAACAAAATAATAATAAATACGTGAATAAATACACAAACAAATAAACGTCTGCCCTTAATGGCCCCTGTGATCTTCGTCGGACCATAATACTTACAACTGTTAGCTCTCCAGTGTGATAACTAATACCATGAATGTAAACAAGTTAACCAGCCCATAAACAGATAAACACTGATAAATATTATATAACTATGCATCATGGCTTGATCGTTAGAGGGAACTGCCTGTTGGCACCAATTGGGCTTCTGCAGATTCTCGTAAGCTACTGTACGTAAATACGTATATATATATATATATATATATATATATATAAAGAGAGAGAGAGAGAGAAAGAGAGAGAGAGAGAGAGAGAGAGAGAGAGAGAGAGAGAGAGAGAGAGAGAGAGAGAGAGAGAGAGAGAGAGAGAGAGAGAGAGAGAGAGAATAATGAGAGAGAGAGAGAATAATTTACACCAAGTTGCTTCCAAAACTTCAGGGACACGGAAATAGGCCATACCCAAAATGCGAGAGACCCCGCCACCACACAACTAGTGCTTGAAGTCTCCTCCATCATGTGGGGGGCCGTATGCAGAAGAGGGCTAGAATATCACACACTACCAGAAGTCCACAAGTTATATATGCAACTTGGCTCAGTTTGTATAGTCTGCAGTAAAATGTTCTGCACCATCCCTCAACGAAAATCACAAGCTAAAATAAACCCAGGGTTTATATATATACAACTGGGCCCAGAAAGTACAGTTGCAAGCAAAAGATGAACTCCATCCCTCAACGAATATCACACGCTAAAATGAACCCATGGTAATGTATATGCAACCGGGCCCAGAATGTACTGTACAGTCTTCGGCCAAGTTTCGCTCCATCCTTCATTTTCGCTATTCCTGTTTGATGCAAGAGACTGACTTGACAGCTTCACTTTGTATCCATTGGTTAGAAGATTGGCACACTCTAATGCGTATATACTGTATATACGGTATACAGTATATAAGTAGTATATATTGTATACATATCACAGGGATATTCTAGGACATTATAACATGGCCTTAAATATTCGAAGTTATCTCTAATTGAATCGAAGCAACTCATTATATGTCTACTTAATCTTTACATTTCGAAGGTTCTTTTTGGTGTTTGAGAGTTCATATTGGGCCAGGATTTGTGTCGTACATTGAACTTCCTAACTACTTTGTAAATATTAGGACAGCGGAATTGTTCCTTGTTATATGTACACCCAGAAGTGAAAGTCCCTGGCTAGAGGTTACCAACTACTTATACTACCCCAGAAGGTAGGTACGGGGTGGTGCCTGCCCATTCCCACTTACTACTCCTACCCCAGGCAGTCACCCCCAATGCCAGATCGGAGGAAACCTCCTTTTGCAAAATCTGTAGCTACACGAACACAGGACAAAGTATCCTTGCAACGAAGCCGAGGTTATGTCAGCAATTGATATCCTATATATATCTTATGATGTTACACTAAACTATCTAACTTTACAGAATGAAGATCATTTGCATTATCTGTTACCCATCCGGAGCTTGCACACACACACACACACACACACACACACACACACACACACACACACACACACACACACACACACACACACACACACACACACACACACACACACAGCCCGTAGCCTAGTAGGTAGAGCTCTCGTCTCACACACGAGGGGTCGGGAGTTCAATCCCCGGCCGGGCGGAGACAAATTGGGCTTGTCTCCTTTCATGTGTTAGCCTCAGTTCACCTAGCTGTAAATAGGTACCTGGAATAAGTGGACGACGTTGTGACGTCCCATCTGGGGTTGGCAAAAATGGTACAAGGCGAGATGGGTATCATATGGTTCACCTAAGCTGATGGCTACCTAAGCCTTCGGGCGAGACGGTACCGTCTATAGTGAGAATGGTACCATACAGATCCACCCTAAGCCTTCGTTTCCGATGTCGCCAATTGGCTAAAAATACAGACTACACACATATCCACAGCCATTCCAACGATACATATAACACCTACACATATAGGAGGCGGGAAATAACGAGCATGCTCACTCCCGCAATACAACTAGAGTAAGTACAACTAGAGTAAGTACACACACACGCATGTACAGTATATGCTATATACAGAGACAGAGAAACGGGCGAGTGAACACGAAAGTGGTCCCGGGCCTGAGAAGAGTAACTTTAAATCTTGTTTCTATTCGGGCTCCGTCTCGTGTCGGCCACCCCCAGCAATGGGGTATGTGCCTGAGTGTATACAGTACATGCATACATATATACATATATACATACACACATACATACATGCATACATACATATATACATACATGTACATAATATAACATAAGATTCTATTTCCTACGATATTTCGAAACATTTAGGGCAGCATTATTGATATTGAGTGTACACTGGAGAACACATGTTTTCTATTTATTATTCTGCTTAGATTAATTTCTGATATGCGCATACTATCCAAATAAGAAAAATTGGTTCAGTTTAGAACATAATTAAATACTCAAAAGTAATATTTGTGTCTTAAATTGTACACTCGGATTGAAAATGTTCCACATAACTTTGATCAAATATAATGCATATAAATTCAAGAGGAAGACAAAATATGCCTCACTATCTTAGGAGTCAAAACAAATATCAACAGTTAAAAAAGGCTGGAAACAACTCAGGACTGTGAATATAAAGTGTGTAATTTTAATATTATATAGTTTCTTATAGAACATTTAAAAAAAATTGTGTGCATAACATAAAACATACTGTAGACTATACCAAAACAACCATACATTGCAAGAACACTAATAAGAGCACATTTAGTGAATAATCAATTATTTGCCATTATTACAAGATGCACCAATAGTAACAGTCATAATGTGTTTAAGCACATGAAAATTGTTCGATTGATTACGCAAATCGACTATTACACACTGCTGATAATTGGTACCGTCTAGGTGTTCTGTATTTCACAGGGGACTCTTGGGGAATAGGTTGTAGGTGAACTATTGAATGCGGCCATACTATCTGCCCCCATCTTGGTTACATAAAATATACTCCATCCCCAACGCCCAAGACTCCTACATAGAGAGGGATACAGGGCCGCTCATAAAGATGAAAAGGCGAACCACACCACAAATGTTATACGGTCTGAGGGCTGGCTTTTATAGTGGTGTATTCTGGGGCTACCTCCTACTAAACATATGTGGTATATATATATATATATATACAGTATATACTGTATAATGACTTCCTTACTATATTTATATTTAATTGTGATTATACTAAAAATAATATAAAAGGGGTATAACTATTTCTTTAAGTAAATAGAGAGCTATATTTAGTTTGTCTATGCTTGATAAAGGAGATTAATTATAACAATAACAATAAATAATAAGATAACAACCCAGTGAACTAGATGGAAAAATATATAATATACAGCTACGTATTCTTAATGTAGTAATAAGTTACAATATTTATACACTAATATTACAAATATTTATGAGATAATAATGTTCATAATAATGTGTGCAATACTGGTATATATATACTGTATATATATATATATATATATATATATATATATATATATATATATATATATATATCTATTATAATAATAAACAGTTACATCAGCCACTCTCCAACAAGCCCAAACTCATCAACTCCCAAGTCATCAGTCACACAAATCATGCATGGAGAAATTCGGCATACTCGAAGCCACTGGGAGAGGATATTCAGTGCCCGTCACAATTTCCTCTGACGATGATCTATTGCCGGCGAAAACAGAGCGACGCGGGGCATTTGCATTTTGGGAGATTGTATATATTAGTTGACCTGACGCGCGGTGGTCCCCGGGGAATATGGAGTATAACGCAGCGCATAATGAGAACTGTGGTGGAAGAGATGAGAGTTCGGGGGGAAGGCAGGGAGGGACAAATAGATGGATAGATAGTTAAAATAGACAGAGAAGTAGATAAGGAAAAACAAAAATAGAGAGATAGATATACAGAGAGACCGATTGTGTATTTTAGTTGACCTGACATGCAGTGGTCCCTAGGGAATATGGAGTATAACCCAGCGCATAATGAGAACTGTGGTGGAAGAGGTGAGAGTTTGGGAGCGGAGAAATAGATAGATAGATAGTTAGAATAGACATGAAGTAGATAAGGAAAAAACTATATAGAGATAGATGTACAGAGAGACCGATTGTGTATTTTAGTTGACATGACATGCAGAGGTTCTCAGTGAATATGGAGTATAAAGCAGCCCATAATGACAACTTTGGTGAAAAAGGTGAGCGTTTGGGGGGGAGGGAGAAATAGATATATACAGTAGATATTTAAGGGGGTACTACTCGGTTTTGTGGGTTATTAATTCATTTATTCATTTATGTTTTTAGTTTCATCGGTAGACCTCCATCAAGCTTAAAAAGACACTCCATAGACATTCCTCTGAGATAAATTTGATTTTTTTTTCCAGTAGAATACTGCTACGGCTGAAGGCCGGTTCACCCTAAATTACAGGCTCGCTATTGCTCGCAAGGAAAATATTGGCACCTAAGTGGGACAACAGGTCTAAATATTGGCAAACAAATGAGATGAAAGGTCTTAAAAACGCCAAACTAATGGGGCGAAATGTCAACACTAATGGAGTTAAGCATGATGGAAAAGGGGCTCGAGAAAAAAAAAAAAAAAATTGACGGCCTTAGCGCAATTAGGCAATGCGAGTCCATTGTTCATAAGGGCCCTGAACAAATATTAGCTAATATTATAACTCTGACATATGTCAGTGCAAAACTGGTTGATTGTTAATACCCTACGCGGCTCGCTGGTGTAGTGACTAGCGTCTTGGACTTCCACCCAGAAGGTCCCACAATCGCGCCCACGCTCGGCGCATTAAAGGTTTTTCACAAGCACCGAGTCGTTACCGTCCCTCATGAGCAAGGGGATGGGGTAGTAATACAAGACCCTAATGGAAATACGCCTAAACGGCCTTATTGGGCTATCCTTAGCTGGCTTAGCATGCGCTAGCTTTAAGAACTATTATTATTATTACTATTACGCGTCGGAGTAGGGATAAAGTGCAAACATATGTTTTCACTCCTCTGTGTGTGTTTGTGTGTGTCTGTCTACTTGTTCGTAATATATCACGGAAATAAGTGAATGAATTGTGATAATACTTGGTCAGACCCTTCACTGGTCGGAGGCCAGTTTCTTCTAAATTGCAGGCTTACTATTGTTCTCTTGGGCAGGGGGGGGGGGGGGGGGGGGCGGAGAATTGGTTGAAAATTATATACATTGACAACGAAATAGGGTCTTTAATAGGTCTTATAATCGCACTATTCGGACGAACGTCTATTAATGCCCAACAAGCGCGCGCACCCACACAAACACACACAGTCCTCCCTTCTTGGACCTTTTAAGCAAAATCAACATGCAAATCACAGTTTTACCAGTACCTTTATCGCACTATTAGGACGAACGTCTATTAATGCCCAACAAGCACACGCGCGCGCGCATACACACACACACACAAACACACACATCATTATTGTATTTATTTATTTTGTTTGTAAACTGAGCTTACCATCCTCATATCTGCACATCTCATGTTCATCCACTAAATTGTAAAATGTGTATTTTCAGCTCATGAGGCTGCCATTCTTTAATAAACCTTTTATTATTATTTTTATTATTACACACAGTCCTCCCTTCTTGGACCTTTTAAGCAAAATCAACATGCATACTAGATGCAAATGACAGTTTTACCAGTACCTTTAAACATGTCTCCAAATTTGCAGACTTGATAGGTAATTTATAATGGCGATTAATAGTTTATCTATAATTATTCGATATATAGTTTAGATTCAGATTAGCACTGATCTAAAGTTTTCCTTGTAGTGTATTATGACGGAGAAGAAAGGCCAAAATGATTGACATCTATTAAAACACACATTATACAGATGAAGATGTCGACCGTCACCGATTGACATGTATTGAAACACTCACTATACGGATGAAGATGTCGACCTTAGCCGTTCTAACGATTACGGTCTCTATTAGAATACGCTCTGTATTTCTGATCACAATAAGAAAGGAAAATGAATGAATGGCTTAAACCGTTGATGATCTATTACACTACCGATCCGAACATTAAGCTATAACTCTGCTCTGTCAACTCATCGGCATATTTAGTATACGATTGTAAGGAAATGACTATGACAAAATGAATAAGAAAATGTTAGCTTCAATATAATAAATACACAACTATTTCATAACGTAAAGCTGATTTACCTAATCACTGGCATAATAAACATGTAAGAAAAAACTGTATTTAGAAAAGGTGTTCCTCAAAGTGATACTGGTTTATTTGTAGAGCATATTTAGAAGTAGGTATAACATATTTTATAGTGAAGTATTGCAATTCCTTATAGGGACGGATCTTATTGGTCGGAGAGAATAAGTAAATAACACAGGGATGAATAGGCTATAATGGCTACTCGCTAAGACGAATTAAAATAAGGGTCAATTCCAAATTACTCTAAGGATTATTAGTTTAGGAGGAAGAATATCACTGTTTCATTATTCGTTGCATAATATGTTTTCTTCTGCAAATTGAACTGCATGGACTATCAATATATTAATCTTATTTTTATCTACTTATTTATGTATATTTTCCTTGTTTACTATCCTGTTTGGGACATTGTAGAATAGTAGCTTATCCTTTGTATGTTATTTTTGTGAGATATAGTCCAAATGTTTCCCATCCAGTACACACAGGGTGTACTAATAATACTGCAAAACTTATTCTACGGTAACCGTAGAATAAGTTTCGTGAACTTAAATTTAGCAAGGTTTCCCTACTGATACTACATCCAACTATAATTTCCATCCAACTAACAAAACCTCAGAAAATCTATATTTCAATTCTGGAACTGCATCTCTCCTTCCTTTCCCAACCTCTGTGATTTTTGACTCGCGTAACAACCATTCACCACTCAGTATTTCCGCCACGTCATGGACTTCCGCGGTATTGGTTCAAGGTCACGGTTGTTGCTGGTGTCTGGGTGGGGCCACGAAAACCACTATATAAGCCACCAGCTCACACCTGGCAGTCAGTCACATCCAAGACTTCATCAACATGGCTAAGTTTGTGAGTATAACAGGAACTTCTTAACAGTATGAGAAACAGTCTGATATCGCTTATGGTTGCATTCCATTGGTAGAAATAGTGTATATTAGTTTATTATTCCGACCAAATTTCATACTGTAATGTCGTAAACTATATATATATATATATATATATATATATATATATATATATTATATTATTTTATTTTTTTTTTTTTTTTTGCAGGTATTCATTGTGTTGTCAGTTCTGGCCTTCGTGGCCCTCGCCCTGGCCAGCCCCGAGCCTGAACCCGGCTACAGTGGATATGGTGGCGGTTATGGTGGAGGATATGGCGGAGGATATGGCGGCTATGGAGGATATGGCGGAGGTTATGGTGGAAGATATGGCGGCTATGGAGGATATGGTGGCGGTTACGGCAGAGGATATGGTGGTGGCTATGGCTATGGTCGCTAAGGTAAATTTACAAAGCAAAGACAGATGATTTTTGTAATAGTACAATTTAATGCAAACATACTGTAGTACTGCTTAATTACCGTATGTAATCTCAAAAATGGCAGCCGTAAGGATAAAATAATAAACTTATTAATACTGTCTTTTTCCTTTTCAGATAACAGCTGTGGAAGCCGGGATGACCCGGAACAAACTAACACCCATATGTTTAAATAAATAATTTGTCATAAAATGTGTGTTCTATTCCTTTTTAAAAGTGTATTTATAACTATGTTTAATTGTGGAATTGCAAACAATACACAAGTCAAATTAAAAAGTCTTCCATAAAGAGGAGGAAGCATACAATTACTGTACCGTTGATTTGTTGTTTTGTTTTTAAGTGTATAAAGGAGACGAATGCCAAAGCTGTCTGTAAGAGGTGACCGCACCCACCCCTCCCCCTCTCCCTCCCCCAAGTTGAGAGCATGATAGAGAGTCAATTTCAAGATACGTAGAGGCAACATTAGTGGACACACGGAGTTTGAAGCAGTTTAAGTCGTGAGATGTGGGACAACACAATGAGGGAGAGAGTTCCAGAGCTTACTTGTTGAGTAGAAGAAAGACTTGGAAACTCAGTTCACTCTTAGGTTAGAGAATTGAACAACATTGGGGTGGGAATGTGTTGAAAGGTGAGAGCCCCCCCACTCTCCGTAAGGGGGAAGGCATACACTGAGAAAGCTCTGAGGAACATTGATATTATAGTAGCGGTAGAAGAGCGAGAGAGATGCAACATTGTGATGTGTAGAGAAAGATTGTTGGGAGTTGAATTGATGAGACATAATTCATTTGATTGTACTCTTTCGAGAAATGGCACATAAGGTCTTAAAAATGACAAAGAAATGGGGCGAAAGGTTTAAAAAAAATAATGGGGCGAACGTCTTAAATTTCAACACTATTGGGGCTAATCATGACTGAAAAAGACGTCCAGATCAAACCGTTAACTCTTGCTGGTTTTGCATATATGGCCAGGACGGGGGCCTGGGAATCCCTCCTGTTGGGAACCAATTAAATACACCTTCTCTTGGTGTATACCACCCCCTATTCGTAGAGCACGTAGCACCCGTCTTGCAACACAATCCCACCCTTACTTTGTGCAACTCTCCAACCTAAGAGTGAAACGTTATTCTCAATCTTTCTTCTATTCAACAGCTGAGCTCTGGAACTCTCTCCCAGTATCAGTCCTTCCCTCATCCTGCCTTAAATTGCTTCAAACTCAGTGTGTCCAGGCATTTTGGCTCGAACGTCCCTTGATTTTGGCACTGTCACTCTTTCAACTCTGGGGGAGGCACTCGTCACAGGCAGTTCTGCCTTTTGTCTCTTTCATTCACATAGCAAAAAAAAAGAAAAATGTGTTAAACCCTTTCAAGATACGATGACGAATTTCCTTTCTGTTTTCTGCTATTATTAACGATTTTATACAGATTAGGAAGGGTATATGGTAGTCAGAGGGTTTATCGAGCGATCCTCAAAGGGTTAACAAGATGTCCGCTACACTAGTGATACATACATCCTACAGCCACAGTTTCCCCAACACTACAATCACATTGAAGGGAGCCCACCTAGCTTTTTTTTCCCTTTCTCTCCCTCTCTCTTTGGCTTGTATCCATTCGGCCTCATGCAGCCTACTGTTTTAAGACGTTTATCCCCATACAGGTGTCAATATTTTTTCTGGCGAGCGGTAGCGAGCCAGCATATATATATTTTCGTTTTGACAGCAAGCTAAATTTGTAAATTTTTCGATAGAAAAATGTCTCCGGCGAAGCCGGATTTCTCCATACAATGCTGGCTCGCTATCGCTCGCCAGGAACATATAGACACCTGGACGGGGATAAACGTCTTAAAACAGTTGGCTGAAGGGGGCCGAATGGATACAAGCCAGGGAAAGAGAGGAAAGGAGAGAAAGATGAAAAAAAAGCCGGTGACCCCCCCTTAACTTACACTTCACACATCATGTACGTAAATCAAGGAGAGCTAGTAAGGGAAGTGTGTAGTTATTTGTTTATTAAATTATATAGATAGATAGAGAGATAGAGAGATTTATCTAAATATGATTTGCCTTCCTCATTCTATAATCAGCTTATAAAATAAAACAAGACATTCCTCCGAGATAAATTTGTACGGGGGTTTTTTCCGGTAGAAATCTGCTACGGCTGAAGGCCGGTTCACCCTAAATTACAGGCTCGTTATCGCTCGCAAGGAAAATATTGGCACCTAAGTGGGACAACAGGTCTAAATATTGGCAAACAAATGAGATGAAAGGTCTTAAAAATGCCAAACTAATGGGGCGAAATGTCAACACTAATGGAGTTAAGCATGATGGAAAAGGGGCTCGAGAAAAAAATACCCCCTTGACGGCCTTAGCGAAGTTGCTGTTTTTCATCCAAGGATCAGTTTGTTTAATTGCAAGCTGTACTATGCTTATCTTATAAACTGACCAGCTTAAACTCATCTTAACACAAATGTATACAACAAGACCAAAAACGCTAAACCAGAGGATATAGATTACTTATTTATGTAATAAATAAAGTTAATTCCCCCATAATATATATAATTAATTGACCTATACTAGATATAATTGATTATGAGTAACAGTACATAGAATGAGTCAAACACTTGTTGTTGAGAATGGAGTATGGTGCCCACAGGGAATTAACACTAAACAAAATAAGCTAAATACGTCGAAGGTGCCGGTTTCAATGTTGTGTCCACCCAGTCTCCGGTAAGATGTTCATTACTGTAGTAAGTAGCACCTTGCTTCCCGGAAGCCTTCAAATAATCATTGACAACTAAACAGGCACATGGAAATAAATGGTTAGGCAATGCGAGTCCATTGTTCATAAGGGCCCTGAACAAATATTAGCTAATATTATAACTCTGACATCTGTCAGTGCAGAAATGGTTGAATGTTAATACCCTACGCGGCTCGCTGGTGTAGTGACTAGCGTCTTGGACTTCCAACCAGAAGGTCCCATGGTCGCGCCCACGCTCGGCGCATTAAAGGTTTTTTACAAGCACCGAGTCGTTACCGTACCTCATGAGCAAGGGGATACGGTAGTAATACAAGACCCTAATGGAAATACGCCTAAACGGCCTTATTGAGCTATCCTTAGCTGGCTTAGCATGCGCTAGCTTTAAGAACTATTATTATTATTATTATTATTATTATAATTACGCGTCGGAGTAGGCATAAAGCGCAAACATATGTTTTGACTCCTGTGTGTGTGTGTGTGTGTGTCTGTCTACTTGTTAGTAATATATCACGGAAAGAAGTGAATGAATTGTGATAATACTTGGTCAGTCCCTTCACTGGTCGAAGGCCAGTTTCTTCTAAATTGCAGGCTTATTATTGTTCTCCTGGGGGGGGGGGGGGGAGGGGAGAGAATCGGTTGAAAATTATATACATTGACAATGAAATAGGGTCTTTAATAGGTCTTAAAATCGCACTATTAGGACGAACGTCTATTAATGCCCAACAAGCGCGCGCGCGCGCACACGCACACGCACGCACACACACACACACACACACACACACACACACACACACACACACACACACACAGTCCTCCCTTCTTGGACCTTTTAAGCAAAATCAACATGCATACTAGATGCAAATGACAGTTTTACCAGTACCTTTAAAAAAAATCCAAATTTGGAGACTTGATAGGTAATTTATAATAGCGATTAATAGTTTATCTATAATTATTCGATATATATTTCAGATTCAGATTAGCACTGATTTAAAGTTTTCCTTGTAGTGTATTGTGACGGAGAAGAATGGCCAAAATTATTGACATGTATTAAAACACACATTATACGGATGAAGATGTCGACCTTAGCTGCTCTAACGATTACGGTCTCTATTAAAATACGCTCTGTATTTCTGATCACTATAAGAAAGGAAAATGAATGAATGACTTAAACCGTTGATGATCTATTACACTACCAATCCAAACAGTGAGCTATAGCGTTCGGTTAACCAGCCCCAAACTCTGCTCTGTCAACTCATCGGCATATTTAGTATACGATTGTAAGGAAATTACTTTGACAAAATGAATAAGAAAATGTTAACTTCAATTTAAATAATACACAATCATATCAGAGCCTAAAGCTGATTTAGCTAAGCACTGGCATATTACACATGTATGAAAAACTGTATTTGGAAAAGAGTTTCCTCAAAGTGATACTGGTTTATTTGTAGAGCATAATTTATTTAGAAGTAGGTAGATCATATTGTATAGTGAAGCATTGCAATTCCTTATAGGGACGGATCTTATTGGTCGGAGAGAGTAAGTGAATAACACAGGGATGAATAGGCTATAATGGCTACTCGCTAAGACAAATTAAAATAAGGGTCAATTCCAAATTACTCTAAAGACTATTAGTTTAGGAGGAAGAACATCACTGTTTCATTATTCGTTGCATAATATGTTTTCTTCTGCAAATTGAACTGCATGGACTATCAATAAATTAATCTTATTTTTATCTACTTATTTATGTATATTTTCCTTGCTTTAACACTATCCTGTTTGGGACATTGTAGAACAGTAGTTTATCCTTTGTATGTTATTTTTGTGAGATATAGTCCAATTTTTTCCTATCCAGTACACACAGGGTGTACTAATAATACTGCAGTTACCGTAGAATAAGTTTCGTGAACTTAAATTTAGCAAGGTTTCCCTACTGATACTACATCCAACTTTAATTTCCATCCAACTAACAAAACCTCAGATCTCTATATTTCAATTCTGGAACTGCATCTCTCCTTCCTTTCCCAACCTCTGTGATTTTTGACTCACGTAACAACCGTTCACCACTCAGTATTTCCGCCACGTCATGGACTTCCGCGGTAATGGTTCAAGGTCACGGTTGTTGCTGGTGTCTGGGTGGGGCCACGAAAACCACTATATAAGCCACCAGCTCACACCTGGCAGTCAGTCACATCCAAGACTTCATCAACATGGCTAAGTTTGTGAGTATAACAGGAACTTCTTAACAGTATGAGGAACAGTCTGATATCGCTTGTGGTTGCATTCCATTGGTAGAAATAGTGTATATTAGTTTATTATTCCGAACAAATTTCATACTGTAATGTCGTAAACTATATATATATATATATATATATATATATATATATATATATATATATATATATATATATATATATATTATTTTATTTTATTTTATTTTTTTGCAGGTATTCATTGTGTTGTCAGTTCTGGCCTTCGTGGCCCTCGCCCTGGCCAGCCCCGAGCCTGAACCCGGCTACAGTGGATATGGTGGCGGTTATGGTGGCGGTTATGGTGGAGGATATGGCGGCTATGGAGGATATGGCGGCGGTTATGGTGGAAGATATGGCGGCTATGGAGGATATGGTGGCGGTTACGGCAGAGGATATGGTGGTGGCTATGGCTATGGTCGCTAAGGTAAATTTACAAAGCAAAGACAGATGATTATTGTAATAGTACAATTTAATGCAAACATACTGTACTACTGCTTAATTACCGTATGTAATCTCAAAAATGGCAGGCGTAAGGATAAAATAATAAACTTATTAATACTGTCTTTTTCCTTTTCAGATAACAGCTGTGGAAGCCGGGATGACCCGGAACAAAATAACACCCATATGTTTAAATAAATAATTTGTCATAAAATGTGTGTTCTATTCCTTTATAAAAGTGTATTTATAACTATGTTTAATTGTGGAATTGCAAACAATAAACAAGTCAAATTAAAGTCTTCCATAAAGAGGAGGAAGCATACAATTACTGTACCGTTGATTTGTTGTTTTGTTTTATTTTGTTTTGTTTTTAAGTGTATAAAGGAGACGAATGCCAAAGCTGTCTGTAAGAGGTGTAACCCCACCCACCCCTCCCCCTCTCCCTCCCCCAAGTTGAGAGCATGATAGAGAGTCAACTTCAAGATACGTAGAGGCAACATTAGTGGACACACGGAGTTTGAAGCAGTTTAAGTCGTGAGATGTGGGACAACACAATGAGGGAGAGAGTTCCAGAGCTTACTTGTTGAGTAGAAGAAAGACTTGGAAACTCAGTTCACTCTTAGGTTAGAGAATTGAACAACATTGGGGTGGGAATGTGTTGAAAGGTGAGACCCCCCCCACTCTCCGTAAGGGGGAAGGCATACACTGAGAAAGCTCTGAGGAACATTGATATTATAGTAGCGGTAGAAGATATATATAAATATAAATATATATATATTTAATTGACCCATAGTAGATATAATTGATTATGAGTAACAGTACATAGAATTAGTCAAACACTTGTTGTTGAGGATGGAGTATGGTTCCCACAGGGAATTAACACTAAACAAAATAAGCTAAATACGTCGGAGGTGCCGGTTTTATTGTTGTGTCCACCCAGTCTCCGGTAAGATGTTCCTTACTGTAGTAAGTAGCACCTTGCTTCCCGGAAGCCTTCAAATAATCATTGACAACTAAACAGATACATGTAAATAAATGGTTAGGCATTGCGAGTCCATTGTTCATAAGGGCCCTGAACAAATATTAGCTAATATTATAACTCTGACATCTGTCAGTGCAAAACTGGTTGATTGTTAATACCCTACGCGGCTCGCTGGTGTAGTGACTAGCGTCTTGGACTTCCACCCAGAAGGTCCCACGCTCGCGCACACGCTCGGAGCATTAAAGTTTTTTTACAAGCACCGAGTCGTTACCGTACCTCATGAACAATGGGATGGGGTAGTAATACAAGACCCTAATGAAAATACGCCTAAACGGCCTTATTGGGCTATCCTTAGCTGGCTTAGTATTATTATTATTACGCGTCGGAGTAGGCATAAAGCGCAAACATATGTTTTCAGTCCTCTGTGTGTGTGTGTCTGTCTACTTGTTCGTAATATATCACGGAAATAAGTGAATGAATTGTGATAATACTTGGTCAGTCCCTTCACTGGTCGAAGGCCAGTTTCTTCTAAATTGCAAGCTTACTATTGTTCTCCTGGGGTTGGGGGGGGGGGGGGAAATGGTTAAAAATTGTATACATTGACAACGAAATAGGGTCTTTAATAGGTCTTATATAATCGCACTATTAGGACGAACGTCCATTAATGCCCAACAAGCGCGCGCGCGCGCGCGCACGCACGCACACACACACAGCCCAGCCTAGTAGGTAGAGCTCTCGTCTCACACACGAGGGGTCGGGGGTTCAATCCCCGGCCGGGCGGAGACAAATTGGGCTGGTCTCCTTTCATGTGTTAGCCTCAGTTCACCTAGCTGTAAATAGGTACCTGGAATAAGTGAACGACGTTGTGACGTCCCATCTGGGGTTGGCAAAAATGGTACAAGGCGAGATGGGTATCATATGGTTCACCTAAGCTGATGGCTACCTAAGCCTTCGGGCGAGACGGTACCGTCTATAGTGAGAATGGTACCATACAGATCCACCCTAAGCCTTCGTTTCCGATGTCGCCAATTGGCTAAATACAGACTACACACGCATCCACAGCCATTCTAACAGTACATAAAACACTTAACATGCATTTCATGCAATACATTCCCAGTTAAGGAGGCGCGATAATAATGAGCTTAGCTCGCATTGCGTGGATTCCCCTTGACGAACAAGTAACTGAGTAACACACACACACACACACACACACACACACACACACACACACACACACACACACACAGTCCTCCCTTCTTGGACCTTTTAAGCAAAATCAACATGCATACTAGATGCAAATGACAGTTTTACCAGTACCTTTAAACATTTTTCCAAATTTGGAGACTTGATATGTAATTTATAATAGCGATTAATAGTTTATCTATAATTATTCGATATATATTTTATATTCAGATTAGCACTGATCTAAAGTTTTCCTTGTAGTGCATTATGACGAAGAAAGGCCAAAATGATTGACATGTATTAAAACACACATTATACGGATGAAGATGTCGACCTTAGCCGATTGACACGTATTGAAACACACACTATACGGATGAAGATGTCGACCTTAGCCGCTCTAACGATTACGGTCTCTATTAAAATACGCTCTGTATTTCTGATGCCTATAAGAACGGATAATGAATGAATGACTTAAACCGTTGATGATCTATTACACTACCGATCCGAACAGTAAGCTATAGCGTTCGGCTAACCAGCCCCAAACTCTGCTCTGTCAACTCATCGGCATATTTAGTATACGATTGTAAGGAAATTACTATGACAAAATGAATAAGAAAATGTTAACTTCAATTTAAATAATACACAACCATATCATAGCCTAAAGCTGATTTAGCTAAGCACTGGCATATTACACATGTATGAAAAACTGTATTTGGAAAAGAGTTTCCTCAAAGTGATACTGGTTTATTTGTAGAACATATTTAGAAGCAGGTAGATCATATTTTATAGTGAAGTATTGCAATTCCTTATAGGGACGAATCTTATTGGTCCAAGAGAGTAAGTAAATAACACAGGGATGAATAGGGTATAATGGCTACTCGCTAAGACAAATTAAAATAAGGGTCAATTCCAAATTACTCTAATGACTATTAGTTTAGGAGGAAGAATATCACTGTTTCGTTTTTCGTTGCATAATATGTTTTTTTTCTGCAAATTGAACTGCATGGACTATCAATATATTAATCTTATTTTTATCTACTTATTTATGTATATTTTCCTTGTTTTAACACTATCCTGTTTGGGACATTGTAGAACAGTAGCTTATCCTTTGTATGTTATTTTTGTGAGATATAGTCCAAATGTTCCCCATCCAGTACACACAGGGTGTACTAATAATACTACAGTTACCGTAGAATAAGTTTCGTGAACTTAAATTTAGCAAGGTTTCCCTACAGATACTACATCCAACTTTAATTTCCATCCAACTAACAAAACCTCAGATCTCTATATTTCAATTCTGGAACTGCATCTCTCCTTCCTTTCCCAACCTCTGTGATTTTTGACTCACGTAACACCCGTTCACCACTCAGTATTTCCGCCACGTCATGGACTTCTGCGGTAATGGTTCAAGGTCACGGTTGTTGCTGGTGTCTGGGTGGGGCCACGAAAACCACTATATAAGCCACCAGCTCACACCTGGCAGTCAGTCACATCCAAGACTTCATCAACATGGCTAAATTTGTGAGTATAACAGGAACTTCTTAACAGTATGAGGAACAGTCTGATATCGCTTGTGGTTGCATTCCATTGGTAGAAATAGTGTATATTAGTTTATTATTCCGACCAAATTTCATTCTGTAATGTCGTAAACTATATATATATATATATATATATATATATTTTATTTTATTTTTTTTTATTTTTTTTTTGCAGGTATTCATTGTGTTGTCAGTTCTGGCCTTCGTGGCCCTCGCCCTGGCCAGCCCCGAGCCTGAACCCGGCTACAGTGGATATGGTGGCGGTTATGGTGGAGGATATGGCGGAGGATATGGCGGCTATGGAGGATATGGCGGCGGTTATGGTGGAAGATATGGCGGCTATGGAGGATATGGTGGCGGTTACGGCAGAGGATATGGTGGTGGCTATGGCTATGGTCGCTAAGGTAAATTTACAAAGCAAAGACAGATGATTTTTGTAATAGTACAATTTAATGCAAACATACTGTAGTACTGCTTAATTACCGTATGTAATCTCAAAAATGGCAGGCGTAAGGATAAAATAATAAACTTATTAATACTGTCTTTTTCCTTTTCAGATAACAGCTGTGGAAGCCGGGATGACCCGGAACAAACTAACACCCATATGTTTAAATAAATAATTTGTCATAAAATGTGTGTTCTATTCCTTTATAAAAGTGTATTTATAACTATGTTTAATTGTGGAATTGCAAACAATAAACAAGTCAAATTAAAAAGTCTTCCATAAAGAGGAGGAAGCATACAATTACTGTACCGTTGATTTGTTGTTTTGTTTTTAACTGTATAAAGGAGACGAATGCCAAAGCTGTCTGTAAGAGGTGACCCCACCCACCCCTCCCCCTCTCCCTCCCCCAAGTTGAGAGCATGATAGAGAGTCAATTTCAAGATACGTAGAGTCAACATTAGTGGACACACGGAGTTTGAAGCAGTTTAAGTCGTGAGATGTGGGAAAACACAATGAGGGAGAGAGTTGTTGTTGTTGTTGTCGTTCCCCAAGCTGCCTGGCCGAACAGCCCCAAGGCCCCGAGCAAGGCCAACGCCACAACAGAGCGCCCCCACAGAACCCTCCCTGCCGAGGGAGAGAGTTCCAGAGCTTACTTGTTGAGTAGAAGAAAGACTTGGAAACTCAGTTCACTCTTAGGTTAGAGAATTGAACAACATTGGGGTGGGAATGTGTTGAAAGGTGAGAGACCCCCCCCCCCACCACTCTCCGTAAGGGGGAAGGCATACACTGAGAAAGCTCTGAGGAACATTGATATTATAGTAGCGGTAGAAGAGCGAGAGAGATGCAACATTGTGATGTGTAGAGAAAGATTGTTGGGAGTTGAATTGATGAGACATAATTCATTTGATTGTGCTCTTTCGAGAAATGGCACATAAGGTCTTATAAATGGCAAAGAAATGGGGCGAAAGGTTTAAAAAAAACTAATGGGGCGAACGTCTTAAATTTCAACACTATTGGGGCTAATCATGACGGAAAAAGACGTCCAGATCAAACCGTTAACTCTTGCTGGTTTTGCATATATGGCCAGGACGGGGGCCTGGGAACCCCTCCTGTTGGGAACCAATTAAATACACCTTCTCTTGGTGTATACCACCCCCTATTCGTAGAGCACGTAGCACCCGTCTTGCAACACAATCCCACCCTTACTCTGTGCAACTCTCCAACCTAAGAGTGAAACGTTATTCTCAATCTTTCTTCTATTCAACAGCTGAGCTCTGCAACTCTCTCCCAGTATCAGTCCTTCCCTCATCCTGACTTAAATTGCTTCAAACTCAGTGTGTCCAGGCATTTTGGCTCGAACGTCCCTTGATTTTGGCCCTGTCACTCTTTCAACTCTGGGGGAGGCACTCGTCACAGGCAGTTCTGCCTTTTGTCTCTTTCATTCACATAGCAAAACAAAACAAACACTGTTAAACCCTTTCAAGATACGATGACGAATTTCCTTTCTGTTTTCTGCTATTATTAGACGATTTTATACAGATTAGGAAGGGTATATAGTAGTCAGAGGGTTTATCGAGATATGCTATACCTTTTTAATTCCCTCAGATCCTTCCTAAGATGTATAAGATCGTCTAATGATAGCCAACAAATATACTGTCCACACGCGGCACGATCCTCAAAGGGTTAACAAGATGTCCGCTACAATAGTGATGCATACATCCTACAGCCACAGTTTCCCCAACACTACAATCACATTTAAGGGAGCCCACCTAGCTTTTTTGCTTTCTCTTTCTTTCCCTCTCTCTTTGGCGTGTATTCATTCGGCCTCATCCAGCCTACTGTTTTAAAATGTTTATCCCCATCCAAGTTTTTTTTTTTTTTTTTTTTTTTTCTATATTCCAACTTACTTCCTCTCGGGCATAGGCTGAGAGCCTTAACATTCATCGCTTTACAATGAACAGTGAAGCCCGTGAGGTCTTGTTCCAGTCTAGGGAGTGAGACATGTGAAGCACGTAGAGTACAACGAGGACCTGCCATCTTGCCTTCACATGAGGCACGGTGCTCACTCATGGCCCGAAACGACCCCATCTTTGAAATCACCTCGTTCCCGTGCTTCACTGTCTTATCCCCTACACTCGGACTCTCACACTTACACACACACAACGCCACCTGTTGAGCAGATAACTCACCAATATTGTCAAGGTGTTATTATATTATAGGTGTCAATATTTTCCTGGCGAACGGTAGCGAGCTAGCATATATATATTTTTGTTTTGACAGCAAGCTAAATTTGTAATTTTTCGATAGAAAAATTTCTCCGGCGAAGCCGGATTTCTCCATAAAATGCTGGGTCGTTATCGCTCGCCAGGAACATATAGACAACTGCATGGAGATAAATGTCTTGAAACAGTTGGCTGAATGGGACCGAATGGATACAAGCCAGGGAAAGAGAGAAAAGGAGAGAAAGATAAAAAAAAAAAAAACGGTAACACCCCTTAACGTACACATCAAGTACGTAAATCAAGGAGAGCTAGTAAGGGAAGTTTGTAGTTATTTGTTTATTTATTTATATAGAAAGATAGAGAGATTTATCTAAATATTATTTGCTTTCCTCATTCTCTATTAGCTTATCAAAACACCCCCAAGACATCCCTCTTAGCTAAATTTGTACGGGTTTTTTTTTTTCCGGTAGAAAACTGCTACGGCTGAAGGCCGTTTCACCCCAAATTACAGGCTCGCTATCGCTCGCAAGGAAAATATTGGCACCTAAGTGGGTCAACAGGCAAGTAAATGAGATGAAAGGTCTTAAAAACGACAAACTAATGGGGCGAAATGTCAACACTAATGGAGTTAAGCATGATGGAAAAGGGGCTCGAGAAAAAACAAAAAACTTGACGGCCTTAGCGAAGTTGCTGTTGTTCATCCAAGGATCAGTTTGTTTAATTGCAAGCTGTACTATGCTTATCTTATAAACTGACCAGCTTAAACTCATCTTTACACAAATGTATACAACAAGACCAAAAACGCTAAGCCAGAGGATATAGATTACTTATTTGTGTAATAAATAGTTAATTCCCCCATAATATATATAATTAATTGACCTATACTAGATATAATTGATTATGAGTAACAGTACATAGAATTAGTCTAACACTTGTTGTTGAGGATGGAGTATGGTGCCCACAGGGAATTAACACTAAACAAAATAAGCTAAATACGTCGGAGGTGCCGGTTTCAATGTTGTGTCCACCAAGTCTCCGGTAAGATGTTCATTACTGTAGTAAGTAGCACCTTGCTTCCCGGAAGCCTTCAAATAATCATTGACAACTAAACAGATACATGGAAATAAATGGTTAGGCAATGCGAGTCCATTGTTCATAAGGGCCCTGAACAAATATTAGCTAATATTATAATTCTGACATCTGTCAGTGCAAAACTGGTTGATTGTTAATACCCTACGCGGCTCGCTGGTGTAGTGACTGGCGTCCTTGGACTTCCAACCAGAAGGTCCCAGGATCGCGCCCACGCTCGGCGCATTAAAGGGTTTTCACAAGCACCGAGTCGTTACCGTCCCTCATGAGCAAGGGGATGGGATAGTAATACAAGACCCTAATGGAAATACGCCAAAACGGCCTTATTGGGCTATCCTTAGCTGGCTTAGCATGGGCTAGCTTTAAGAACTATTATTTTTATTACGCGTCGGAGTAGGCATAAAGCACAAACATATGTTTTCACTCCTGTGTGTGTCTGTCTACTTGTTCGTAATATATCACGGAAATAAGTGAATGAATTGTGATAATACTTGGTCAGTCCCTTCACTAGTCGAAGGCCATTTTTTTCTAAATTGCAGGCTTACTATTGTTCTCCTGGGGGGGGGGGGGGAGAAATGATTGAAAATTATATATATTGACAACGAAATAGGGTCTTTAATAGGTCTTATATAATCGCACTATTAGGACGAACGTCTATTAATGCCCAACAAGCACACGCGCGCATACATACACACACACAAGCGCGCGCGCCCACGCACACACACACACACGCGCACGCACAGACACTGTCCTCCCTTCTTGTACCTTTTAAGCAAAATCAACATGCATACTAGATGCAAATGACAGTTTTACCAGTACCTTTAAAAAAAAATCCCAATTTGGAAACTTGATAGGTAATTTATAATAACGATTAATAGTTTATCTATAATTATTCGATATACAGTTTAGATTCAGATTAGCACTGATCTCAAGTTTTCCTTGTAGTGTATTATGACGGAGAAGAAAGGCCACAATGATTGACATGTATTAAAACAGACATTATACGGATGAAGATGTCGACCTTAGCCGATTGCCATCTATTGAAACACACACTATACGGATGAAGATGTCGACCTTAGCCGCTCTAACGATTACGGTCTCTATTAAAATACGCTCTGTATTACTGATGCCTATAAGAACGGATAATGAATGAATGAATTAAAACGTTGATGATCTATTACACTACCGATCCGAACAGTAAGCTATAGCGTTCGGTTAACCAGCCCCAAACTCTGCTCTGTCAACTCATCGGCATATTTAGTATACGATTGTAAGGAAATGACTATGACAAAATGAATAAGAAAATGTTAACTTCAATTTAAATAATACACAACCATATAGCCTAAAGCTGATTTAGCTAAGTATTGGCATATTACACATGTATGAAAAACTGTATTTGGAAAAGAGTTTCCTCAAAGTGATACTGGTATATTTGTAGAGCATATTTAGAAGTAGGTAGATCATATTTTATAGTGAAGTATTGCAATTCCTTATAGGGACGGATCTTATTGGTCCGAGAGAGTAAGTAAGTAACACAGGGATGAATAGGCTATAATGGCTACTCGCTAAGACAAATTAAAATAAGGGTCAATTCCAAATTACTCTAAAGACTATTAGTTTAGGAGGAAGAATATTACTGTTTCGTTTTTCGTTGCATAATATTTTTTCTTCTGCAAATTGAACTGCATGGACTATCAATATATTAATCTTATTTTTATCTACTTATTTATGTATATTTTCCTTGTTTTAACACTATCCTGTTTGGGACATTGTAGAACAGTAGCTTATCCTGTGTATGTTATTTTTGTGAGATATAGTCCAAATGTTTCCCATCCAGTACACACAGGGTGTACTAATAATACTGCAGTTACCGTAGAATAAGTTTCGTGTACTTAAATTTAGCAAGGTTTCCCTACTGATACCACATCCAACTTTAATTTCCATCCAACTAACAAAACCGCAGATCTCTATATTTCAATTCTGGAACTGCATCTCTCCTTCCTTTCCCAACCTCTGTGATTTTTGACTCACGTAACAATTGTTACCGTTCACCACTCAGTATTTCCGCCACGTCATGGACTTCCGCGGTATTGGTCACGGTTATCGCTGGTGTCTGGGTGGGGCCACGAAAACCACTATATAAGCCACCAGCTCACACCTGGCAGTCAGTCACATCCAAGACTTCATCAACATGGCTAAATTTGTGAGTATAACAGGAACTTCTTAACAGTATGAGGAACAGTCTGATATCGCTAGTGGTTGGATTCCACTGGTAGAAATAGTGTATATTAGTTTATTATTCCGAACAAATTTCATACTGTAATGTCGTAAACTATATTATATATATATATATATATATATATATATATATATATATATATATATATTTATTTTTTATTTATTTATTTTTTTTATTTTTTTGCAGGTATTCATTGTGTTGTCAGTTCTGGCCTTCGTGGCCCTCGCCCTGGCCAGCCCCGAGCCTGAACCCGGCTACAGTGGATATGGTGGCGGTTATGGTGGAGGATATGGCGGAGGATATGGCGGCTATGGAGGATATGGCGGCGGTTATGGTGGAAGATATGGCGGCTATGGAGGATATGGTGGCGGTTACGGCAGAGGATATGGTGGATATGGTGGTGGCTATGGCTATGGTCGCTAAGGTAAATTTACAAAGCAAAGACAGATGATTATTGTAATAGTACAATTTAATGCAAACATACTGTAGTACTGCTTAACTCAAAAATGGCAGGCGTAAGGATAAAATAATAAACTTATTAATACTGTCTTTTTCCTTTTCAGATAACAGCTGTTGGAAGCCGGGATGACCCGGAACAAACTAACACCCATATGTTTAAATAAATAATTTGACATAAAATGTGTGTTTCTATTCCTTTATAAAAGTGTATTTTTAACTATGTTTAATTGTGGAATTGCAAACAATAAACAAGTCAAATTAAAAAGTCTTCCATAAAGAGGAGGAAGCATACAATTACTGTACCGTTGATTTGTTGTTTTGTTTTATTTGTTTTGTTTTAAGTGTATAAAGGAGACCAATGCCAAAGCTGTCTGTAAGAGGTGTAACCCCACCCACCCCTCCCCCCTCTCCCTCCCCCAAGTTGAGAGCATGATAGAGAGTCAATTTCAAAATACGTAGAGTCAACATTAGTGGACACACGGAGTTTGAAGCAGTTTAAGTCGTGAGATGTGGGACAACACAATGAGGGAGAGAGTTCCAGAGCTTACTTGTTGAGTAGAAGAAAGACTTGGAAACTCAGTTCACTCTTAGGTTAGAGAATTGAACAACATTGGGGTGGGAATGTGTTGAAAGGTGAGACCCCCCCACTCTCCGTAAGGGGGAAGGCATACACTGAGAAAGCTCTGAGGAACATTGATATTATAGTAGCGGTAGAAGAGCGAGAGATATGCAACATTGTGATGTGTAGAGAAAGATTGTTGGGAGTTGAATTGATGAGACATAATTCATTTTGATTGTACTCTTTCGAGAAATGGCACATAAGGTCTTAAAAATGACAAAGAAATGGGGCAAAAGGTTTAAAAAAAGCCACACTAATGGGGCGAAACGTCTTAATTGCAACACTATTGGGGCTAATCATGACGGAAAAAGACGTCCAGATCAAACCATTAACTCTTGCTGGTTTTGCATATATGGCCAGGACGGGAACCTGGGAACCCCTCCTGTTTGGAACCAATTAAATACACCTTCTCTTGGTGTATACCACCCCCTATTCGTAGAGCACGTAGCACCCGTCTTGCAACACAATCCCATCCTTACTCTGTGCAACTCTCCAACCTAAGAGTGAAACGTTATTCTCAATCTTTCTTCTATTCAACAGCTGAGCTCTGGAACTCTCTGCCAGTATCAGTCCTTCTCTCATCCTGACTTAAATTACTTCAAACTCAGTGTGTCCAGGCATTTTGGCTCGAACGTCCCTTGATTTTGGCCCTGTCACTCTTTCAACTCTGGGGGAGGCACTCGTCACAGGCAGTTCTTCCTTTTGTCTCTTTCATTCACATAACAAAACAAAACAAACGCTTTTAAACCCTTTCAAGATACGATGACGAATTTCCTTTCTGTTGTCTGCTATTATTAGACGATTTTATACAGATGAGGAAGGGTATATAGTAGTCAGAGGGTTTATCGAGATATGCTATACCTTTTTAATTCCCTCAGATCCTTCCTAAGATGTATAAGATCGTCTAATGATAGCCAACAAATATACTGTCAACACGCGGCACGATCCTCAAAGGGTTAACAAGATGTCCGCTACACTAGTGATGCATACATCCTACAGCCACAGTTTCCCCAACACTACAATCACATTTAAGGGAGCCCACCTAGCTTTTTGTGTTCTCTTTCTCTCCCTATCTCTTTGGCTTGTATCCATTCGTCCTCATCCAGCCTACTGCTTTAAGAAGTTTATCCCCACCCAGGTGTCAATATTTTTCTGGCGAGCGGTAGCGAGCCAGCATATATATATATTCGTTTTGACAGCAAGCTAAATTTGTAAATTTTTCGATAGAAAAATTTCTCCGGCGAAGCCGGATTTCGCCATAAAATGCTGGCTCGCTATCGCTCGCCAGGAACATATAGACACCTGGACGGGGATAAACGTCTTAAAACAGTTGGCTGAATGGGGCCGAATGGATACAAGCCAGGGAAAGAGAGGAAAGGAGAGAAAGATGAAAACAAAGCCAGTGACCCCCCTTAACGTACACTTTACACATCATGTAGGCTATGTAAATGAAGGAGAGCTAGTAAGGGAAGTTTTTAGTTATTTGTTTATTTAATTATATAGAGAGATAGAGAGATTTGTCTAAATATGATTTGCCTTCCTCATTCTCTATTAAGCATATACAAAACAAAATCTCCAAGATAAATTTGTACGTTTTTTTTCTTTTTCGGTAGAAAACTGCACGGCTGAAGGCCGGTTTACCCTAAATTACAGACTCGCTATCGCTCGCAAGGAAAATATTGGCACCTAAGTGGGACAACAGGTCTAAATATAGGCAAACAAATGAGATGAAAGGTCTTAAAAACGCCAAACTAATGGGGCGAAATGTCAACACTAATGGAGTTAAGCATGATGGAAAAGGGGCTCGAGAAAAAAATACCCCCTTGACGGCCTTAGCGAAGTTGCTGTTGTTCATCCAAGGATCAGTTTGTTTAATTGCAAGCTGTACTATGCTTATCTTATAAACTGACCAGCTTAAACTCATCTTTACACAAATGTATACAAGACCAAAATCGCTAAGCCAGAGAATATAGATTACTTATTTATGTAATAAATAAAGTTAATCCCCCATAATATATATAATTAAATGACCTATACTAGATATAATTGATTATGAGTAACAGTACATAGAATGAGTCAAACACTTGTTGTTGAGAATGGAGTATGGTGCCCACAGGGAATTAACACTAAACAAAATAAGATAAATACGTCGAAGGTGCCGGTTTCAATGTTGTGTCCACCCAGTCTCCGGTAAGATGTTCATTACTGTAGTAAGTAGCACCTTGCTTCCCGGAAGCCTTCAAATAATCATTGACAACTAAACAGGCACATGGAAATAATGGTTAGGCAATGCGAGTCCATTGTTCATAAGGGCCCTGAACAAATATTAGCTAATATTATAACTCTGACATCTGTCAGTGCAGAAATGGTTGAATGTTAATACCCTACGCGGCTCGCTGGTGTAGTGACTAGCGTCTTGGACTTCCACCCAGAAGGTCCCACAGTCGCGCCCCACGCTCGGCGCATTAAAGTTTTTTTACAAGCACCGAGTCGTTACCGTACCTCATGAGCAAGGGGATACGGTAGTAATACAAGACCCTAATGGAAATACGCCTAAACGGCCTTATTGAGCTATCCTTAGCTGGCTTAGCATGCGCTAGCTTTAAGAACTATTATTATTATTATTATTATTATAATTACGCGTCGGAGTAGGCATAAAGCGCAAACATATGTTTTCACTCCTGTGTGTGTGTGTGTCTGTCTGTCTACTTGTTCGTAATATATCACGGAAAGAAGTGAATGAATTGTGATAATACTTGGTCAGTCCCTTCACTGGTCGAAGGCCAGTTTCTTCTAAATTGCAGGCTTATTATTGTTCTCCTGGGGGGGGGGGGGGAGGAGGGGAGAGAATCGGTTGAAAATTATATACATTGACAACGAAGTAGGGTCTTTAATAGGTCTTATAATCGCACTATTAGGACGAACGTCTATTAATGCTCAACAAGGGCGCACGCCGCGCGCGCACGCGCGCGCACACACACGCACACACACGCACACACACGCACACGCACACGCACACGCACACACACACACACACACACAGTCCTCCCTTCTTGGACCTTTTAAGCAAAATCAACATGCATACTAGATGCAAATGACAGTTTTACCAGTACCTTTAAAAAAAAATCCAAATTTGGAGACTTGATAGGTAATTTATAATAGCGATTAATAGTTTATCTATAATTATTCGATATATATTTCAGATTCAGATTAGCACTGATTTAAAGTTTTCCTTGTAGTGTATTGTGACGGAGAAGAACGGCCAAAATGATTGCCATATATTAAAAACACACATTATACGGATGAAGATGTCGACCTTAGCTGCTCTAACGATTACGGTCTCTATTAAAATACGCTCTGTATTTCTGATCACTATAAGAAAGGAAAATGAATGAATGACTTAAACCGTTGATGATCTATTACACTACCAATCCAAACAGTGAGCTATAGCGTTCGGTTAACCAGCCCCAAACTCTGCTCTGTCAACTCATCGGCATATTGTAGTATAACGAATGTAAGGAAATTACTTTGACAAAATGAATAAGAAAATGTTAACTTCAATTTAAATAATACACAACCATATCAGAGCCTAAAGCTGATTTAGCTAAGCACTGGCATATTAACACATGTATGAAAAACTGTATTTGGAAAAGAGTTTCCTCAAAGTGATACTGGTTTATTTGTAGAGCATACATTTATTTAGAAGTAGGTAGATCATATTGTATAGTGAAGCATTGCAATTCCTTATAGGGACGGATCTTATTGGTCGGAGAGAGTAAGTGAATAACACAGGGATGAATAGGCTATAATGGCTACTCGCTAAGACAAATTAAAATAAGGGTCAATTCCAAATTACTCTTAAAGACTATTAGTTTAGGAGGAAGAACATCACTGTTTCATTATTCGTTGCATAATATGTTTTCTTCTGCAAATTGAACTGCATGGACTATCAATAAATTAATCTTATTTTTATCTACTTATTTATGTATATTTTCCTTGCTTTAACACTATCCTGTTTGGGAAATTGTAGAACAGTAGCTTATCCTTTGTATGTTATTTTTGTGAGATATAGTCCAAATGTTTCCCATCCAGTACACACAGGGTGTACTAATAATACTGCAGTTACCGTAGAATAAGTTTCGTGAACTTAAATTTAGCAAGGTTTCCCTACTGATACTACATCCAACTTTAATTTCCATCCAACTAACAAAACCTCAGATCTCTATATTTCAATTCTGGAACTGCATCTCTCCTTCCTTTCCCAACCTCGTGTGATTTTTGACTCACGTAACACCCGTTCACTACTCAGTATTTCCGCCACGTCATGGACTTCCGCGGTATTGGTTCAAGGTCACGGTTGTTGCTGGTGTCTGGGTGGGGCCACGAAAACCACTATATAAGCCACCAGCTCACACCTGGCAGTCAGTCACATCCAAGACTTCATCAACATGGCTAAGTTTGTGAGTATAACAGGAACTTCTTAACAGTATGAGGAACAGTCTGATATCGCTTGTGGTTGCATTCCATTGGTAGAAATAGTGTATATTAGTTTATTATTCCGAACAAATTTCATACTGTAATGTCGTAAACTATATATATATATATATATATATATATTATTTTATTTTATTTTATTTTTTTGCAGGTATTCATTGTGTTGTCAGTTCTGGCCTTCGTGGCCCTCGCCCTGGCCAGCCCCGAGCCTGAACCCGGCTACAGTGGATATGGTGGCGGTTATGGTGGAGGATATGGCGGCTATGGAGGATATGGCGGCGGTTATGGTGGAAGATATGGCGGCTATGGAGGATATGGTGGCGGTTACGGCAGAGGATATGGTGGTGGCTATGGCTATGGTCGCTAAGGTAAATTTACAAAGCAAAGACAGATGATTATTGTAATAGTACAATTTAATGCAAACATACTGTAGTACTGCTTAACTCAAAAATGGCAGGCGTAAGGATAAAAATAATAAACTTATTAATACTGTCTTTTTCCTTTTCAGATACCAGCTGTGGAAGCCGGGATGACCCGGAACAAACTAACACCCATATATTTAAATAAATAAGTGACATAAAATGTGTGTTCTATTCCTTTATAAAATTGTATTTATAACTATGTTTAATTGTGGAATTGCCAAACAATAAACAAGTCAAATTAAAAAGTCTTCCATAAAGAGGAGGAAGCATACAATTACTGTACCGTTGATTTGTTGTTTTGTTTTATTTTGTTTTGTTTTAAGTGTATAAAGGAGACGAATGCCAAAGCTGTCTGTAAGAGGTGTAACCCCACCCACCCCTCCCCCTCTCCCTCCCCCAAGTTGAGAGCATGATAGAGAGTCAACTTCAAGATACGTAGAGGCAACATTAGTGGACACACGGAGTTTGAAGCAGTTTAAGTCGTGAGATGTAGGACAACACAATGAGGGAGAGAGTTCCAGAGCTTACTTGTCGAGTAGAAGAAAGACTTGGAAACTCGGTTCACTCTTAGGTTAGAGAATTGAACAAACATTGGGGTGGGAATGTGTTGAAAGGTGAGACCCCCCAACTCTCCGTAAGGGGGAAGGCATACACTGAGAAAGCTCTGAGAAACATTGATATTATAGTAGCGGTAGAAGAGCGAGAGATATGCAACATTGTGATGTGTAGAGAAAGATTGTTGGGAGTTGAATTGATGAGACATAATTCATTTGATTGTACTCTTTCGAGAAATGGCACATAAGGTCTTAAAAAATGACAAAGCAATGGGGCGACATGGTTTAAAAAAAAGCCAAACGTCTTAATTTTCAAACACTATTGGGGCTAATCATGACGGAAAAAAGACGTCCAGATCAAACCGTTAACTCTTGCTGGTTTTGCATATATGGCCAGGACGTGGGCCTGGGAACCCCTCCTGTTGGGAACCAATTAAATATACCTTCTCTTGGTGTATACCACCCCCTATTCGTAGAGCACGTAGCACCCGTCTTGCAACACAATCCCACCCTTACTCTGTGGAACTCTCCAACCTAAGAGTGAAACGTTATTCTCAATCTTTCTTCTATTCAACAGCTGAGCTCTGAAACTCTCTCCCAGTATCAGTCCTTCCCTCATCCTATGACATAAATTGCTTCAAACTTCGTGTGTCGAGGCATTTTGGCTCGAACGTTCCTTGATTTTGGCCCTGTCACTCTTCCAACTCTGGGGGAGGCACTCGTCACAGGCAGTTCTGCCTTTTGTCTCTTTCATTCACATAGCCAAACAAACAAACAAATGTTAAACCCTTTCAAGATACGATGACGAATTTCCTTTCTGTTTTCTGCTATTATTAACGATTTGATACAGATTAGGAAGGGTGTATGGTAGTCAGAGGGTTTATCGAGCGATCCTCAAAGGGTTAACAAGATGTCCGCTACTCTAGTGATACATACATCCTACAGCCACAGTTTCCCCAACACTACAATCACATTGAAGGGAGTCCACCTAGCTTTTTTTTCTCTTTCTCTCCCTCTCTTTTGCTTGTATCCATTCGGCCTCATTCAGCCTACTGTTTTAAGACGTTTATCGCCATCCAGGTGTCAATATTTTTCTGGCGAGCGGTAGCGAGTCAGCATATATATTTTTTTTGTTTTGACAGCAAGCTAAATTTGTAAATTTTTCGATAGAAAAATGTCTCCAGCGAAGCCGGATTTCTCCATACAATGCTGGCTTGCTATCGCTCGCCAGGAACATATAGACACCTGGACGGGGATAAACGTCTTAAAACAGTTGGCTGAATGGGGCCGAATGGATACAAGCCAGGGAAAGAGAGGAAAGGAGAGAAAGATGAAAAACAAACGGTGACCCCCCTTAACGTACACTTCACACATCATGTACGTAAATCAAGGAGAGCTAGTAAGGGAAGTTTGTAGTTATTTGTTTATTTATTCATATAGATAGATAGAGAGATAGAGATTTATCTAAATATTAGTTGCCTTCCTCATTCTCTATTAAGCTTAAAAAAAAAAAAAAAAAAAAACATTCCTCCGAGATAAATTTGTACGTTTTTTTTCGGTAAAAACTGGTAAGGCTGAAGGCCGGTTCACCCTAAATTACAGGCTCGCTATCGCTCGCAAGGAAAATATTGGCACCTAAGTGGGACAACAGGTCTAAATATTGGCAAACAAATGAGATGAAAGGTCTTAAAAACGCCAAACTAATGGGGCGAAATGTCAACACTAATGGAGTTAAGCATGATGGAAAAGGGGCTCGAGAAAAAAATACCCCCTTGACGGCCTTAGCGAAGTTGCTGTTGTTCATCCAAGGATCAGTTTGTTTAATTGCAAGCTGTACTATGCTTCTCTTATAAACTGACCAGCTTAAACTCATCTTTACACAAATGTATACAAGACCAAAAACGCTAAGCCAGAGAATATAGATTACTTATTTGTGTAATAAATAAAGTTAGTCCCCCATAATATATATAATTAATTGACCCATAGTAGATATAATTGATTATGAGTAACAGTACATAGAATTAGTCAAACACTTGTTGTTGAGGATGGAGTATGGTTCCCACAGGGAATTAACACTAAACAAAATAAGCTAAATACGTCGGAGGTGCCGGTTTTATTGTTGTGTCCACCCAGTCTCCGGTAAGATGTTCATTACTGTAGTAAGTAGCACCTTGCTTCCCGGAAGCCTTCAAATAATCATTGACAACTAAACAGATACATGGAAATAAATGGTTAGGCAATGCGAGTCCATTGTTCATAAGGGCCCTGAACAAATATTAGCTAATATTATAACTCTGACATCTGTCAGTGCAAAACTGTTTGATTGTTAATACCCTACGCGGCTCGCTGGTGTAGTGACTAGAGTCTTGGACTTCCACCCAGAAGGTCCCACGCTCGTGTCCACGCTCGGCGCATTAAAGGTTTTTTACAAGCACCGAGTCGTTACCGTACCTCATGAGCAAGGCGATGGGGTAGTAATACAAGACCCTAATGGAAATACGCCTAAACGGCCTTATTGGGCTATCCTTAGCTGGCTTAGCATGCGCTAGCTTTAAGAACTATTATTATTATTATTATTACGCGTCGGAGTAGGTATAAAGTGCAAACATATGTTTTCAGTCCTGTGTGTGTGTGTCTGTCTACTTGTTCGTAATATATCACGGAAATAAGGAATGAATTGTGATAATACTTGGTCAGTCCCTTCACTGGTCGAAGGCCAGTTTCTTCTACACTTGAAAGCATTATTTTTCTATTGAGTCTCCCGGGTCGGGGGCGTGGGGTGCGGGCGGGGGGGGAGGTGATGGGGGAGGACAATGGTTTAAAATATTATATACATTTTACACAAGAAATAGGGTCTTTAATAGGTTTTATAATAATGGCACTATTAGGACGCAACGTCTATTGATGCCGGGCACAAGCGCACGCGCGCGCAGCACCACATACACACCACTAGGCGCACGCACACACGCACGAGCGCGTGCAACACCACACACACGCGC